>JAHLJT010005437.1:64073400-64401699 GCA_031308135.1 Acheta domesticus | reverse complement strand
TTCTGTTATTACTCAATGTTAGACATTCTACTATTGAAGATCCACATCAGTGACATTTATAATAGCAAGTTATCAAAATGATATTTCAAAGATTTATAGAGGGAAAAACAGGCTTTTACCTTTGATTTATATTTTGATTTATTTAGACAAAAATAGTAAAAACTGTATGTGATATATGGGGGAAAAGTACCATTTGCACTCATTTTCTTGAGCTTCAAAAGCTCTTCCCAATATTTTAACTATAACATTAGACACTTTCCTTCAAGTTATATAAAACCTATATTTGCATTGATAAAAAAACTGCATGTTTTATTTTTTCTTAAAAAAATCAACTACAATCATACAAATTACTAACACTATAACATACTATTAACACAACTTACACCAGTAAATACACAGGATTAATGCCCTCTAAATAAAATCATTTTGTTGTTAAGTGACCTAATACTATTTTTTTGGTAAATTTGGGTGTGCTCTCTTCCTACATGTTTTTAATCTTATGTCAATATATTTAAACAATACTGCCTTAATTAAATACATCCTGTGATTCATTATGGCCTCTTGACCAATAACATGATATGTTAAATTACTAAAAACAGAACTATTCACAAATTCTCTCAGACATCTATTTACAATTGTACTACATGCTGACTTTTAAAAATGTCACCTCTCCCCTGAAGTATTCTTACTTTTACCTCTGCTCTTTTGCAGATTATTATAACATCTGCAGAGGGGTATTTCATTCCATAATCATCCTTTCTCTGAATGAAGGAATATGATCCTTCATCACTATCAGTCCGGCAAAGAACTAGCTTACAGTGCACATAAGCAAGAGACTTTTGCAACTTGTAACTAAAAATCCTCCAATATAAATTACAATGTCCCACAACATAGGGAGACAATCTAGTTTCAAGTTTGTGTACTGATGACAAGTACATATGGTTAGTTGGTACCTCACTGCCCAGTTCAGGATCATTCACTTGTGGCACACTTGCATACTGGCGTGAACTGACATTTAACACAGTTGTCATCCTGTGGAACACAATTTGCAAAGTTAAATTGTTATTGCACTTTTTGAAAAGAAAAAAAAATTGGATCGTAAGCAGTGAACAAATATCCACAACGCCCCAAAATAATTACGCTGTAGCACCACAAACAGCACGCAAAGCTACATATAGCTCCGTAGAGCACAAGCCTGGCACAAGCTGCCGGTGTCCCAAAGTCACGTGACTTACGACCACCTCATGTTGAAACCTGCGCAGTAGGCTCACGGCGCACTCTAGTTGTATCTCTCCTCTATGGTGCAATCATGAAATCATAGACAAACTAAGATAGATGGAGCACTCATATAGGCCAGGGCGGACGAGTAACGATACCCTTACCCACCAGGCGCGGTGCGAGCGTATTCGTCGTACACTCCGTGAAAGATAGGAAGTCTGTGGAGCAGTTTTCAAAGGGAGGAATTTCATGTTGTCCGTTACTTTCTAATCTTGCGCACGCGGTTCTTTGTGTTCATCTGGTGATACAGGTGTTTTTGCTTCTCGTGCTACATTAACACATTCAAAATATGGCTAATATTTCACGAAAGAAAAT
The DNA here is from genome assembly GCA_031308135.1 of Acheta domesticus. NCBI lineage: Eukaryota > Metazoa > Arthropoda > Insecta > Orthoptera > Gryllidae > Acheta > Acheta domesticus. The sequence continues at coordinate 64,400,106 of JAHLJT010005437.1, read as the reverse complement.
TAAATGTGCCGTATTGAATTACGGTGATCATTTTAGTACGAGATGTGGCTTTCCTCGAAGTGACTAAGAATTGTTCGCGAGTTGGATTAATGCTTCCGGTAATCCAGTGATTTCGAAAATAACACCGCAAGAGGCGCAATCAAATGTATGTCTATGATCGGCATTTCTCTGAAGGAAGTAAATGCCGGGAATTACTTCTGGGGCTAAAAAAAAAACGCTGTCCCTACACTTTTTTTGCCAGGTAAGAAATTTTTAATAATGAGCCGCTTCACATCATTGTTCAAAATTATTGTGGAAGTTAATACTTAATGAGAAATTTTCATTTTTATGTTGTATGTAAATATTCTGTTGTTCCAGATAAAACCGTGCATGAAGGGGCTTTGATGGAGATGGAGAGAATTTTGAATGTAAGTTAAATAGTGGTGGTATTTTTATTAAGTGTTTCTTTCAACTCATTTTCAACACAATCTTTATGAATTTTTCCTTAGTTCCAGAAATTCAAACCTCTTCTAAGGAAGATGCCCTGTGTGAGTCATCAAATAAAAGAAAGCTGATAAGGCATTTGGAGGTATGTTGAAATTTTATTATTTGTGCTTTATTTCTCTTTATTTTTGTTTCATAACTATTTTACTTATTTAGGTGATGTGTATCACTAAGAAAAGTGCAAGATGTCAGTTGTTGTCCTTAGGTGAGGTAGAATTTAATTGCTGGGTATGTTTGTTGGGAAATAAATACAGCAGATTACGGTAGTGTTTTCTTTTGAAGGTTCCAATTCATGTGGATTTGGATTACGCTCTGTATGCATTACCAGAGACAAATTCCTTGCACCACGCTGCAGAAACTTTGCCAGACAACGCCTTCTGCTGCAGAAGAGGTTTTGCAGGACGTAAGGGCGTGTACGTTCTTTTTGCAGAGACATGCAAGGTGCCATAACAGCATGAAACAGCAATGAATTTGCATGGCTGTCTAAAAATTTAACTTCTTTCATTTCAGTTTGTTATGTGCTGCTCTGAAACCAAAAGCGACAGAAATGCGAGTGTCTTCTATTAGTAGTTGTAGAAGTAAACTTCTTGTACTAGTTCAGAAGGTCTTCTGAATTTCAGTGGGAAATATAGTTATCCAAATTATCGTTTTTCCATATTTTTGCGGCAAGAAGTATTATTCTTTCATGAAGAACGTGATGAGGGTTAAGGGCACAAATTTATAGCTAATTTACATTTGAAAATATATTTTACTATAAAGGAGTGAATATTTTGTTGACAAAACTTGGAAAAAGGATGCTCTTTTTTCTGTATCCAAAATTCTATTAGAATATGGTTTAGGATTGAGATCACAGAATTATGAAAATGTGCACAAATTTCACTTCTCCCTATAGCTCGTCACACAGTTTCAAACTGTTTTTGACGTAAATAAATATAAATAAAAAGTTGTAAAATTGCTGATTGTAAAAAAATCTATTTCATTTATGTTTTATAATATGTATTTCATTAATTTCTCTGTTCAGTAGTAATGATACAAATCAGGTTTTTGTATTATGTTCATTTGTAAAATTGTCAATTGTAACCAATGTGTAGTTTTCATTTAATTCATATTCTGTGACAAGTAATTCAATAATTTGACTATATTCAGTACTATTTTCATGAAAGTAATTCTTTTTGTTTTATGTCAATTTCTAAAATTACCGATTGTAACTAATGTATACATTTCATTTAATTTTTTTAATAAGTAATTCAATAATTTTTGTATTCACTAATTTCATGCAATTCAGTTTGGGTATTAATTTAAAATTGTATTATTATTAATTAGGTTTGGCCACATTCATTCTCAACCTTTCATTTATATTTAAGTTTGAATTGTTGATTGGTTTATCCTTGTTATTTCATTAGTTTTCAGAAGTGCAATTAAGACTTGCTTAGTATTTCATAGGAGAGTCTGCTTGTAATTGCCTAGTTATTGCTGCTGTCTTAAGTTTCTGTATTGATGTTGCTAGTTCAGATCTGATGAAAATATTGTAAAAGTTGAACCAGTAATGTGTATAATCATGTGTGAAAACTAAAGTTAATTCTGATTGTGTGTTGATTGTTCATATGAAATTTAATTAGTTGTGTTCCTTTAATAACATTCAATGTGTTCAGTTTATTGGATTGTTGTATGGTGAATATTTTTATGTAATGGAAAGTAATTGTTTTATTTTGATGGCTTTTGGAAATCAGTTTTTTTCAACTAGGATGTCACCATTTGTTTGAAAATTCTTGTATAAGAAAAGTGCTGAAATTTTGCTTTGGTTAAATTCTTGATAGTAATGGATCAAATGACTTCATGTGTAAAGCAAATATATTCATTGCAAAAACTTCTTGTCAATGCACACAATGCTATTTCTGTAATTAAACATAGTTATCTAATGTCTTTCATTGGTTTGATTTGCTGTTAACCTATTTGCACTTTTGGAGTAAATAAATGTGTTTTAGTAATAATTGTTCTGTATAATTATGATTGTCCCATATTCCTAGCTCATGTCATTTATGATTAAGAACCCTCTAGATACCTATTCCTACAAATTCAATGCTTTTGGGATTTAAGTAAAGAAAACATAGCGACTCCTTAAATAAGTAGGCACAATAAGAGAGTCAATTACGTAATTAGAGTTAAGTAAATGCTGTAAATTTTTAATATGGCTGTAAGGAAGGCCGGAAAAAATAATTTAATTTTGAACTCCCGCTTACGAGCTGACAGTAAGGTGATTGGAACACATCACATGGGGGGGCGGAGTGGGGTGACGCCTTTTGATTGGTACATGTAATGGAGTGGGTGGAATTCTGGAGAGGAGTGGGGAGTCGACGGTGCTGCGCCCGGTGTCCCTGGGAAGCGTTTACTCGTCCGCTCTCTTAGCATGGGAGTGGGCGCTCGATGCTTTGGTGCTCTGTGCATGAAATTCCTCCCTTTGAAAACTGCTCCACAGACTTCCTATCTTTCACGGAGTGTACGACGAATACGCTCGCACCGCGCCTGGTGGGTAAGGGTATCGTTTACTCGTCCGCCCTGGCCTATATGAGTGCTCCATCTATTTTAGTTTGTCTATGGGCGAGTGCCACCAGGAAGCACATGGAAGAATAGGAAATGCCCACAGCACGTGACTAGGGTTGCACCAAAGAGTTCACAGATATGCCCATAATGACGTCACTTCGTTTGGCGGGAATGTTGCAAGCTTTGGTTTGGGTGTACACAGCGGGCGCGACCGCCACCACCAGGACCTTGTAACCAGAGAGTATATATATATAGATATCCTTGTATGTACTCTGTATACGGAGCTCAGCTCCGAAGACTGAACTTGCACACTTGTGCGCATTTCTTAATTATTTATATATCCTTGTAACTCCCATACAACGTGGTGGAGACCATTAGAGTGGCGCGCTCTTCGCTATTATAACTGCGGTTTTTCTAAGAGCGACCCTCAAGGCCACTCAAACTCCATCTTCGCGATGGAAATGTCTCGGCATTTCGCGTCTTTCTCAGTCGTTCCGCTAGATTTCGCAAGATCGCGACCAGAGAGTATATATCACCGCGACCGTATGAACACGGCCGACCACGAAGTCTCGGTCTTGCCGGTAGAACTCGCATGATCGCAAGCATTGCTTCATACAGTCGCGATCGTGCGAAATCTAGCGGAACGACTGAGAAAGACGCGAAATCCGTGACATATTCCATCGCGAAGATGGGATTTGAGTTTCCTTGAGAGCCGCTGTTAGAAAAATCGCAGTATAAAATACGAACTGCTGCCAACGATACTTCAAACGTACCTGGCTGCTGCGTAGGTTCGCAAACAGGCGATGTTACACAATATAGCGTCGATGTTCGATGCGAAGGAAACTTGTTAATGAAACGTTTATTTTTTTAATGTGTAAATGTAATTTCTAATGTACTCGCAAAATATCAAACAAAAATAACCATGCAATTGGTATTGGAAACAAAGTATCAATAAAGTTTTATTCAGCATTATAGAGAAATTTTCTTGGAACAATTCATACTTCTTTAAAAAGAACGTTGAAGAAATTATTCAATCTCCCTTGAGAGTCAGCTTCTAGCTTTCTTTGATAGCCACAGAAATAATTGAAAACGGTTTTTACTCTTCAAAGTAAATTAGAGCTTAAATACCGGATCGAGCAAGTACAACCCTACTCTTTGCAATGTTATTTGACTTTCCTTGATATGATATGAGAAACAGACGGTTTTTTTTGGAGAGTCAGGGTGACAGCTTGCTAGGGTGCGAAAATTGAAAAAATATTTGTATACAAAAACGTATTGGATTATCTTCTGCGTTCTTACGTAGAAAAGCAATTCCGAGCCAAAAAATAATCAAACTAATATTTTCACCTTTGAGTACTAATGAGTTACTTTGAGTACCATTTGTTACCATTAGAAACAATTTAGTAGGCTTAGACTTCACTTCGGTATATGGGAATGTTACTCAAACGATGTTTGCATATTGAATATCTTAACGAATCGACGTCTTGAGTTTAATATCGAACGGTGTATTAGATTTGTTCCAGCAAACAATCAGGGACTGTTTTACGTAGTCTCTCTACGCATGCGCGATTGTACTCTAGTCTAGTTTGTACACTAGTCAGAATTGAATCCCGGACTGGGATCTGTTGGAACAATGAAGTACAAAAGTCTGCCTGCAGGTGCCTCTGCATTCGTTTCATAGTTGCAGAATAAATTGCCAGATGTTACCATTGTCGTATCGTGTGTGAAAGGTTACTTCCAGTCAGTTTTTGGTATTCCACTTGCGCTTTACGTTCTTCTATATTTGCTCCCTATTATTTTCTTGAACTCGCTTCTAATTACGGACTTCGAACCTGGTAAACTGTGACTTGCGCTTTTGATGTTGATTACTCTTTCGGATTTCGGTTTATTGTTATATTACAATGAGTGATAGTAGCAGTTGGGCAGATTCTTCCGAATCCTCAATTCCTTCGGACGAGGATTTGGTTGCAATTTTGCCCAGGAAGAGTACCAAGATCGACGACTATGTCGAAACGGTGGTGCCTCGGTACGACGAGGAAGTATTTTTTTCGCACTTCAGAGTGAGCCGCAACATTGCGGAGGAGTTAGCGGAGAAATTTGAAGGGAGCGAATATTTCAGTTACCAGGCAGGAGGGAATGGGAAATTGTCTCCCTTCAGATGTATTTTAATAATGTTGTGATTTGTGGGCCATCAGACAGCCAGTTTTCGGGATGTGGCCGATAGATTCGGTATTACAATTAGCACCTTGCACAGGGTGCTCCATAAAACAATTTATTTTTTTTCGAATTTGGCATCAAGTGTCATAACCTGGCCAAACGCAGGGGAAAAAAGAGAGATTTTGGAGCATTTCCAAAATAAAGGCTTTCCAGGAGTTATTGGGGTAATTGACGCGTCTCACATTAAAATTGACAAGCCCCAAAATGACCCTGACTCCTATTTAAATAGGAAAAAGTTTTATTCTATTCAGGTAATAGGAAAATTTTCATAATTGCAGCTTAGTTATATCAATAAAATTTCATTATATAATTTATTAATTTGGGTTATGAATAAAGCATTTCTGGTAAATCAGAAGTTGACGGTGCCCGTTTCTTTCATACGAAACTGGGGCGCTGCCTCAGAAACGAGTGGAGAGCTCAGAAAAACGGTGAAGGGCACAGGAGCCAAAGTCAGACCTGTGATGCTTAGCAGGAATGACAGAGAGCCCCGGAGGATGGGAAAGAGAAAAAATTCTCACGGACGTCCTATCCGAAGACCGGCGCCGCCCACGCCGGTCGCGCAGGAGCCTAACGAACTCCTTAAAAAAAGCTGAAATGAAAAGTCGCCCTCAGATTTAGAGCTATTTCGCATGATTTTCGAAACACAGATCAAGGTGAGGCTCGCCCGGGAGTTGCGAAGTGAACTGCAGCATTCTATTGACTTATTCACTGAAGGGGCACCGTTAACTTCAGATCAACCCTATATATATATATATATATATATATATATATATATATATATATATATATATATATATATATATATATAATCTGTGTGTGTGTGCATGCGTGCGCGCTTGTACCAACTAACAACCTTGCTTTTTCTCCTTCGTAGCTGCAGGTGGTCTGTGATCATGAGAAAAGGATTAGAGATGTGTTTGTTGGATTCCCAGAGTCAGTTCATGATGCACGTGTCCTTAGGAGGTCACCTCTTTTTTCCATCATTGACAATTTATGTGGAGAAAACTACATTTTAGGCGACAGTGCTTACCCATGTCTTCCGAACCTCATGACTCCGTATAAAGAAAGAGGGGTTCTGCCGCCTGCTGCTGTGCGTTACAATAGATTATTGTGCACAAATAGGTACTTGATTGAACATTGTTTTGGACTACTGAAACAAAAGTTTAGGTTGCTGTACCATGTCAAATTTAGAGACATCAAAATTGTGGTGCACACCATTCGTGAATGCTGTGTTCTGCATAACATTGCTCTAGCAGATGAAATAGAACTAGATGAAAATGTTCTGGAAGATATTAATGAGGAAGATGATGGGAACAACAAAGGGCTGATTTTAAGGACAGGGTTCGGCTCACGGCGCACGGTTCACTTGCGCATGGTTCACTCGCGCGGACCACGAGAACGAATCACTCAGGGAGCACTGCTTGCATTGTGCATTGTGCGGTGTGGTGCGAATGTGTAATGGAGAATTACAATGGTTAAATGCATAAAATGCGTTGCATGCATAATGTTAAATGCATAAAATGCGTTGGTAATTATGCGTTGGACAGACTCAAGGATGTTTTATGTTAACGCGAGGGCCGAAGGCCCGAGCCTCGTCCTCAACTTGGACACGGGTAGCGTAGCGTCACGATTCCACACGAAAATGCGTTGGCCACGTGGCCGTGTGCACAGCACACTGTGGCGGCGCCGCGAGTGACTCGTTCGGAACCGAATCGTGCGCGTCAATAGGAGCCGAACCCTGTTCTTAAAATCTACCCAACAAAGACATGGCTGATGACAGAAATGGCCTGCAAAGGAGAACATACATTGCCTACAATGTATTATAAATTTGTGAGATTATGAAAGTGATTCATTAAACATTTATTTATTATAATTTTCTTATTTTCATTCAACTGTATCTCCTCTACCACAGTAGTTTCTTAGACTCAATCTTGTTGCAAAGTTTTTGTAGTTTTATTGTATTCTGCATTGAGTGAAGGATGAATTCTTGTTGAATTGAACTCACATTCTTGATAGTCATAGTCAAAATTAATCTATATATATATTTAATATACAACTTGTCCAGATTACAGACTTCAATTTTTTGGGGATCTAATTTCCCTTCATGTGTAGAGGAAATTCTGAAATGGCACCTTGTTTTGCTTGTAGGCATTAACATTATCTATGCAAGTTCACTCCGTGAATACTTTCTAATAATAATAGTTTTCATGGCAGTAAGGAGTTTCCTTCATGTAGGGAATAAGGGATAATAGTCGACACTACAGATCACTTGCCATTGCAGATAGTTTTTATGAGATGGAAAGGAATATTTTTTTACCAAAATGTTGCTACCTATTCATAATTGATTTTAAGATTGTCCAGAGGTGTGCAAATTGTTAACTAAAGGCAGACATCTGCAGAATATTTAGTTTTATTCTATTAGGAGCTTGAGTGGTTCAATGTCAAATCAAGTGGCTGGCTGTTTGTAAATCGTGGGATGCATAAGGACTCAGTACAAATACAAAAAAAAATTCTAGACAACTTTCTTCCCAATTACAGCAAGCATAATGGAGCATGTCATTAAGCTAAGGTTTTAAAAACTGTGGATAAAATTACTGTAAATACAGATGTTCAGAAATATGAATCGCACAGTAATTAGATGTCAAGAGTTAAGCAAAAATAAACAAAATTAAATATTACAAGCTAGAAAAAAACCTAATATAACAAATTGTTGACATTAAAAAAAGAAAACCCTGTTCATTTCTTGCAGAAAGAATGCCAAAAAAGAGTGCAAAGAATAATCACGTACAATTTTAGTGTTAGAATAATCATACAAAGAACAGAACACTATATCTACTAGGTTACATATGTTCTTTAGTCTAACAATTTGTTTACCTCTACGTGAGTGGGTAGAGATCCCACAGTTTGATAAAACTTTCACAATTGCACTATTCTCCCGTACTACATCACACAGATTAAACCTTTTCTGACATTAAACAAACATCAAACAGACTATTCCAAGTTAAAGGCTAGTGCTTTTATTACACTTATGAAATTATACTGTTACTAATATGAGATGCTACAATAATTTGTGTCAAATCCATAGCTCTGAGTTCAACGCAATCGTGATCTCCAAATATGTCCTAATTAAAATGATACGTAAGAAAGATTACATGAACTATTGAATTCAATTCTGACAATCCCCCGAAATCTTTAATTGGATCTAAATCTGTAATCTTATTGTCAATATCTCGATTTAATAGTTTATAAATACATAAAATATAAATGAAATTTTCTGTATAAGAACCTCTATATTCTGGTTAAATTACCCAGGTATAAATTTTTCTTGACCAAGAAAAGTTAAGCAATGTTCTTTCTTTTTAATACCAGGACTTTCTAATAAGCTGAAGCAACCTCTGGAATATCTGCACTGGATGGTAGTATTCTGACAATTATTTAAGAGGCCAGCAAATATTAAAATAACTTAGATCATTGTAGTTCAGAATTCATAATATTCAAGGCAAACCTGACCCATTTCCAACACTTTCATGGAGTGTAATAATAGATATGGTTTAGTATACACAATTCTGTATGTACGGAGTAATGGACTATGTCACTCCTGATCTTGCAGGAGAGCAATAAAAAAAATGTACTTTGAACGACATTGAACATATTATGTTTTGTATAGTTCCCAACTTTGTCAAAAAGATCCTTTGAACATAGTTCTTAAAACCCCAGGAAGGTCAGTGAAACTATAACAAGTATTAAAATCACCCGTTTAAGCAAACAATTGCAGTAAGGTCCTTTACCACCATGATACAACAGAATTGTGTACAAAAGGACCGAATGAGAAATGCAATATTACATGGGGTAAAAAAATTAAATTTATTATCTCAAATTTATAAATCCTGACATAACTTCAGGGGAAACACTTACATTTCTTTCTAAAATTTGTTTTAGTAACTCATTGTTTTCTTTTATTAATTTGTTTTTTTCTTTTAAGGCTTCAAGCTTTTCTTGAAAGTATTTTTTTTTGGTTTCATCCATTTCTCTTTTGTGAGAATAATAAGAAGCCTTATCGGCTCACATGGCTTCCACCACCTCTACCACTGTTTTGCCCCCACTGCGTCTCCACTTTCTTGAGAGGGCGGAGGAAGTTGTGGGGGTGTTTAAAAAATTGCTGTTGCTACTGACAGCAACATTACTGCTGCTGGTGTTGACAGGGCCGCTGCTGGCAGCACTACCGCGGCTGCTGCAGGCAGCACTACCGCAACTGGTGCTGGCAGCACTACTGCGGCTGCTGCTGGCAGCACTACCACAGCTAGTGCTGGCAGCACTACCGCGGCTGGTGCTAGCAGTATTACTACTGCTACTTGCCCCCAAGCACTCGGCAACAAAGTTGCTAGCAGGTCCAGTGTCCATAGTTGAGGCACTTAGGAGGATCTTCGGCCTCATATTTTTCCTCCTTCCAAGAACCTCCTCCATCTGCTCAGCAAACACAAAAGTCCTGCGGCCCCTCCCTGTTGATGCCTGGTGGTCCAAGTATGCCTTGAAATTCCTCTCAAGAACCTGCCATCTGTTCATACACTGAAACCCATCATACGTTTTCCCCTGCTTCACCAGGACCTCTGAAACTGCTTGCCACATTTTCAGCATACTTGAGAAGCGACCTTTTGCCTTGAATTCTTTGTATAAATTAATTAATAAAATTGTATGCTCGTGATTCCACATCCTATAGTCCTGCTCCTTATTTCTTATAATAAGAAATTCAGAAATTCCTGCGGAGAAACAGAGCGAATTCATTATAATAAACAAGAATTGGTTTGCAGCAAATTAGCACATAAACTATAGCACAAGTTTTTGCAGGGTTTTGAATCTCCCACTGATTTCAAAGTGAACTAGAGCCAGTTTACCAAATCAAACCAAATAAAGAAATTTCTAAAAAACATGCAGGAGGAACTTTACTTATTTAGAATCAAGTCACTGACCTGACAAGGGAAAGTAAGATCTTAAATAATTAACATGACTTCCTAAGGATATTCACTTCTTCTGGAATCTTTTCTAGCTATCAATGATATTCTTTTAACTAATTATTACATTCAAATACTATTTATTATTTCTATTTTGAAATGTATTTACTAATTGGCGTGCCTGCATACTTTTCTTTTAAACAATGCAAATATGTTAACAACTAATAAAGATATACAACCTTTTGAACTAAAAATTTGCAAGCAACAAAAGGAATTACATTATAAAATAAAGGAAAACAAATAAAAGAAATTTAATTTACTTACAATTATTTTTGCAAAAGTGATCACACAGGCAGATACAATGTACCAAGTAGAGAGGAGCAGAGCTATACAAGTCTCAAAGAAACTGCATATGCACAAATACAAAATAAAGAAAAATACAATCAAATATAAACAAAAAATGAAGGCTAGTGTACATAATCATTCAAATTTAAAAAGTGAATGCAATCTTCCATATTAAAGGATAATGAGCAGCAATTACAAACTGTGTACATAACAAAGCATGCAAATTACCAACAAGTACAATAGCAAATACTAAGTACAAGAGTATTCCCAACACAACTAAATAAAACAAAATAATTTCTTAGGTCTGTAAAAGGCAAGAAGAATGAAGAAACCACATATAAATCTGAAACAACGCTAACAATACAGGATGGTGAATAACTGCATGTGTTTCAGGAAGTCACAGTACAAGGAACTTCTTTAAAATTACTCACCTTCCATTTCTCAAACAGAAGAAACAAAATCCAGAAGAAAAGTCCTAAAGAAAGTGAAGTCACCAAAAGCCAGAATCAATCAAAAACAAAGCAGGGTCAATTTCCAATATCCAAGAGAAAAATCCGAAAGAAAGCCAAGTCACCAAAAACCAAGAATCAATAAAATGTAAAACAAAGCAGGGTCAAAATATAAAGAGAGGAATACAAAACAACTATGCTGAAACCGGACGAAAACGTAAATGGCGCGTCGTCAAAGTTTGGCGATGGCGGGAACTCGGGGTCCTTAGTACGCATGCGCGGATTTCTAGTTCGGCGCAGAATGCATGAACTGATTTGGACAGTTTCAGACCAATCAGAAACCCTGCTGGAACGCCCAACTCACAATCAGAATTCCTGACTGCTGCTGCTGGAACAGCCAATACTAGACTGCGCATGAGCGGACTAGTGCGTGAGTGTTTTGGACTGCTGCTGGAACAAACCTATTATTTACAACAAGAGTTTGCAGCTGGGCGTTGATGTACAAACCAGAGAGTATATAGCGATTAGATTTCAAGTGTGAGCATGGTAATGTCTCGTGAATGAAATTTCTGAAGACTTGTCTCATCGACACTGGATGAAATCCCTGATGTAAGTAGCAAAGAACTACTGTCAACTGTTTTTCGTTACGTGACTGTAAATTAATTGATATTCTCTTTCCTATTGTTTTTACTATACAAATTGAAGATCATTGCTTTCCTTTTATAAATTACGCTCATTCTAATGGGTCCGAAATGAAATGGGACAATTTTTAAAATAAGGGATAAAGAACGTTTACGAGTTTTAAATTATTTTCTCATTTCTCGAGTTGCATACCCTGAGCCAAAAATCAGGCTACGCCACTGCTCCCAGCCGAGACATCTGAGTCCAACCACACTTATAAAGTTCAACAAAAAATACGCCATGTTGAACAAAATACCTCATTGACAATGACACAAGGCTAATGGTAGCTGAAAATCTAAAAGAGAAAATCCAAGCATGGGCTCAACGAATAAGACGGTACAAACGTAGAGAAGATATCTGTGTTCAGAACAGTGGCGTAGCGTGACTCACACGTTTGGGGATGCTCAACAATAACACACAAAATGTCACTATCAACAACTTCGTCTAACAGGCGAACGCAACACAAGGCAGATACACTGGGACTACTTCCACGATCTCGACTGCTTACGACGGTGTAGGCGCTTCCCACAAAATCCTCACAGCAGTCAGGGCTGCCGATGTCTTGGAAGCAAATTATACAATGGCTCAGCTTTAATTCTTATACGCGAATGGCAATAAGACCATTTGTTAATTTATACATTGCAGACTTAAATAATATGTAATCTATTTAAGAGATAATACAATTTCTTGGATATTAATTAAGAAATAGTAGTCAGGCACTATTTCTACAGTTTGTACCCATGACCAAGCGGGGACTCCCGAGTGAGAGAGAGAGAAAGATAATTTACTGAACGCCTGAAGTGTGCTGCGCTCTCGTGCACAAACGAGCTTCTTTGTAAAGCAGTCGGGTTTCTCTGGGCCAGGGGTGAAGAGGGGAGAGGGGGACCTCGCCATCTGCGCATGCGTCATTGCTCGTCGCAATGTGGCGGCAGACGCTGAAGTATTTTAGCATCCAAGCAATCAGAGGCCAGCTTCAACAGCCCGCCGAATTCAATCATAGGAAATCAATTTTAAATTAATACAAAACGTGTTTCGCTCAACAGACCACTTGTAAGATTATCAATACAGTATTTAAGGTTCTTATATACGGGGATGCTCAGCATCTCAGCGTCCCCTGACGCTACGCCACTGGTTCAGAACCGGTTGTTAGAAACAGACGCGAAGAGATTCTATCGCAGTCCGACTCAAAAACCGAATGGTAATGCGCCCCTCTGTCACCGTCCCTACCTTCTTTCCCTTCGAAGTAGAACGAATGACTTCAAGTGACCTGCCTAATGACACTCGATATGTGATTACTTCTCACCTAATGGATGTTACACCTCCTTCAAAAGATGACGTCGAAACATTTTGGGCAGGAATCTTGGAGGAAATCAGATCCTACAACAAAGACGCATCGTAGCTCCAATCTGAAGTTGATGCTGCCAATGGACTCGTGGAAACAGTGGAACATGTTCAAGGATTCTCGGAAGAGGACCTATGCCAAACAATGTAGAACATGGGAAACTGGAAATCCCTTGGGATGGATAAAATCCGGATTTATTGGATTAAGAAATTAACAGCATTACATCCGCATCAGAAAAGGCTATTAATAAACTTTTAGAAAATCCAAACGAACTGCCGGAATGGCTCACACGCGGTATCACGTATCTGCTACCCAAAGTGGGAGACAGCTCTTTGGCGGAGAACTACAGGCCAATCACTTGTCTGCCAGTACTGTACAAAGTTATAACTTCAGCCATAGCTGACAAAATGTACAGACATCTAGATAAGAATCATGTGATGCCAGCTGAACAAAAAGGATGTCGTAAAAGTCCTTATGGCTGTAAGGAAATCTTGCTACTGAATAAAGTCATCTTGAATGATGTAAAGAAACGAAAACGTAATATGAGTATGGCTAGGATTGACTACCAAAAAGCCTTTGATTGTGTACCACACGATTGGATTTTGAAGACCCTGCAGATCTATCGATTTCATTATAGATTAATTCAATTCTGCCAGGCTAGTATGAAGTCGAGCAGTACCAGGTTACTAATACACAGCGGAAAGGAATCAGTTGAAACAAGAAGTATTCAGATCAACGGGGGTATTTTTCAAGGAAATTTACTATCCCCTCTGCTGTTTTGCATTAGTTTGATCTCACTATCTAGGCAGTAGTTCCAAGCTGACTTTGGTTACAAGCTCCATGGTGATGAAAGGCCTGTATCACATTTGTTTTATATGGATGATCTGAAAGTGTTTGCTAAGAATGAAGCGATTCTCTCCCAAATGCTGTCTGTCGTGAATGACTTCAGCAATGACATCTGCATGAAGTTTGGTCTTGACAAATGTGCAAAAGTCAACTTAAAAAACAGCAAACTGACGTCAGAGAAAATTGAAGTTGATATGCACAATGTGATTCAAGATCTTGAGCCAGGTAAAACTTACAAATATCTGGGCATTGAAGAATGTGAGACCATCTCGAACGACACAAGGAAAGAGAGAATTCGCAGGGAGTATTATAGAATAGTGAGACTGGTCTTGCAGTCTGCTCTGAACTCCAGGAATAAAATATCTGCAATTGGTTGCCTGTAGTCGAGTACAGTTCCGGACTAGTGGACTGGACCGTGCAAGACATTCGCACCATGGATCGCAAAAACAAAACTGCTTATAATGCATCATGTCTCCCACCCTCGAGCTGATGTACATAGACTTTATGTGTCACGTAAGGATGGAGGAAGAGGCCTCAGACAAATTAAGGCCTCCCGGCACAAGGCAGTAGTCGGGATGGGAAAGTATGTAGTCAGTCATCAAGACGACTCACTAATGAGACAGGTCATAAAATTGACCGAAGAATGGGAAACAGAGGCCATGTAAGTGTAGCGAGAAACACTGCGAACAAGACTATGCAAGACTCGCACAATAACAGACACACTGAACTTCTAATGCTACTTAACATGAAATGAGAGACAAAAAATGTTAAAGAACTCGTGGAAGGACAAACCTGTCCATGGACAATATATAAAAAGACTGGACAAGGTGCAGATCAATGAATATCAATTATTTATGCGGCTTAAAAGAGGAAGAATGAAGCCAGAATTGGAAGCACTTGTAATAGCTGCTCAAGATCAGGCGTTGAGAACACATTATGATAAAACGGTTCTCAAAATTTCCCAAGATGACAAATGCCGAATTTGCCAAGAGGAAGTAGAAACCATTGATCATATTGTCTCATCTTGTCCAATTCTAGCAAAGACCGAATACTTAAAAAGACACGACAGGATCTGCAGTTACCTCCACTGGCATATCTGCACCGGCCCAAAATTCCAAACACTTGCGCTAAGTGGTACGAACACTCACCAAAACCGGTGACATCGGTTGGACTCTGCACAATATTGTACGACCAACAAATACAAACGGACCGCAAGATAGCAGCAAACAAATCGGATGTAGTTATCCGGAACTTTGAGAAAAAATCGTGTCTACTTGTAGATGTTGCTGTGCCTTGCAATCAAAATGTAACCAAGAAGGCAGAGAAACGTCTTAAATACAAGTGTTTGGAAATTGAAATCAGCCGAATGTGGGGCGTAAAAGCACAGGTCGTCCCGATAGGTTTCGGAGCTCTGGGATTTGTTCCGCAAAATTTGTGTAAGAACTCGGCTAAACTTTCAGGTCATTCAAAGGACTGGGAAGTGCACGAAATTGCTTTATTTGGCACAGCTCACATTTTGCGCAAAGTATTGTAGAGGCACCGACAGTCCCTAGATTATCTCCTTAGGTAGCTGGTTGCAACCTGGAGTAGATTTTATACTCAGCTGACTCATAACATCTTTAGTCGCGATGTAGTGGAATAATAATAATAATAAATACGCGTATGTGTAAGTCTTTTTCGGTTTCACTAGAGGTGGCGCCAGCGAACAGTACACAGCGTAAGAACACTACGTCAATTGTTCGTCTGACATTAAACTACCAACACACAAATTGAATTCGCCAACACTAGCGTCTGTGTTGTACCGTTCAGTGATTATGTCGACGTTTGTGACTGCAAAGGAGCATTTCTTATTTAATCGAAATAATATGGCTGTTTGAAGTCGTTTGCTCGTAGAAACATGATGAACACATTCCATCGATTAAACATGTGAGACATGGTTTCGAGAATTTAAACGTGGTGATTTCGATGTGAAAGACACTGCGCGCTCTTGTGGACCACAAAAATGAGAGGACGAGCAATTCAGGCGTTACTAGATAGTGACCCAACTCAAACTCAACAGCAATTGGCAAACGCATTAACTGTGCCACAAGAAACAATCAGTAGACGTTTACGAGCAATGGGGAAGATCAATAAACTGGGTAAATGGGTGCCACACGATTTGAAGGAACGGCCAAAGCATTATAATGCGCCGTCTCACACAGCAAAACCAGTGAAAGACACCTTGAATCCGCCTGGACAGGACATCCTTCCGCACCCGCCTAACTCCCCGGACCTGGCGCCAACTAACTATCACCTGTTCGCATGAATGGTGCACGTGCTCGCAAAGCAACACTTTAGTAATTTCGAGAAAGTTTGACAATGGCTCGGCGAATGGTTTGCAGTACAAGACAAGCAGTTTTTTCTGGCATGGATTCGTCGTTCTTCTTCCAAGTCGTTTATAACTTTCCTAAAGTTGGGCGAAGTGTCGAGAAACCGATGGCCAATATTCTGAACAAAAACTGAATTTCGTTTGAAAACTATGTGTTTTCGTTAACACCAAACCGGAAAAAAACTTATGCATACACCCGGTAATAATACTTTAGGGGGCAAGTCAAGTCCATGTCCCCGACGTGGCCCTCGGAACCTTCCATAGCAATGATGATTCTGTAGATGCCAACGGACCTCTGCGAAGTCGAACGAGTTAAGAAGCGAAGAGAACAACGGATCTTACCGTGGATAATGCTTCAGAGGAGCAAACAAGCTAGGTTCTGCTGGCTCCGGCTGTCAGTACCTAGCAAGGGCCCCTTCCTAGGGTTACAGGCGAAGAGGGCCAACGGCTTCGCAGGCCGAACATCAAATCTCAACGGCGAAGAAAGCGTACTAGTTCATCTTCGTAATCTGAGGGTTGTCAGATCCCTCAAAAAAATTAACCTGGGTAGTAGATCTTCGTCACTTATCCAAATTTAACTTGAAACGTAAAATTGACTGTAAAGGGCCAAAAAACCTTGTTCTTATCTTTCAAATA
Source organism: Acheta domesticus (assembly GCA_031308135.1). Taxonomy (NCBI): domain Eukaryota; kingdom Metazoa; phylum Arthropoda; class Insecta; order Orthoptera; family Gryllidae; genus Acheta; species Acheta domesticus. The sequence goes on along the minus strand of JAHLJT010005437.1, from coordinate 64,383,249 downwards.
AGGTTATATATTCCTATTTCTCTAAAAGAAAAAAAACAGACGTTTTGAGGGCGCAGAATCGTCATCCCCGAGTACCATCCGTACAAGTTGCCCAGGTCATGTTTTTGTCTGCTGCCATCAATATTCGTCCAGTGCGGCAGAACGTGTCCTGCTCGAGTCCCACATGGGAGGAGTTTACCTCGAAGGAGGAAACCATGAGAAAAATGGCAGTGTCCGATACGAAGACGGGTTAAAATGACTTCCTCACGCCTAGAGGAGAGGGATGAGGAAAGCCAGAGATTAACAGAATTATTTATCGTACTTAGTTTAAAAGTGGTATTGTACCACTATTTGCCACGCTGTAAACACGGATCGTTTCAAGAAAGCCTTAACATCGGACAATGGTATAGAAGGAATGTCGATACTAGTTTTGCGAGTCTCTGATATCGCCGCCTGGCCATTCAGTTTATTCCCTGTGATACTCACATGGCCTGGGACCAACTAAGTATCGGGTCATACTGGCGGGACAGAAGACAATGAATCAGCCTTTGAACTGATATCGTCAGGTAGTCTGACCACGGTGTAAGAGATATAGGTGGGTTCACTCCCGGTCTAAAACTGAAGCTAATGTGAGGCTAGGTCTCACAGTTCTCGCTAGATAAGCGCTGCGAACGACTTGGGCATTTTTTTTGGGACAAGATTGTGATCCATTTAATAGCTTTATAACCATTGGTTTCGACGCAGTTAATAGTCATTTCGCGGTGGAATTTCTAGTCGGCTGGAGTGAATAGTTTAAAAAAATGGGTAGTAGGTGTTTTATAAAACACTGTGATAGCAACAGTGAAAGATGTCATTCGCAGGAAACAACTTTAATTCGTGTTCCGAAGCGAGAAGATTTAGGACAGAAATGGGTTGAAATTGTTTCCCAGAAGAAAAGAAAATTGAGACAAGACGATTATGTTCGCGAAAAACATTTCAAAAGTGAAGAGATAATTGTTATGCAAAATGCTGTAAGTAACATTCCAAGAATTTATCATATACTATTAATGAGTTAATTGTAAAATAATGTATAAAATGTTTGTAGGTTCTGTTTAATAAATATTTTAAATGTACTTATTGAAACGAGGAAATGCTCCGCGCAGGAGACGCCGCCGTCTGTTGTCGTAGCGGCGGGTTTGAATTTCGCGGCCCGGTAGTGATATTTAAACTCAATTTTCTCAAAGACAATTTTTTTTCGGAAAAACTGGACTTGCCATTTTTCATGATGCGCAACACAGAATTTGGGTTTTTTTTTTTTTGGACCGGGAGCTTCTGGACATCCTGTATCACTGTGGTCTGACGAACGGGAGACAGATGGAAAAGAGAGCTGAAAGACCCAGAACAAAGAACTACTCGCCGCAACGACGCTGACTCGATTAGGTATTTTAGGGCTTCAAGAATTCCATACATTTCGGCAGTGAATATACTGCACTGAGAATGAAGCCGATATGATTTGGTGGCCCTGATACCATAAAAAACACACGTCACCGCGTTACTCCACGATGGACCATCCGTGTACCGGATCTTTAGTCTAACACGCAACCCGTTTCTGAGAGCACCTCCTCTTGTTTTGGCAACGCGTGAAATACCTTTGGCTTCCTTTTCACTTTGAACGACCCAACCACCGACGCAGATTTCGGGGAAGGAGAACGGGGCTATTTTAGTTGAAAGAAAGAGCAAGCACTTATTCTGTGCTTGCGTAGTCATTCATTCACGTTTCATTCATGATCGTAGGAACTCAGGTTTAGTAAAGAAGAATCGCTTCGAAAATACTGACGAAGGATCAACGTGTATTTTTGGTGGAAGTTAACTTGGGCACTAAATCATCCTTGGTCAGGAAATATTTCAATTAAAACTTCCGGAAATGCCAGTTCCCAACAAAAGGAGAAAAGAAAGTAAGGAGAAATTATCAGTAATCTAGAAATTCAGATTTATTTTATTAATATTTATTAAGATTCCCCTATTTGTTTAATTTCCAGCTTGCTAATAACCTTTGCAGTTGATGCGACATAAAATAAAATAAATAATTTCCAGGTTTAAAAATAAATTATTGTTATAAATAATGAACAGCTTGGCGGTGATGTTTCACGAGATATCTTTGCGATTTCTGTGAGCAGGCGTTCTCCGAATTACTGTTACGTTGCTGTTAATAAATCGATAAATCAGTCATAACTTCCCTCTTCATCTTCAGTGTTACTGTTCTGTTTCTTAAGCATACTGGACAGAATCGCCTGAAGACGTTTTGTTTGCTGGCTCATGCCTCAGCCCAGCCCACCCACCCTGCGCGGCGCGAAAAGATTCTGGTGTGTGAGCCTGGTACCTGCCCGCCGAAGCCCTTGAATGGGAAAACACAGAAAGAGAAAAGTTGCTGCAGATTATGACGCGCAGCTCACTTCCTCTGCTGTCTCGACGTGCCAGCCACGGCAATATTGAAAGGAGGCAGACACGCGGTTGCCAAATTGCCAAAACAAGAACAGGCGCTACCAGTCAGCGGTTGCGAGATACGCTAAAGTCTCTACGAGAATAAATGATCCGCATAGGCTTCCGGTAAACGAGAGGATTAGTACTTTGTTTGGAAAGATTGGGCCCGGAGGACCAACTTGTACAGAGAAAGCAGTGACTACCTAGAAGGGGGCCAAGGGTGCTTGAGCGGACTACGTAAGTGGTGCCGTTTCTGTACAATAAACAGGCGCCGCGTCGGGATGTCACCTGCCCGGAGAGGGAGAGAGATGGCGCTGGTTAAGAAAGGAAGCGGAGGATGACAAACTTGACAAGATTAGCACAGCACATACTTTTTATTGCTACTAAATGTATTCTACTGTGAATGATGAGATGAAATATGATAGCCACAAATGAAAGACCTTAATTCTACAGAAATGAATGACAAATGACTGATTCATTTACATCTTGCACTACTTTAGAGGGTTATGGCAAGAAAGAGAAGAAATATAGACTCTCCAGAAAGCGGTCTCATTTTCCAGTATTACAAATCTAGCTCTGGCCTGCTTTCTTTTGTTATCAATCAGGTTTGAGGTGGTGGGGAACCTATTTAGCCTCGCCAGTGCTCGCTTCCGGTCACGCACCGCGGTGGCACAGTCAGCTTTCCACAAAGGCACACGGACGCGTCTGGCCGACACGTAGACGTCGACATTGCAATGGTGGCTCCGCGAAGAAGGGCGAATAAAATTATGTAAACAAATCGCCGCTAATGCAAATATTACCGACGTGAGAGAAGTCAAAAAAATTAAATTTTTGCAATTTTTGAAAAAAATAAAGAATAGAGCAATATGGAGTTTATACCATCTCAGAGTACATTTAGCACTATCCACACCAAAAGTTTAAAGAAAAAATTTGGAGCCGTTTTTGAGAAGATCATGTTTTTGTGTTTTTTAAAATTGCACAAATTACAGGCAATATTGCACGAAAAGTACTAAAATTTTCAAATAAAAACATTACCTCAAAGAAAAAACTCACAATGACGAACAAATTTTATTTGAAAGAAAAATCTATCTGCAATTTTGTAGTTGGAGGAAGACGCCGAATAAAATTCAAACTAGCAATTTACGAAAATTCAGAGTAAACCGTTAAAATCGGACCTATGCCATCTAAATGAGTATTATTTACTCTGTTCTTACAAGAAATTTAAAGAAAAAATTTGGAGCCGTTTTTGACAAAATTTTGAAAATGTTCGGGTGGCTTCATGTAAAGTACCATTAAAATTTTATAGCATCTTTTTCAAAATCTTAAAGCTTCGTCTCGAACCAGATCGACCGGGGAATATCCATTTTGGAAGAAATCGTATGTATGGTTTAGGCGCTAGCACTGTTCACAGACAGACGGACGTTTTCGTTTCAATTGGCTTTTCGGTATCAAGGACCCACAAAAGAGGGGTTCTGGCTACACCACATGTTAGGGGATTTTTCTTCTTCTTAATTTAGCAACTGGGTTTATCAACTTTTTCGCTATCACGGCCCGCCAACGAATTTTTTTCTGCCTAAAATTCATCATTTTTTCGCGCAGCATTACATAACTTCCCCTATACTACGTATACGGGAAAGTAAGGGTGGCGACCGGCGCTCGCAGTTGTTTCTAGCACTGATGCAGCTATGATAAGTTTTACATGTTCTGCTGGAAAGCGGTGAAACTCCGCAACAACGAAGGCGGCGGGGATGAGCGAACCGTGCAGAACGTGAAATTTTGAATCACTGCTCGTTGATGTGTTTGCTGACGCTAGCAACCATAAACTCACCGTCCTCAAATTGTTGCACAAGATCAGCCTGATAACTTGGGAAGCATCCGTTTTTAGAACAAACGATTTATTAAAATTGGGGATCCTTATGGGTATTCTCTACAGCAATCACATTGGGGTCGTTGCTTCACCCTTTCCGTGCATATTCATGGCCCTTCACATGGGTCAGGGTAATGCAACTTCAGCTTCAATTTTATGAATTGATCCCCTTCTCCTTGGTGGGTGATGAGATGCAACCAGCCTGCCAGTTGGGTATGTCATTTCCAGATGTTCCGGCTGGACGCTCCACCCCCCTCCAAGTCGTGAGCAACAACCACTGACATAAGGATGCAAAGGTTCAGTGATATATTAACACTGCGCTCAGCTGTAGAACTTCCAAGTTTTCAGCTCTGCACTAGTGAGGTACTGATCATCAGCACCCTCAATGGTTGCCCCCTTGCAAATCAACTCTTCAGAGCGATGACCACCGAGTGCTGGACAGCGATCCCGCATAAGGCATGTAACAGCGTACTTGCAACAAGGGCACTACATTAAGTACTATTAATCAAAGAAATGTTTTTCACCCATTGCATAATTCCCAATGTCTTCACGGCAGTGAGAATTTTGGGGCTCTATGGAAAGTGTAATCTATGCCTCCCGGGATGAGCCGCATCTCAGTAATGGTGGCTGAGTGTGGTTGGGTCATGGCTGACGTTTTGGCAACATATAGTGGACTTCCTCAGAGTGTGCTACAGAAGAAGCAATCTTCAGTTCAACAAAGAAAAGGGAGGCAACATCATTTAGTCACAAATTACATAGTGGATACAATTATAAAATTCTCACTTTACACTTATCCTCAATAATACAAAGTTCATACTAAGTTCAATACCAGTTAAATTTTTGTTTAGTATCTGATCTCCATTTGCGACGCAAGTGATATCAGATATTGAAATATTTGGAGGGGGAGATGTATATTATTACCTACGTATTCCAGAAATTAATGGCTGCTCTCAATCCATTACCATCCTTATAAGGAGAGAATGTTATGAATTTGGATCAGAAGCATTAACTTATCGCTGAAATTATTATTATTATTATTTTTTTTTTTTGACAATATAGAATTTATTACACATACTTGTCTTTTTTACAAATTGAATTCACGGTCTAAAATAATTCAATCTACGAACTTCACACAGCTCTTGAAATTCTTCTGGTTTCTCTTTGCTGTAACAAAAATATTAACCATTACTAAAAGTAATTTGATCTCAAAGTAGACATTTAAAGAAAATATGAAAAGAAATATAAAATTTGAGAAAACAAATAAGGCCGAAAACATAGTTGATTTTTAATTGCAAAGAAGTTTTGAGTGTCATTGGGTTGCAGTTTACAGGCAAGATGCAAGTCTGATCAGGTTTGGCTGAAAAAGATCACAGTCCTAGTAAATAAAATAAGAGGAAAGATACAAGCTAGCAGATAAAAGTGATCGAGGCCCATGTGTTGACAAGCAAAGCACATCCTTCACTCTACAGATACAGTGCCGTATTATGATTCATCACACTAGTTCACAACACTGCTGGCAAGACTGATTCATAACAACTTAACCTATAAATGTGATGCATTGTGTGTTACAATCATTTTAATAACCTTTCTGCTTTATTAAGTGATCATGGTGAGTGAATTTCTTAGTATAGATGGGTAACAGGCAGGTAGTGAGCAAAGCAGGGTTAACCCATTTCTTCCCAACGTTGCGTATACGCAACGCAATGTTTACTATTTTATTTTACTTATACCATTCTTTGAAAGCGTTTGTAATTTTTTGTACAATAAATACAATTCTTAGTGACTTTAAAACTATTTTTATTTGATAAATATATAATACATGATTATTTATTTTAATTTTTTTCTTTATCAAGACGCGTCCCCTATTTTGACTCCTTTACAATACCTGTCTTTTGACCTTGAAATTCGTGGTCAAAGTGGATTTTTGTTATCACATTGCAAAATATAATATGTACAATTGAATGTGTTGATGTTTGAATAGAATGTGATTTTCAAAACGATTTTTATAGATAAATAAATGTTGCGTTGCGTTTACGCAACGTTGGGAGTTTCCCGGCAGAATTGGGAACGGCCAAATTCCACTACGGCACCGCGACAAACGGTTCTTGGGAGATTAGTATTTTGAAAATAGATGTAATATTAGGTAGTATATGCTCTCTTTGGTTTGTTCCTTAAACGAATATGCCAAATGGCATAATCTCTGTAGATTTCTTGGCTCTAAAACAAGGCATGACATTGTTATGACTTCTGTACGAAACAGTTTGCGCGGTCTTTCGAAGACACCATTTACGAAAAAAGGAAGTTTTGAAACAAATTTGAAGAAATAAAAAGATATCTATATATTTCGGCCAATAAAATCTTAGGTAAAGAATAAAAAACAGCAAAATTCAGTCCATTTTTTGGTGAATGAACAAAAAACATTTGCAATCCATAGCGTTTAGCCAGAACGTATCAGTACTTACGAGCAGATAGTTTCGTACTTGGGGCGACATTTAGCTGAAACATGTGAGTTATGAGAGGTTCGGTTTCGTGATGTAATGCATTTTGGCAGGAGAAAAAATATTTTTGAAATCATTTAATGTTCATAGTGGAATAACAAAGGACCATTTTTTAGTCTTAGATGAAGTAATTGGAAATTTGACGAAAATTGTTAAAAAATTAAAAAAACTTGCTGTTTCTTGGCAAACTTCTATATGTATCACATTATTTTTTGTCCTTTATCAGACGCAGATTCTATGCAAATAGAATTGTAGCAACTGAGAGAAAAGGGGATCAGACCGTTCGCTTCGAACAAAAAAATTATTTCAAAACAAAAGTTGTGCATGATTACATGATAGAGAAGCATTATGAGTTTTTAATATGTTAGAGATCCTGCTAAGCAAGGTTTATTTATATTTTAACTACTGAAATTACTCTAAATGGTATTGATTTAGAGTGCATAATAATACTTTTTCTTCTTAGAAGCGCCATCTAGCACTCAAATTGTCATCTACCCCACAAATTGCAAATTGCCGCGTGATACTCACATCGATATTTAGGGAATTATAGTAAGAGGAGAATAAGAGAAAGACTAAAAGTCCATTTTTTGATTATGTAAAATGGTGGTGATAAGCATGCATACAGGCAACGCAATGTTTGCAAGAATCGGACAATTTTGGAATGTAAAAATACGTCAAATACATTTAAATTCCATTTGATTTTTACACCATTCAGCATTAACTTGAATTCTATTTGCATATTAGTAAAATTAGTAGACATTAATGGAGAAAATACCGATGTTTATATAAAGAGCGGTCAGTACACTTTCTTTCCGGAGAACTCCCAACGTTGCGTATACGCAACGTACCGCTCAGCTTCAACCAAGAATAAAAATATTTTTAGCAAACTGGTTTTGCAATCTTTGGAGACTTCTTATCAATATTTAACTGAAATGTATTAAATAAATTAAGTATTTCACTGTTTGGGAAGAAATGGGTTAAGAAAAGATAGAAGATGGGTAAAATGAATGATGTTACGAAGAAATTATAAGCTACTATGCTTGAGACTAGAGAGGACTGCAAGTGCTGCCTTTTTACGGTTTCCAAACTATTTCTTAGGATGAACAGCACAACATCATATCTCCAATTTCAACCAAGTAGGCAATTTTATAAAGTACAGAGGCAGGAGTGACTATTTAAGTAGGCATGTTACTGTTGTACCTGTTCAGCATCCATAAAGAGATTGTTCCTGGATTGAATGGATTTGATAAGGAACCAAAACAACTGGAAGAAACTTACTGCTTTGTGCTTACCGAAATTTGAACACTATTGTCCGATTAAAATTGTGCCTGAAAGTGTGGTTGGGTCGTGTCAAATGCACAGAAACTTTTGGTCTCTCGGTGACTGCAGGCTTTCAGAATGGATGTGGCAGTTCTGTGCATATGTGAAGAGGTCTGACTGGAGTACGGTATTACGGCAAATTGAGTAATTTTTAGCATGATATGGAAATTTTGCATTACTTCGAGATTTTAAACCACATAAAACTAGATTCTTACACCTTCATGCTTCACCAAACTCATACAGCTTCAGAGGTTTTGAAAAGCAGTTTTATCACTAATTAACAAAAACACTTGTCTCTAACCATTACCTATCCAATCTGCAAAGCTGAAGAACTCGTTACATCAGACAATTTTTGGTAATCCCCGATGCTCAATCTTTCTAAACAGCATCAGTTTGAGGTAATGAACAGAAAGAAAATGAAAGGGTCATAGAGTTTGCAGATGATCAATTGAGGCGGTCTACGTAAAAAGGGCACATAGGCCTCTAGGGCCTTTTAACGCAGAATGGCTTTTTGTGTTCGTCATGTCTTTTAGTACAGGTGGTAAAAGTTTCATGCGTATATCTTGAAAACTGAGGTTGGTATCCATGTTTGAAAGTAGCTGTGCAGAGTACATGAAAAGCGGTTAGTTGCAACTGTGAAGGCATTATCGTTTTTAGTTTTGAACGAAGTGTTTATTATCATCATTATTATTAATAGAAAAAGAGTGATAATAGCGACATAAATGTGGGAGGAGTTGGTGATGATCCTACATCAAAAAGAAAAAGGAAAATTTATTTTAAACTCGAGAATAAGAAGCATGAAGAAATTAAACTCAAACATGCGCGTGGTGAGGGATATGTTTCTTCATCAGGGAAGGTGGTTGCTACCAAAAAGCATAATTTGGTATCCGAATGTGCATAGAATAATGCAAACTAAGTAGTTTCATTTCTGTATTACTGCTTGAAAAAACAATCCTGAAAATTTCCGGAAATACGTGAAGTAGTTTTCTTGTCTGATGCAGCAGGAGGGCAACATAGGAACTACAGCGACTAAATTTGCTTCGTGGTTTGCCAGAGTACACGATGTTACTATTATACAACTATTTCTGGTTCGGGGTCACAGTTTCTCGCAGTGTGACAGAAACTTCGGTTTAATAAGAAGGATGAGAAACAAGAGTGAAATAATAGGCAGCCCGAAACCATATCTAACTGCGATGGTTACGTGCCAGACAAATCCTGGCCCATTTCATGTTGTAATGGATAACGATTTGCTTCAGGAATGGGATACATTTTTGACACCATTTTCTATGTCAAGCCCATTTATAAAACTAAAACTCCATTCAGGATAAAGAATCATGTGCTCATAAAATATCTTAGCAATGGTGCTCTTCTATGTTCTCGCACATACACTGCAAACTTTGTAGCATATACAATATGGAAACCTACTGCACAAAGGTATTGTTCAAAACCAAAGATAAAAGCTTGTTACGCAAAATGATATAAAGCATATTGTTTCTAAAAGATTTTTTTCCATATATTTGGCGTTTTTATTCCATTTCATTACCTAAATTTTATTCTGCGTAAAAAGGGCACAAAACCACCGGCATTAAAATTATTATTTTAAAGTAAGGTACGAGTTGTGCCTTTAATTTTAATGCGTATAACATGTGTTGAATAACTACTCTTTATATTTTAGTTATTATTATCTCGTTATCAAAAGCCATAAACTTTATATACACAAACGAAACTTTCAACTCCGTTTTTCTCAAAACAGCTTTTTTGCACATGAGCCCTTTTTACGTAGACCGCCTCAATTATGGCCTCATCCAATTTAAAAGATAAATGATCTGCATTTTTCCAGATTAAAATAGCTTCTTTAATTTCCAAGAATTTACAGAATACAGTTACCCCCTCCTTTTTTACACTTTTCATGGGACCGATGGAAAGTTGTAAAATAGTTTTTAAAATTAATGATGTAATGCTGTGGTAAATCCATTTTGAGATTTCAACGGAATTACATGTTTCAGTACCCGTTATATGAAAATGGTTTTTTAACAAAACATTCATCTCTCCATGAAGAGCACTAGTACCTAAACCATATACACGATTTTTTCCAAAATGCAATTTTTCAATCCGGGACAACTCTAGGCGCTATGATTTTGAAAAACTTTCTGCAAAATTTTTGGGTACTTTACAATTTTCTTTAAATTTTTGTAAGATTAAAATAAAACATGCTTTTAAAGGTGACATGGTTGTAATATTAAAGGTTAACTCTTAATTTATGAAAACTGCGAAATTTTGAATTTTTTTAGTCTTACTACAAGATCAAAATTTGTTCCTTCAAATTAAATTTATGGTCAATAATTAGATCTTTCATTAAGACCAATTACATTTTTTTAACATTTTAACAGTTTTGAGAGCAATATGTGCAATTTAAAAAAATAACAAAAACAAGATTTTCTCGCAAACTGAATACAAAATTTTCTCTAAACTTTCGGTGAGGTTAGTGTAAAATTGACTAATAGTCAATTAGTCGAGGCAAATGAATATTTTGCTCTGCTGTTTGATTTTTTCAAACATTTTTTTTTGACTTTCACATCATCAATATTTACAATAGAGGCGATTTGTTCACATTATTGCATATAAGACAACATAAGTTTTAAATAATGTCATTTAAAAATTCTCCAAAACTCTCATGTTCTCTGTGAATGCGAGTTCAAAATTCCACATTCTCAGAAACTCTCAAAGGTCAATTTCTCGAAAACAGTTCCAATTTTTTTCTTCACACTTTTCGTATGGATAGTGCTAATGGCACTGTTTCAGATGACCTAACATTAGTTTTGCTCTATTACTGACAGGCCCTGGTAACCTAGAAGTCGATAAATCATACTCTTGTATTTAGTAAATTACTACCTCTGACACGTGGTGTAGCCAGAATCTTCATTTTGAAGAACTTTGAAATCAAATAATTACTTTACGGCAAATCGTCTGTTCATCCGTCTATGGTCAATGCTAGTGCCAAAACAGTTCAGCAGATTTTCTCCAAAACTAATAGTCCACAATTGATTACAACAAATTTGCAACATACATTTGTAGCATGTATATAATAATTTATAACATATTGTGGCTAGATTTATTTAATTTTCCTGCATTTAAATGAGATTTTCTGTTAAAAAGGCAGTTTTTACAGTGGCAATACTTAACTCTCTGCAATACATGTATTTCTCTATGTAATATGCACGTATACAGAAAAGTAAAAAATGAGAAAAATTGACATAAAACATTGGAAGCACACTTCTTAACAAGATGTAAATTGCAGGAGAGAATGTATTAAAAATATAGACTTTACAACAGGGCCAACGAAAAATTACATAAAAGGCAGGAAAATATAAATGCGTGGATGTCGAAATGGGGTTTTACTTTAGTTTTCTTCTCATTAACTGCAATCAAACAAGTTGTGATGTGTATTGTGTTAAATTTCCCCCCTGTGCCTTTAACATTGGATTGTCAACTAAAAATTTCAATTTTCATTTCTTTTAAAATTTACATTCTGACAAAATACCAAAAATGTGACTATGATCAGTTTCAGGCCAGTACTCTTCAGGTATACACTCACTACCACTTTCAGCTGTCATTATTCATAGCAAAGGTACTTACTAGTAATTGAACCACTGCACGAAAAAATCTTTCTTCTTTTCCCAGCTATGAACAAAATATGGACACCTCTCGGAAGGACTCATATTATGATTAAACATATTATAAATTTCTTCTTTCGTGAGCTAAAACGCAACAACAAAAAATATGAATTCACTTCATTAATAAATACTTCCTTAACTTTAGAATTTCAACTCAAGTGTCAGTAAAAGTCAATTATTGGTATAAACTCACCTGCAATAAATTTGCCTTTTCTTTGATGGCATCTGCCAAACTAATTGGCTTTTCAGGGAGCCCATCCTTCTAGAACACAAATAAACAAATAAAAATCCTTCTAGAACACAAATAAAAAAATAATTGGAGATCAACTTAAGTTTTTTTTTTAGCAATTGCATTTACCCATTTGTACAAACTTTCCTTCAATTTTCAACTTGGGTGACCACACCAAAATAACATTTGAAGGAACAATCTGGTTCCTTGATGTTATTGGAAACATCATTGACTATTATCAAATAAAGAATGCAGTAGCACACTGCTGTAAACTTTGAAACAATTTGTTAAGAATTTAATGTTACTATTTAGAATGTAATTGTTGTCTGATTCATATGCAAAGAGATCACGGAATGATAACTATTTATTAATTTCTGTTTTAAAAAAAGTTAAAATCTGTGTACGATGTGGTGGTCAAGTGCAAATTGTGCACATTGTCTTGAGTACCAGAATCCTCTTATACTAAAGAATGTTGAAACAATAAATAAATGTGTTGAGTGTTTTTGGCAAAATAAATAATAAGAAATATATGCATCCATGTAATACAAAAATATTTTGCATTGACAATTAGGCTAAAAATTTGAGATACACAGTAAAGACAGAATTTCCATGCAATATCATGCTCCACACCTACAATCAATATTGTGCAATCCAATAATGATATATGCACAATTGAGAGTTAACTAGTGGTGCAACGAAATGGCATGGACTTTCCCGTATTAGTTTTCTATTTCGTTGGGTCTCGGCTAGCTATTCACACTTGCTTCATACTCTTGCCAGCTGCCATTACCACCACCCACACTACATTTTTTAATATTTTCTTGGTTTTTCGCTTTCCTAGTGAGAGAACAAAATATTAAATTTTGAATAATAAATAACACTCAAACGTTGACCTAGATGGCAATTTTCTTCGAAAAATTTGGTGTCGTTTGTAAGAAAATGACGTTTAAGCGCTACTAAAAATACAAAATACAAAAACTCTTTCACAGACTACTTATGAGTTCTCAAAAAACTTCCTTTAAAGCACTTTAAATTACAAATACAATATTGTTTACAAATTGCAGGAAATGTGCACAGTAGCGGTGTAAGAGAACACTAAAAAAAATTTTTTTTGTAGTTTTTGAAAAAACAAAAAAATTCCCGAAATTGAACTTTACGTCATATTAAAGAGCGTAATTAGCACTATCCATTCGAAAAAGTTTAAGAAAAAATCTGGATCCATTACTGAGAAAATGGCGTTTGAGCATTTCTGAAAATGCGGAATTTTCAGCTAGGTTTCAAGAAAATGGTTGAGTTCTCGAGAAACTTTGTATGATATAAAGCACATGTACCTGTAAATATAATAATGTTAAAAATTTGCTGCTAATGTTAATATTAAGGACGTGATAGACAAGTCAAAAAAATTCCATTTTTGTAATTTTTGAGGGGGAAAAAAGCAACATGACATTTCTGTCACCTTATTAGCACTATCCCTAAAAAACGTTTCAAGAAAAAATTTTGAGCCGTTTAGGAGAAAACCTTGTTCCGGTAATTTTTTTAAAATTGCACATATTGCACGCATTATTGACCGAAAACTACTAAATGTTGCAAAAAAATACATGACCTTAAAGAACTCACTTTCGAGAACAAACTTTATTTGAAGGAAAAATCTCACTTGAAATTTGTAGTTGGAGGAAGATGCCAAAAAAAATCAAACTTTTGCAATTTTCAAAAAATTGAGAGGAAACCATGAATACCGGACCTATGTTACCATAATAAGTGTTTTTTACTCTATTCTTACAACAAATTGAAAGAAAAAATTTGGAGCTAATTCAGAAAATGTCCGAGCAGGTTCATGTAAAGTATCTCCAAATTTTTTCCAACTTATCAAAGCTTCGACTCAAACCAACTGGATAGGAGTTTCTTCAATTCGGGAAAATTTCTATGAGCGGTTTAGGCGGTAGTGGTCTTCACAGGTGGATAGAGATATGGATGGACGATAGTTTTCTTTTCAATTGGTTTTTCGGTATCAAGGACTTACAAAACAGGGATTCTGGCTACATAACGTGTTACTTTCGGAAATTTTTGGATGTTTGGATTTTGTGGGATTTTTACTTTTCTGAATATGTACGTGTATATGGAGTAATACACGTATTATAGTGAAAGTTATGTAATGCTGCGGAAAATCGATTTTGAAATTTTAATGGAAATACACGTTTTGGGGTCCCCAGGTATCAAAAAAGTGGTTCTTTTCAAAACGTCCGTCTGTCTGTCAGTAGCGCCGAAACCATAATTACGATTTCATCCAAAATTAAAATTCTGCAGCCAATCTGGTTCCCATTGAGGCACCTCGATTTGGAAAAATATACTTCAATATTTGGGGGTACTTCACATGAAGCCTCCTGGACATTTTCAAACTTTCCTCAAAAAATGGCTCAAAATTTACTCTTCAAATTTCTTGTAAGGGTAGAACAAAATAAACTCATAAAGGTGGCATAGGCTCCATTTTCACAGTTAAATCTGAGGGTTGAAAAATTGCACAAGTTTGAAATTCTTTTGGCATCTTCCTAGAACTACAAAAATTGCATAAAGATTTTTCCGTCAAATAAAATTTGTTGTACAAAGCGAGTTCTTTAATTAAGGTCTTTTTTTTTTGAAAATTTTAGTAAATTTTGCGCAATATTTGCAATTTTTAAAAAAGAACCGGCTCCAAATTTTTTCTTTTCCTTTAAACTTTTTGTAGGGATAACTAAATGTGCTCTATGAGATGACCTTAACACCATATTGCTCTACTGTTTTGTTTTTTCAACAATTGCAAAAATGTAATTTCTTTGACTTGTGTCACACGTCATTAATATTTACATTAGTGGCTATTTGTTCACATATGAGTATATATCCTTATATTTATGAGTACACATGCTTTAAATAATGTCAGATAAAGTTCCTCGAAAATGAGTAGTTTTCTGTAAAAACTACCCCAAAATTCCGCATTTTCAGAACCTCTCAAACTTTTCTGAAAAATGGCTCTATATTTTTTCTTCAAACTTTTCAAATGGATAGTGCTAATTACACTAATATAATGTAAAGTTCAATTTGGTGTATTTTTTTTGTTTTTGTAAAAATTACACAAATGTATTTTTTTAAAAGATCTCTCACACCGATAACATGCACATTTCCAGTAATTTTTAAACACTATTGTATTTGTAAGTTAAAATTCTTCACATGACTTCAAATGAAGTTTTTCAGAAACTCTGAAAAAGAGCTTCAAATTTCACATTTTTAGTTGCGCTTAAACACAATTTTTTTTAAAACGGCTCCAAATTTGGCAAAGAAAATTGTCATTTACGTCGAGGTTTGAGTGTTCTTTAATATTCTAAAATTAATATTTTGTTCTAACACAAGGAAAGCGAAAAATAAAGAATGTGTCAAAACTAATGCAGTGTGAGCGGCAATAGATGGCGGCTGGCAAGAGTATGTGGCAAGTATGACTAGCCAAGACCCAAGGAAATAGAAAACTAATACGAGAAAGTCTGTGCCATTCTGTAGCACCACTAGTTAAAAACTGAACTCCATCTTGAGCTTTCAGTAAGAACAATCATGAGAAATCTACTTCATCAAGCAGATTTCAAGGACTTTTTGGAATGCAGAAAATGATTCATTGATTGACTGATTCCTGTTCATTGAAAAATCAAGGAAAGGTGATTGGGTTATACATAAATTATTAAAACACTCTCACATTAAAATCACATACAGGGCCACAAAAGCGGATTACCTATTCTGTTTGGTCCAGTTAAACAAGAGTTACAACATATTTTAATTCAGATACAATGACCGGAGCTCCTGCAGTAATTAAATACAGAAGTAGGCGAAAAGCCATTACCCAAATGTTATCCATAACAAAAAAGAAATTTTACTAAAATCACCGTACAAATAAAATTAACAATAAATATCAGGTGTTTGATTGACAAACAATGAATTAGACTGTCTGCATAAGAAACTCTTGATACAAGCCAATATAAAAAATTTAATAAAAATGGGAAGATCAGAACTAAAGACAGTTTCCTTCCAATGCATGGGAACTCTCAGCCTTCACATTGTAAATTTATGTACATACCTCTACATGATTCGTAACACACAGCAACATTTTCTTGAAATAAAGAAGAGCAGTTTTTAAAGTTGGATTAATTTCTTTTATTAATTTGTTCCATATAGTCTGGTCTGGCTCTGTTTGTGGACTTACCTGAAAGTAATTTTTTTTTTATTATATACTTTTTTATACAAGAGTAATATCCAACATTGATCATACACTAAGACTTCCTATAGTGTAACTTCGATCTCAGCAGCAGGGTTGGCATAATTCCCCCATCCTCCCAATTTACACTTTTAAATGTTATAATCTTATTTCCACAATATAGTTACATCCAATTTAACATTTTATAAATATATATTATACATTAC
The DNA here is from genome assembly GCA_031308135.1 of Acheta domesticus. Taxonomy (NCBI): domain Eukaryota; kingdom Metazoa; phylum Arthropoda; class Insecta; order Orthoptera; family Gryllidae; genus Acheta; species Acheta domesticus. Next base: position 64,366,785 of record JAHLJT010005437.1, on the reverse strand, counting down.
CTGCCAAAACTCTGAAGTCAAAATAAGTTTGTTTTATAAGATCAACTTATTGAAGTACATCAAAATACCTGGGGTATTTTGGACATAAAAATATTACAAAACATGAAAATGAATATACGTGATAAGGGGCGATGGTGGCAGAGTGAAGTATAAAGAAAAGAGACATTAACATAAAAGGGCTTCGAATCACGATATTAAAACGTGATTTGGATAAGTAAATAAATTATTAGAATTTATATTATGTTATTAATTGGTTCGATAGTAATGGCATTGTTTAAAAGAAAAACAGAAGAGACTCAGTCAAGTTGCAAATTACGAGAAGCTTAGCGGTAAGGGATTATCAACACAGTGGAATGAGGATTCAAACAGATGAACTGAAAAGGTGAAATAATGTTTTTTGGCTGGACAGAAAGGGACGGGATTTGACTTGCGTGCAAGTTGGTTCATGGAAAGAGCTCTGGGACTTGATATGCGAAGGGTCACGTAAAACAAACTTCGACGTTAGATAAGTAGGTCGAATTGCAAGTTAGTTGGCGATATTAAGTGTATGTTTTAGCAGCCAAACATGGAGGAGCAGAACAAATAGGAAGACTGGTGGTTCTGGATCTTCTCGGCGACAAAGATGGCTGTATCCGTCGAAAAGGAAAGTAACAAACAGCAGAACATTATATTCAAATCAGAAATCTAACGATCTCATTAAATGTACAAGACCAAGAATGTTTTCAAAATTAATTAAATTATGTTTTGGAAATTAAAGTAATAAAAAAAATTAGTATTGTAAAAAATTAGGTGATGGCCATCAAAGAATAGTAAATAATGTCTTTCAGGTTTTCAGTTTAAAATAATTAAATTGCACGTGACGTTTATGTCACTACATGTATTGTAAAGATATTAGTCTTGTTATCTGAATGCATTGTTCGTAAGTTGTAATAATCCCAAACCCACATAAATGTATTCACGTATTTCTCCAGTTATGATCTTGTATGAGTGGCATTTCCCCCACGAGTATAGAAAGTTAAAATTACCCTGAGATTGACAGTATTAGCATAAGCGCCTAAATACATATATAAATTTGATAAATGATATCCAATTGAGCTAGCCACCCATCGATATCATTAAAATATTAGGGAGTAGCGAAAAGCTTAATATAAATATCAAATATTAGTCAAAAGAAATAGATTCATTCCGGGTGTGGTTTATTTCAATATAGGCAGAATATAACATGATTATGACTTGATTTCTGAAAATTACATGAACTTCCTGATTCAAAATACAGTAAAACCCCTTTATAAGAGACACCTGGGGGAATGGAATTTTGTCTCTTATAAGCGGGAACTCTTATAAGTGGGAAATGCGTTTTTGACGTTTTTAATGAGATGTTACCATATTTTTAGTGGATTAGTATGATTTGTACACTTATTTTAAACTTGAGGAAACATAAATTAGTTGATTCTAGAGCCCATTTAACCAGATCTATTGAGTGAACTTCATGACATTTAAAGCACATGTGCTCACAAATGGATCATGTGAACAAATCGCCTCTAATGTAAATATTGACACGAGAGTTATAAAAAAATTACATTTGTGTAATTTTTGAAAAAACAAAAGAATAGAGCAAAATTATGTTCAGAGTCTTATAAAGTACCTTTATAACTATCACTACCAAAAGTTTAAAGAAAAAATTTGGAGCTGTTTTTGAGAAAATCTTGTTTTTGTAAATGTTTATTATTTCACTCAATATTACGTGAAAACTTTTTTTAGTACATAATGTTAATGAAAGACCTAATTATAGAGAAAAAATGTATTATAAAAAAAATGTCTATCTTCAATTTTGTAGCTGAAGAAAAACACCGAAAAAATTGCAAACTTTTCGAAAATTTAGTTAACAGTGAAAATCCTAACAATGCCACATCTGTAAGTGAATTTCACTCTATTCTTAGAAGAAATTTAAAGAAAAAAATTTGGGGCCATTTTTGGGGAAATGTCCCACGGGCTTCACGTACAGTACCCACAAAAATTTAGAATGTTTTTCAAAACAGCAGTGTTTCGAACGGAACCAAATCGATCGCGGAATATTCATTTTGGAAAAAAAATGTACAAATAGTTTTGGTGCTAGTGTTATTCACGGACGGACGAAGGGACGTTTTGAAAGAAAAAACCGAACCTTTTTCGGTATAAGGGATCAGGGGACCCCAAAACATGCATTCTGTTAAAATCTCGTAGTCGATTTTATGCAGCATTACATTACTTTCTCTATGTTACGTATACTTGTATGTATACGAGAAAGTAACAATTGTTAACACTGGTCAAAACACTGAAAGCAAAATACTGTGATTTATTCAACTGCCTCTGGCAGGTATCAGCTGCTGACGGTTTCATCCAATCGGGAGCTTGAAAGTGACCATCGTGACGTCACTAGCGACACAGAAGCTTCCGATTGGATCAAACCGTAAACACCTGATACCTTCTAGAGGCACGGTTATAAAAGTCGCACTACAGGCGTCTTCCTTGTTGCCAAGACACGAAGTTGAACTGAACCGAATGAGCTTTCTTCACAAGAACTTCGCACACCTCCCCCTCCCCGCGGGCACTGGTGTTGCGAACCCTTACTCCAGCCTATTTTAACCACATGTCCCTACCCTTATCATGCTGAGGAAATTCCTGAGTCACCTGGAGGAAAATTTCGCCTTTTGTCTCTTACAAGCGAGAAAAAACGAATGGCGAAGAATAAAATCTTGTCCACTATACGCGGGAATCTCTTATAACGGGGTCTCTTAAAAGCGGGAAACAAATGCATTGTTTATATACAACTGACCTCGGGACCGAGAATTTTGTCTCCTATAAGCGGGATTCTCTTATAACGGGGTCTCTTATAGCAGGGTTTTACTGTAATTTATTTTGCAACTAGTTTCTAATGTTATGCTTACCTGCATAAGTACATATTAAAAATGGGCACATTAGGAGGGAATTTGTAAGAATGTAATAAAGAAACATTACAAATAAGTCGCACTTGCCATGTTTTTGTACAATAAAATTATAAAAGGACCAAAATTAATTTTGGAAACAAGTTTGAAAAGCAGGTTTGCAGTTGGCAACATAGTTAAATTCACATACGGTATTCATAGTTGGAATCATACAAGGATTGATGGGGAGGTTGCACATGTAGGAACAAGAGCTGATATAAAATGCCATTTTACGAGTATGAAGGCTATCTTGCAAAAGAAAAGGACATTTATAATGCTATTTCCAAAAATTGTATGTACATGAATTACATCATAAAGTTTGTAGTTAACACATTTCAGAACAACTTTTTCTCCAACTTAATTTTTATGTAGTGAATATTTTTTTAAAATGAAAAATAGTATGTTCTACAAATTTCTGTTTGAAGCTGTGTATGTGATGCGACATCAACAAAAAGCTATTCATGTCAAACATCGACATTCAAAATCATAACACCGATGTTAATAATACATCGACCAAAAATCATTAATGTTTTAAAGTTGGTTCATTAAAATGTAACATTAAATTTGTGTGCAACAAAATTAAATTTGACAATAGCCGAGATTACTAATTTATAATTCAAATATAACAGAAAACAAGGTTATACAATGTCTCTGCATGTGTGAAACACAGGAAACACAAAGAAAATACTAGGATCTTCTCAGGCAAGGGATGGTGGTCTGCTCAATGAAGACAGGGCAAACCACATTTGTTTCAATCTAACACAAACAGATATTGGGACTAGTGGCTATTGTCTCTTATTTTAACTTTTGTAAAATTGTGATTATGGACATATTTGAACCATAAACTTAAAATTGAAAATTTAGAAACACGAAACACAAAACCCAAAACATCGATGTTTGAAACGTTATCTTAATAGAAACATTGATGTATCAAAAAAAACATTGTGCCCCCACTGTGTATTTCTTCTGTAATGATTATTGTAGCTCTGGTACATAAACTGTTTGATCATTTGAAATACTCACTAAAACTGGGATGTTCTCTAAAACACTGTGTATTTGGTCAGCACTCCAATCTGGGAAGTCGGAGTACACTGAAATGAAAAAACAGAAAAGTACAATGATGTCCAGACTTATAACCTTGCTTAGCATTTGAACAAATAAAAACTAAGAATTGTAGAAGCAAAGAATTGAATTACTAGAGGGAAAAAGAAACTTCATGATTGTTCTCTTACTCCACAGGTTTAGTATTTATAATATTGAGAAAAAACTTTTCCTTGAACAGAAGTGGCAAACTATCATTAAAATGAACTTATTAGTTTCAAAGTAGCAAATTATCATTTTATATTAATCAAGTTATAATCAATCCTGCGATAATGCTTCATTTGCCCTAAATTATCTAAAAGTTACTAAAAGCACTGCAACTTAGAGGTAACAAAACCAAGTACTAAAAGAATTTACTCTTAGATCAAGTGTCATATTTAATACCAACCACCTTCCTTTTGGAAAAGAATGCAACTTAAAGATGCGTCAAGAACTCACCTTTTGAGGAGGATGAATAATTAGAATCAATATTTCTTCCTTCCCTCGAATGAAAATTACTCGCTCCTCTAAAATTACCTCTCGAACCCCGCCCAAATCCACCTCGTCCTCTCATTCCTCTCCCCCTGCCAAACCCCCCTTCGCTACCAAATCCTCTCCCTCTGCCCTGAAATCCTCCTCTTCCTCTTTCCCCAAATCCCCTCCCCCCTCTTCCCCCCCTTTCACCAACCCCCCCTCCCCCCTCTTCCCTCCCTTTCCCCAACCCCCCTCCCCCCTCTACTCCCTCTGTCACCAAATCCCCTCCTTCCTCTATAACCTCTTTCCCCAAATCCCCTTCCCCCTCTGCTCCCCCTTTCACCAAATCCCCTTCCTCCTCTATATCCTCTTTCTCCAAATCCTCTCCCCCCTCTTCTCACAAATTCCCTTCCTCCTCCATTTCCTCTTTCTGTAAATCCCTCCCCATTTTCTGTAGTCCCACTATTATCAGAGACTCCATTGCCGTCCAATCTCTGAAACTTCTTTCCACCATCACTCTGAGCATCCCCATTCTCTGGATGTGGCCTCTTGACACCCTGTACAGCCGCCATTGCAACACCTGAGAAAAAAAAAGGAAATATGTTTTTGACACCCATTCACGAACCTGTAAAATTTACTTACAAGGTGACATGTTTTACTGATTTTTCTATCAACTACAACTAATTTCCCACCACATTTAAATGCCCATAGAGATGATTTTTATCCTGTGCAACAAAAAACTGTGTATATATGTATATTCCTAACCTGTTCTGTGGGGAGGAGTGCCCATTCTGCAAAAATTAAGGATGGACAGGTTAGGATTTTTGTTTACAGACTCACTTCAATGTGTTTCCTGTGCCCTGCAGTTAACTGTGTTAAATGGGATAACCATAATGGATGATATTAACCAAAGGGGATGAAGGTGTATGGGATTAATTATTTTCACTTTACATCAACTCACACTCGCTCATGAGTGCACTCTCACAGTACACACACAGGGCAAGTTGTAATTTTTTTTTGAGGTACAGAGTTATTTTTACTTTTAAGTTTAACATTGCAAAAAACACTAGGACGGAAGTAACAGGAAGAGGGGAGAAGGGGTGGAAGGAAGGAAACTAGTCACACGAGACAATCTCAAAGACATACAAGAACATATGAGCCATTCCACGTCAAATCGCACAAGAGTTGACACGACATTTTTTAAAATGTACAATATTTTTTTCTAAGATCTGGACATCAAAAAAAGAGACACATATTTTTTTATTTGCCTGAAATTTGATTATTTGTGCAGTTATGGCCATATTAAATTTTGGAATTTACAGGTACTTCACAAAATAAGATCAATTATCTCTCCGAATGTACCAAATATAAAAATTTCTGGTTTGTGTCATTTAATACTTTAAAATGTGTATTTTATTCCTCTGTAAATAAAATTTTCAAAAAATATTTTTTTCATTTTAAAAAATGTATATTTTTTCAAAAAAGTAAAATTTCTATATAAACTCAATGAGATAGAAATTTGAAAAAAATATAGGTGTGTTCCTTGTTCAATTTTCTATAAAATACAACAAGAAAAAAAGTGGGTACTCCACACATACAGTTCTAAGAAAATTAATTGTAAGTATGAGGGCGCGCTCTTCCTAACCATGCACTAACGCATTGTGTTCGGCTAGTCTTTGAACTAAGTGCTGAAGAACAAAAAAGAATGACCGTCTGCCTGATAAAGGTTTCAAGAGTTATTAGTATTTCAGATGTTCACTCTGCCCCCAGAATATATGACACTGTGTCATACATATTTTGTGGGTAACATCATGGGTGACTTGTGGGTCATCTATGTTCTTATGGGTGAGAGCGAAACTAATTGAAATACGAGCCATTCCACGTCAAATCGCACTCGAATTGACACGACTATTTAAAAAAATAAAAGACACGAATATATAGCATTCATTCTGGACATCAAAAAAAGAGGCACGTATTTCTTTATTTACCTGAAAATTGTTTATTTGTGTAGTTTTGCCTTTATTAAATTTTGAAATTTACGCATACTTTGCAAAATATGATTAATTGACGTTCTGAATGTACTTAATATAAAAATTACTGGTTTATTTCGTTTAATTTTTTGATATGTGTATTTTTTTCACTTATAAATTACTTTCTCAAAAAATTTTTCATTAAAAATTGTAATTATTTTTAAAAAACGAAAATTTCTTTATGAACTCTCTCAGATTAAAATTTGAAAAAATAGGCATATTTCTGGTCCAATTTTCTACAAAACATAACAAGAAAAAAGTGGGCACTCAACACGTACAGATAAAAAATATTGTAAGGATGGTATTCGGGCGCGTGGTTCCTGCCCCTGCACTAACGAATTGTGTTCGATCAGTCTTGGATACTAATGCCGACGAACACTAAAAAGAATGGCCCTCTGCCTGATTTGGGTTTCAAGAAAAATTAGCAAATCATGTGTTCACTCTTTCCCCAGAAGGGATGGGTGACAGCAAAACGAATGCTTTTCCTCATGTCAGCGAAACAAATTTTACTGCGAGTCCCTTTGCGTCCTAGGGACGGGGGCCCTCCTGACCTTGCTCGTGAAATACAATCGACCACTTGTTAAGGGACATGGTAAAATTTTCTCAACATTAGTCGTAATACAAAATACTTATGAAGACAAGAGTGCTAGTATTTGTTCTGTGAATCGTGTGTACACTGTGCAACATGAGTTGCGATCAGCGTATGAAATAGATGTTTCAATCCATTTAAACTTTCTGATCACCAATTTTAAAAATAGAAAATCTCCAAGACGCGTAAACCTTGATTTGCTGGTGAATTTACACGAGTCATTAGATTGGCGAATTTGTGATTCATTTCGGAAGAAAGGAAATCGGCTTCCAAAACGGCCTTTTCTTAATGATGATAGCGTCGAGATCAGTGGCTCCAGTGGCATTAACGAAAGTAGCAGAACGTCCAGTGAAAAAAGTGGATATCAAGGAAGTGACAATTTAAGCTCTTCAGATAGTTCGTCAAGTGTCTGCGAAATGAATAAAGATAAGATAAACATGAGTTTAATTGCAATAGGAGAAACCCCGCCACAAAAAGAAAATTGGAACAAAATGGCATCCCCATGAAAAGCTTTAGAAAGTACAAAGTGCCAACACAGATAATTTTTTTCACGTTGAAGATCCTTCGATGTCCATCGAAAAATCAGACAAAGATACTATTAAGTAACTTATTGATTACTTTCACTCTTATTTTCACACTTACTTTCACATGACATGACGTTGAAAAAAGTTGGACATAGAATAAAATTAAACGACTTTTTGCAGCAACCGAACGCATGATAAAAGTGTCTAAAACGTTGGCTGAAGAAAATGGAATTTTGTCCAGAACTGAAGTAAATTCGTTAAGGCATTAAAATTGTGCATTGTGACGAAAGTTCAGGAATTCTTTGGTACGCGAGTACTTGTATTTAAAGTGAGTTGTGAGGGACTAGGAAATTTCAAAATGTCAGTCAAAACCAGAGTCAAGAATCCGTCATTTAATTATTTATAAATTTCTAAATTATTTATAAATATATAAATATTATTTATATGTATATTAATACACATAAATATTATTACTTATAAATTCAATCATGAAGTTTCACCACCTCAAGAAGTACTTAAATTACTACTTCATCCAAAGAAACCGACGACCAGTAACGCAAAAAACGTGTCTATTGCAGCAATCTATTACACACTGGTTTGTAAAATATTAATATCTTTTAAAGTTACTGAGATCCCACTTTTATTTTTTCTGGACTTATTATTAATACTCCAGTGCATTTATAAATATTTTTTAAAAATTTTTAGCTCATCGAGTTTACAAAAATACTCAATTTTCAAAATTTCAGTTTTTTTAAAAAAATTAAAAATTCAAAAAATTAATTATTTTGCAAAATTTTAAAAATTAAACATGTTTTTAAGTTTCGAATGGAATTTGAACGGAATTTCTATAATTGGTGTATTCAAATACATGATATTTTTAAGTTAGTGATGCGCGTCATTTTTAGCAAATTTCATTATTCAATATTTCCGAAAATAATAAAGTTAGAAAAAAATAAAAATACACGTGTTTACTTATTTGATCCATATAACAAATAGAAAAAATTAGAAAATAAATAAAAATATGAAGGTCAAATTTTGGTATTTTTTGTGCGATTTGACGTGGAATGGCTCATATACATAACAGAATATAACCCCATAACATATACTGCCTATGTCCCAATCAGTTTTGTTATAAGGGAGTAAATGTAATTTCATCACTATTACTACAACAGGCAAAGTATTTTTTAACAATTTTCAATGTTAAAAGATTAAACATAAAATTTTACTTGCTTCACAACTTCTGCTTTGTGTCTGTGTGTTTCAAACATTACAGTAATTCAGCACAAATAATTATAATAAGCATTACTTTACAGAATTGTACACGCTTCTTTTCTTACTTGTTTGGCTAGGTCGTCTTTCATGAGCTTGAATACAATTTTATTAATACTCACAATCAGGTTTTGGTTCTAACTCTTATGTGTCATCACTAATATTGGTTCTCTAAGAAAATGATTAATTTTAAAGAATTTAGATTTTAATAAAAAGGTTTACTGGATATCAATAATAATACTAGTAAGTAAGATGAACACAATTTATCTTTGGGAAATTTTGAGTTGACTCTGCTAGCGATCGCAACATTACGGACTAAATTACATTTTGGAGTTTGATGAGAAAAATTAGTGAAGACAAAAAATTTGAAATATTTTTCATGTATGATTTTTAATTGAATCTACATGCAATTCTCTATGAATGTGGTACAAACCATGGGGCTCTAAGTATCCACCTAGGCATTTATTTTGCACAACTTATAATTTCTCTTTTGTTGTCGCTGCAGTCTTATTCCAAATTGAGCATGCATTAGAGATAGTAGTATTATACATTTGAATAACAATCGAAATTCAATTTGTAATGAAAATTTTCTGTTAATATAGAGGTACAGTTTTATGGTTTTTCCGTATGTATTATTTCAAAAGGTTTAATTCTACATGCTGTAAAATTTTTGAATTCAATTTATTCACTTCGCCTCTATAAATATTACAATGTACCAAAAAACTATTTAAAAAGTATCTCAAATATTCGCTAAGATTAGATTTCCCCCCTATTTCATCACAAGAACCTACGTAATTGAGGTTATTCACAAAGAAGAAAAAAATGTGCCTTACCGTAAGAGGAAATCCACAGGAAAAAATACGTAATAACTGAAAATACGTAACAGTCAGTTTATTTCATCACTCGCACTCGTGCCCACATGTAAACAAGAAGAGGTATCGTTGTAAAGGCCCGTTTCCACGAGGTGGCATAAGCCATCGCACTTGGGGTGTTGGACGGTCAGCCCGCTTGGCGCGCCATGATCGCGCGCGAAAGTCGACAGTGCGCGTTGACACGGTAACATCAGGTTCCACGACTTTTGGTCACGTGACACCGAAACTGACAGCAGTTTCGCGCCATTCGAAAGCGCAATGTCGGTAGAGACCTTGTAGTTACTGCAAACACATTCTCATCATTTTCTCAAAACTAATAAAATTTTACTAAGCTTTTGAAATATATGTTACATATTATATTACATGAGTCTCAATGACAATGTGAAATTACCTTGTAATTTATTTATTCGAATTTTGCATTCAACATTTAGTTCACATTCATGACGGAACGCATACAGTATCTACAAATCTTCCACAGAACGAAGTACTTTGTTGGTCACATATTTTTGTAGTTCTAATTTGAATTTAGTGCCCTCTACTGGCTTGACAGTTGCTTGGTAGATTATTGAAAAATGTTATCTCTGGACGATATGGATTTCAAAAGCAGTTGTTTTTTTTTTTTTCCCTTTTCTATCAGTACAAACTTTTTCTATGTTGTTTCATTACTTGTGTTGTATGGTAATGTACTGTTTCCATTGCAATTCTATTGTATTTGATGAATAATATTGTATTATATACATAAAGTCCATAGACTGCAAAGACATTTACATTTTGAAATATAGTTTTGCAGCTATCTATCCTTTTCATTTTGAATACTGTTTTTATGGCTTTTTTCTATAGTGTAAATTCTCTAGTCATGTGTCGTATATGTATCACCCCATTTATTTATTCCATACACGAAGTGTGAAAGGATTGCTCAGTAATATAGAATCTTCAACTCAGGATCAAAAGTTTTGAAAGATGAAGTAGTACCATGGGAATTTTTTTGTTATCTACAGCTGTTAATTTTTCATTTAACAATGGAAAGATTGCAGTTCAGTGATATTCAGTTATAATTTCCTTTATATTTAAAAAATTCATTAATCTTTCATAGCGTATTTTTCAAGAAATTTTGTGAAGAGAGCAACAAGAAAAGGACTATAGCTTATAACTTCAAGAGAATAACCTCTTTTTCATGGTTTTACCATTGTTGTTTGAAACATCAGGAAAGATTCCTTGTCACAGTGAACAGTTACTTACAGTTATAAGTATCTAGTTTCATTATATGGAAAGCAATTTGTTGCAGTATAAGACCCTGATCATGATCCATTCCTGCTGCACATTTATTTTATAGATTATTTATTACTCAGAGAATGTCATCTGGTGAAGTATGTTATATGGAAAATATGAAACTCAAAGAAATCAATATCTTCACTAGAGACCGACTTTCCTCACCAAATGTGTACATGCACCAAACAATTATGTTTATTGTAAAACAGTTACAAATACATTAGAAGTATGCTTCAGCACATTCTTCATCAATTACATGATGTGTTCATCTCCAACATTCTGTTAGAAGTGGCCCTACTACTTAAGGGAATTTAAAAAATTTAGAAATAAACTAAGGAGATTCCTTGAGGTGACTCATTTATAAATAATTACAAATAATATTATATTTACACACCCATATAATATTATTATATATTTGTGTGTGTGTATATGTTTGTATGTATGTGTGTGAGAACGTGAATGTATGCCCCTAATTGTACAAAATAATGCAACATGTTATTGTTATTGATATTATCATTACCATTACCATTATTATATTATTATTATGATTATTATTAATTGCCCATGTCTCTTTAATTGTGATAACTAGAAATTACTGTTTCCCAATTACAAAGAGCTCATATTTTAACTTCAGAGGAATGGTTTTTCTGTTTTACTCTATTACTTCTAACTTATTCTACAAATGATACATATCATACTGTAATAAATATGAACATAAGTGAAGATAATTTTTTTGCTTATTTTAATGTCTAAACATTAAAATTTGCGAAATGAAACTAGGCAGAAAAGTTCTAAACTGGCTTTATTGTAAATAGGGAGCGGATTTCAATGATTTTGCATATTTTTGTTTATTGCTTCATGGCATAGCCAAGTGAATTTCTTGACATTTGGTTAGAATTGAATGCAGTGGAGATTAAAATGTTAACACATATTTGTGCCTATTTAGCCAATTTTTTCTGTTGGTGCATATTTATGTAATTATTGCAGCATAATTTGCTTATTTCATTCAAATAGAGACTTATCTGTAAAATGTTTCATGTTTTCATAGAATCCATTGATTTGTGAGCATTCATTGATTAGAAAGAGCTTGTCACAGTTCGAGTTTTCTTTTCCTTTCTATAGATGATGAAATATTTTTATGTAGGATATTTCTTGATATATTTTTGAAACCAGACCCAAAAACTAAAACAACACATACAACGTCCTTCACTGAGGTGCATATTTTCTTCAATTCTACTGTGAAGTACGCTAGGTTGCTATATACAAAAGTGTATCTTTTCATTCCAGGCATGCTTCTGCTGAATTTTAGCAAGAAAGGTTCAGAAAGAAAATTAAATACTATTCATTTTAACTGCATGTTTTATAATTTTTAAGTTTTTTAACAAAATATTTCCAGATTTTTTTGAGGGCATACAAATCCTCTTCCTAATTGTAACAAATATGAGACTTTACTTCAGGTAAATTTTGTAAATTGACAACAGGGAATCATGAATTAGTTTGAGGTATGAAGGAGCAAATATTATTGTTTGGGAAATTATTAAAAAGTATAATGCTTACATACAAAATACTACCTGGCAAGTTTTACTAACAATTTAACAATTACATCTATAATATGACCAATGCATAGCTGTTTTTATTTCACTACTTTTCACTATCTTTACATTTTAATTCTATTTTAAATTACTTCGCTAGGTATTCGGTCTTCAAAAAACTTTTCTTCTATACAAACATTACGCCAATTGAGGTTACGCAAGTAAAAATTTTCATTTCGTCTAAAAATTTGCAAAAATATTTTAATTTTGACGATAAATGACATTGTGCACTGAAGATGAAAATTCAACGAAGATTTTCACACAATCGAAAACGCTAGGAACAAACCACAATTAATGCGCAAGCCACTGTTTCACGCCAATCTAATCCAGAAACAAAAATGTATCTATTCACGTCCGTATGCTAATTGTATGGTCTGTGAGGACGTTATTAAAATTGTGGAGTACGTTTCTTCCGAGGCAAGTGGTTGTTAATATTACTCACAACTTCTATTCAAGCGAAGACATAGCCACAGGTTAGGCCAGACACGTGAAATCTACAGCACGCCGCATTCCGCCCAGCCCGCCCTGTTCCCGCCCAACGCAGGCCCCTAGCCCTGCCCTGGCCGGCCCCGAGACCGCACCGGCCCATCCGGGCCCTGCTTGGAGCTCGTGAAGTTGCTCCTAACGTGCACGCAAGCAGACTGATAAACTTACAAATTCTACCGCAAGGTGCCTCTGCAATCGCAAGTTCCACGCGATGAATCAAGCAGAGCTTGATCGAGAGTCGCGATCATGGCGCGCCTAGCGGGCTGACCGTCCAACAACCCAAGTGCGATGGCTTATGCCATCGTGGAAACGGGCCTTAACGCATACACTACATCAAACAACGCATGCCAAAACACCACAGCCACAGGCAGCCCAAACCGATCGACCACGTGTATTCAGCAAGGGCGAGTGCCACCAGGAAGCACATGGAAGAATAGGAAATGTCCACAGCACGTGACTATATAGGGTTGCACCAAAGAGTTCACAGATATGCCCATAATGACGTCACTTCGTTTAGCGGGAATGTTGCAAGCTTTGGTTTGCGCGTAAGCGAATTTAGAGAATTAGTTTTGGGGCTGTATAATGCGATGGTCGAGGTTTGTGTTTCTTATATTTGCTTTCTTTCGATTTATTTAGGTTCTGACTGCCCATCACATTCTAAAATTTGTTTTAAAGAAGCATTACTTAATCCGGCGTACATCAAGTCACTACTTTAAAATTTTAAAATGCTTCGAAGAGAAGATTATTATTATCTTATTGATGATGCTATGGTGGTACTTAATAATGAAATGAAATATATTAAATATTTGGATCAACGTGCCCTTTAATCGGAAATGAAAAATGACGACGAATTTAGTACATTTTTATAAACTGACAGTATTTTTACACTTTCGTACATTTTTATAAACTGACAGTATTTTAACTATTTGTTTCAGAAAATTGTTTTACTTATCATTGAGAGAAATATTATCCGCATTAAAAATCGTTCGGAAAAGTCCAGGAAGTTCAGAAACACAGTCTTCAAAATGTTCGTAATCGTTCACAGAATGGAGGAACACCAAGTTTACCAGAATTTGAATTAATTTAACGTATTAATTTTTTAATGTTATAATTATGATAAATACATGGTTATTTTAAAATATAAATATTACACATCTTAATTATATATTTTTTAAAATATGTTTACGTTTCATTTGTGCTAAATTCAAATATTGATAATTGAAAATCTTTATTCAAGGCACGCGTTCAAAATCTTGTCATGTCAAATGATTTCAATGTTAACATTTTTTATCAAACGTATTTTCAAGATATTTTCCTTGCCAAATTTTATTGAATATGTAATGCCATTTCTTGTAATACAATTGGGAAATATGACTTGATAGACCTGATGGCATAAGTAAACGGTTGATTTGGTTAGTAACGTAATATTTGGGCTTAGCTTTTACCCAAATTAAGTCTTGAAGATCCACAAAATGTTAATTGCTCATACATATGAAGCTGTGTTTGTTCAACACGTTCAGATAGCGCACGTAAATAGATATAAATACTTATTTGTTCAGCAGGTACGTATGGAACCTGGAGGCAGTACACCACAATTTACAAACATTACAATTAACAATATTAATAAAATGTAGCTTATATTATTTTAATAATAATAATAATAATAATAATAATAATAATAATAATAATAATAATAATGAGTTGGTAGCCCTGAACTGGGATGTTAACACGCGTGCTGTGACAGCTCCTGTATTTTTGGGATTTACGACGGAAAAAACATCGCTGTTGGAACGCCAGGTACGTGGAACGGATGGCCTAACATCTGTCGATTTCAGAAATATAAGCGTCAAAACTGGAGAGTTATTTGATAGATAGCCTGGGTAAATGGCGTATTGCTATATCAAGTGACTCCAACACGGAAGTAGGCCGATTGGGGGAGCAGTCTGCCACGCGACCGGCCACGCGACCGGCCACGCGGCCGGCCACGCGAGCGCCCCCTGCGGGGCCACAACAGACGCCCACGCACGGTCAGATGGCCGCGCCGCTACACGTAGCGGTATCTGGCGGAGCTGCCAAGAACCCGAGCGCGCCTGCAGCGCCATCTAGCGGCCAAGGCCGGGACGACGACACTCCCGGCGCGGCGGGAACTTCGAAAGGGGACGCCAGAAGGGTACTGGAAGCCGCGGGCAGATAGCGAGAACGATGAACTCAACCCGTTTGCGAGGAAATCAAAGCTGCAGAGGACTCCCCCACCATCTCCTACAATCATGGAGGTGGCACTGGAATATGGCGGCGAGATGAGTGACGGCCAGGGACCCGAGAGTGAGAAAGAACCAGCGGAAACCATGACAGCAGCCGGCCCACTACTTAGCAAGTGGGAGAATATCCAGAAATTGGAAAAAGACCTGACGGAAATAAAAGAAGATCTAAACAACAACCTAAAAATTATGGAAACATACATGCTAAAAAACAACCCGAAGGATGTCATAGAGGCCATGATGA
This sequence comes from Acheta domesticus, assembly GCA_031308135.1. Lineage (NCBI taxonomy): Eukaryota > Metazoa > Arthropoda > Insecta > Orthoptera > Gryllidae > Acheta > Acheta domesticus. The sequence continues at coordinate 64,351,135 of JAHLJT010005437.1, read as the reverse complement.
GAGCTCGGGAGAAAATTGATTTCTTAAGGAATAGACGGCATTGCGCCCTAGAAAAGAAGAGAGAGTTTGCAGAGACCCTGCACTGCCTCTCAAAACGAGAAGACGACAATAAGAGAAAAGAGATAAGACCGACACAAAGAGGGAGGCGCCTAGCCCATCAGAAGAGAGCTACAGAAGAGACAAAAAAGACAGACAGAAGGAAACAGTAGAGGCAATGGACGCCAACACAGAGGCAACAGAACATCAAGGAGAAGAAACGACAGAAGGGGACTCAACGGAGGGGTGGATGAAACCACCAGAGCAGAAGAAGAAAGAACAAAGAGAAGAAAAAGAAAAGAAAGAGAGAAAAAAGCGGAACAAATCAAGACAAGAAATAGACCCCTGAACCAGGCGATAAAAGTGACTGCTAAAGACGGACAGACATACGCTGACATTATTAAAAAGATGAAAACCTCAGTAAATCCAAGTGAATACAACCTGAACATAAAAAAGATGAGAAGAACACAGAAGGAAGAACTATTAATAGTCCTAGACAAAGAAGGGGATTTAACCGACTTTAATAAAGCACTGGTGAAGGCTGTCGGGGAGAGTGCAGAAATAAGTACTCTGACGCCAAAAACCATGTTGGAAATTAAAGACATTGACGAAACTGCCACCGTCGATGATATAACAGCAGCCATCGAGAGGGAACTAGAAACTCCGGCCGAACAATTCCGTCAATCATGCCGGCTACACAGAGGGTTCGCAAGAACCCAGACAGCGACAATTCTGCTTCCCACAGATACAGCCGTAAAACTTCTGAAGAAGGATAAAGGTAGGATTAAAATAGGTTGGATTTACTGTAAGATACGGGAGAAGCAGCAACTAACTAGATGTTTCAAATGCCTGGACTTCGGGCACATATCTAACAACTGCAAAGGCCCGGACAGAAGAAATGTGTGCTACAAATGTGGCAAAGAGGGGCACCACATCAAAGACTGCAAGGGGTCAACCCAATGCATCATTTGCAAAGTAAAAAATCTAAGCTGTGACCACATGCTGGGAAGCAAAAAGTGCTCAGCATATACCGCAGAAATGAACAAGAAAAATAACCAGCCATAATGAAATTCCTGCAGGTTAACTTAGGAAAGAGCAAAGCAGCCTAAGACTTAATTCTGCAAGCTGCAACTGAAAGAAATGTAGACCTGCTGCTCGTTAGCGAGCAGCCGAAGAGCACAGAAGAAGCTATGTGGTACCAGAATGGCTCGAGAAGAGCGGCTGTGATAACATTCAACAAGAACATAAGCGTATCTAAATACAAACCCACCAACCATGGGTTTGTATGGATAGAAATAGGAGACGTAAGGTTCTATAGCTGCTACTTCTCACCTAACGACCCAATTGACACCTTTAAAAAGGAAATTGACGAACTAGAGATGAGCCTAAAATCTGCAAAAGGAGAAGTTGTAGTAGCAGGTGACTTTAATAGCAAGTCGCCAGAATGGGAGGAAACCCGAAGTGACAAAAGAGGGGATATAGTCTGTGAATTCATCTCCAAAAACGACCTAGTCATCCTTAACACAGGAAGGGAGAGTACATTCCAAAGAGGAGATACGGCATCCATACTGGATCTAACAATAGGCTCCAACAACATCGCTAGGAGAACCACGGACTGGAGAGTACTGGACGACGAGACACTCAGTGATCACAGCTACATCCAGTTTAAAGTAACTGGATACCAAAGGGAGCTTCAGAAGCCAGGGGGGCGACCTCCGTGGAAAACTAACAAGCTGGACGAAAATAAAGCGAAGCTCTCTCTGGAAGAGTCTAAGCTAATACAGAGCATGGGTTGGATGGAAAAACAGAATGCCCCTGAAACAACAGTAACAGAAGCGAGGGACATAGTGATGGCAGCGTGCGCCGCATCTATGCCGAGACGCAGATGCCCAAGGGGAAAGCAGGAGGTGTACTGGTGGACTCCTGAGATTGCCGAACTGATGAAGAATTGTATTAAAGCTAGGAGACTAGCCACAAGATCCAAAACTGACGAATCACTTCGAAGAGAATACAAAATACGCCAAAAACAGCTGAAAAGAGAAATTAAAAATAGAAAATCGAAGTGCTGGAAAGAGCTACTAGACGAGGTAGAAGATGATCCCTGGGGCATGGCGTACAAAATTGTCAACAAAAAACTTAGAGTGAATACGAAGGTACCCGGATTAGAGGACCCCAAATGGGTGAAAGAAATTATAAGAGATCTCTTCCCAATCAGAGACCCGTGGGCGAGAAGAAAACCGTACGACTACGAATTCAGCGAGAATGATGTATTCACGAGAGACGAGCTACAAGTAGAAGCGAGGAAACTAAAGTGCAAGAAAGCCACCGGACCAGACGGAATACCAAACGAAATAATTAAGATTGTGGCCAAGGAATACCCGGAATGCTTGCTGGAGGCATTTAATAGCTGCCTCAGACATGGAGTTTTCTTCAAGAACTGGAAGAAACAGAAATTAATTTTACTACGGAAAGGAAACAAGCCCCTAGATAAGGCATCGTCGTATAGGCCGTTATGCCTCCTAGGTACAATGGGCAAACTCATGGAAGGGTTGATTCTACAACGGCTAGAGAAACATATATCAACAGGAAAAAATTTCTCCGATAGACAGTTTGGAAAGGCCGCTCAACTACGGACGCAATAAGGGAAGTAGTGCGTATAGCGGAAACTGCTAAAAACGGAACAGGCAAAAAAAAGGGGTTTTGTGCATTAGTAGCCATTGATATTAGGAATGCCTTTAACTCCGCCAATTGGGAAGATGTTATTAAGGCACTGGTGGAGAAACAGGTTCCAGAATACCTTCTAAGAGTCATCGAGGACTATCTATCAGAAAGGAAAATTATATACTCTGACACTCTTAGGGTGGAGGAAGAGATGACGTGTGGAGTTCCCCAAGGATCCAAGCTGGGTCCATTCCTGTGGAACACCATGTACGACGAGCTACTAAATATAGGTCTACCACAAGATACCTTGCTGATCGGATACGCAGATGATACGCTTATCATCAGCCATAGTGACAACGTGGACCCGCTGGAGAGGCACTTAAACGAGGCCCTCTCTAGGATTAACAGATGGTTGGACAAAAGACGCCTACAGATGGCAGTGGAAAAGACGGAAGCAGTACTAGTTACTGACAAAAGAGCCTTTAACTTCCCATGCATCACCTCGAACGGAGTAAGCATTTCCTGGAGCCGCCAAATTACATACCTGGGGGTCGAAATTGACCACAGACTGAGCTTCGGGCCACACATTTGCAAGACAGCAGACAAAGCTGCAACAGTTGGATCCAACCTCTCTAGGCTTATGCCTAACATAGGTGGACCTAAAGAAGCAAAAAGAAGACTGATATCCAGCGCGGTAATCTCGAAGATGTTGTATGCAGCACCAGTATGGGCGACTTCTCTTGAGAAACAATCCATTAGGAGAAAATACAACCAAATCCAAAGGAGGATGGCCATCAGAGTTGTATCAGCGTATCGGACGATATCTGACTGCGCTGTTCTGGTGCTGGCGAGAATGCCCCCCATAGACCTACTAGCGAGGGAAAGGAAGAGAACATACCAGACCCTAAAAGATAGAAAGGAAAAGGAAGGTAAGCTACCCCCAAAGGAGATATACACCATAAAAGAGGGAACCAGAAGCATGCTAATGAAAGAGTGGCAAGAAAGATGGGATGGGGAGACAAAAGGCAGATGGACGCATCAAATGATCCCAAATATAGCGGAATGGGTGGAAAGAGGCCACGGCGAAGTAAACTATTACCTGACACAGGCGCTGTCGGGTCATGGATGCTTTAACAAGTACCTATATGACTTTAAGATAAAAAACAGCCCGAGGTGCGACCATTGTCAAGCCGAAGTAGACGACACCATGCACACCCTTTTCCAGTGTAATGCATGGACCACGGATAGGGAAAATACAATCAGAGAACTGGGAGAAACCATCACCCCTACAAATCTAGTAAAAATGATGCTTTCCTCCAAAGAGAAATGGAATGTAGTAGTGACTATGGTCACAAATATACTGAAAAAGAAAGAAAACATTCGAAATTAAGAAGGAAGAGCTTTAGCTAACCGCCTGTCACCTCCACGAAGTAATGTCTGACGACGGTTTCCATGGAGGTGACGCCATGGCTTAAGCGAAAGGAGGTTAGGTTTTAGTCGGTATACCAAAGTTGGGAGTCCGACATAACAGGTTCGCCGGTATCTATAAAAGATTTCCCCCTCCTTACAAAAAATAAAATAAAATAATAATAATAATAATAATAATAATAATAATAATAATAATAATAATAATAATAAAAAATCGAGTACAGTTTCGGACTAGTCGACTGGACTCAGCAAGAAATTCGAATCTCGGATAAAAAAAACAGGAAATTGCTTACAATGCATCATGTCGCCCATCCTCAATATAGGTTTTGCTCCACGTAAGAAAAGACTCAAACGGCGGAATTTTGGCACTGCCAACCTCATCGAAATGAAACGCAAAAGATACCGACGCGACGTGTTTAAATGTACGTAGTATCCTTCAGAAATGCAGATTTGCTGAAATCATTATATTTATGTTGTTTTTTGACTTATAAATCGCAACAGGTGTATGGTAAGATTATTTAATTTATAATTTTCATATAAAAATAAAATCTTCACAATTTTCATAATCTTGTTTAAACTGAAGAATATATGAAATCGTAGAATCTTATTTATAATAAAAACTAATATAAATTTCATAATCAGAGGATTTATAGAATAAAGATGAAGTTAAATGCAAGGCTCAAAATAGTTTTAATTTTCAAGCAATACACTGTGTAATGAAATCAAATTATACTTCACTGAACTAGAAATATCTGTACCATAATGATTTTGTACATACAACTTTAACACACGACTGTGATGAGAACTTATAAAAAGAATGAACATATTCGTAGCATTGAAATGACAAATGTTTGAAATTTAGTGAAAATTGAATGAACCGGATATGTGAATTCATTTAATTTAAAGGTTTAGTAAAGGAATAACTTATGCACCTCAGGTAGGTTTGATTTTAATAACAAATTGCAAGGGCAGTCAATAAAGTTTCTTAAACAATGGTCCACAGCAATTACCTTCACTTTTATCATTGAATTTTTACAAGAATTTTAGTACCTAATTGCCCTTGGGCTAACAACAATACATTTCATTCTTGCATTGATCTTGTGTGTTTGGAGAACTCTAGGAAAAACAAAGATAAGTATGCTACGATTAAAACATTACCATATATAAAAAATATAATATTTAATTAATCCTAAATTGGATTTTCTAAAAATGATCATTGAAAATAAGCATCTAGCAATTTGGCTAGATGCTTATAAGGCTAGGTGTCTATAAATTACTTGTAACCCATCCTCCCAATCAGTATAAAGAATGAGGGCCAATTTCTTGCATGCATGCAGAAACGTATATCAAAATAATGGAGATATAGAATTTCGCATTATTGATAATACAGAAATAATTCCAATTTTATAAAATGAAAAATATTCCACTGCATTCCTGAAACAAAGAAAAAATTAATGCAGTATCTAATTTTCAGTTCATGATAAATTCAGTAAAAAGGCATTTTTTTACAAGAACATAAATATTTGAGCAAATATTAACATCCAACCAATAATGATCTTCAAAGGAAAAAAACAAAAGAAAGTTTGGAAAAATGTACATTAATAAATGAAAATTTGCATTCTCACAAACCATTCAACATACCAATTCTATTCAAAATCTCTTTTTGAACACAAATATACTATGACATCTCCAACATATAATGACACATAATCTACATTCTCTAACTCTGATATATTAAAACAAAACTAGATAGTTTTATTCTTGACCTCTTGAATTCTATAGGATGATGCAGTTTCTTGAGGTTAAGTCATTGGAATTAAAAAAAAGAAGGAATTCACATTCTTTATTTCTCCTTTATTTATTGTTGGTTGCCAACATTTTGACCCCTTAATAGGGCCTTCATCAGGGCTGGAATTAGTTAACAATACATAGGCTCTTAATTATTGCTATACAATACATAATATAATCTTAGTCTAAACTACCTTATGTATGTATAAGTCTACAGTATGGATAATTCCCTTCATAACATTTGTATAAACTGGAATATGTAACGTACAAACATAAATTTTAATTTTAATTTCCCAAAAAACAATAAATACACAATAAATAAATAATACTAAAAAATTATATAGAAACAGAAAAATTAACTAAAACATTTCTAGATGCTTACACATTACACTTCCAACACACACATTAAACATTTCTATTCATACTGTATCTTTCCCTACATATTACTTAAATCTTTTTAAAGCCAAACATAATCTAAGACTTTTTGGCAACAAACTCCTTGACATTGAAAGAACAATTAATAAGTTATCACAAAGTATGAAAGTATGTGTAAACCAATACGAGTTAGAAAAATTTCAAAATTATACTACACTAATACACCCCAAAAGCAGATCACAGTCCACAATGGTCAACAATTACAAAATTAGCAAAATGTTATTCTCCTGATCCAATATTAAACAACAGTCTACATCAGAATCTGCCTACATCAATTTTTAGCTATCAAATCAAATCAAACTTTTAATGCAGAAATTGAATTTTTTAAAATCTCTTCACTAAATATTCATATTTAGTGAAGGGACCACATTATTTGGTCCCTTCACTAACTACGAATATTCACAAAGCTTCAGGAAATGATTCTATTTCGAATAAAATTATTAAAGAACTTAATTTAGAAATTACTAAATTATTTCTTTTCAGTTCTTTCTCTTAACACAAATTTATGTTAAAAAGAACTATACATCTAACAAATTTCCAATTTTATTCCGCATATTTTTTCAAATCTAAATGATAATTATCAATAATTATGATAATTGAATTCTCCAGAAAAATATATATACAAAGCATTCGACATCCTGGAAAATTATGTACAATTGAACAACAAGTAAACTCAGATTAAAAAAAAGAAAATTAATTGCCACCAAATAACATAGCACATTAAATATTACTGACTCCCATTAAAAAAAAATGTAGTGAAATACTTACTAATTCCACTTAGGAACTGAGTTCCATTCAAAGAAAACATCTAAATAAAATATCGCAAGACCAGAAGGCCATAATTGCATATTTGAAACATGTAGTACCGGTAATGTAATATATGTTTCACTTACATGTTAACTCTTTAAAGCATATTCACTTAATTCACTAAACAACCGTATTTAATCTGAACAGAGAAAACGAAGCACTGACAGAAATGGCTGACAATATGAGTGATGTTGAAATAAATTAATTGTAAATTAAATTAAATAGTACTCTTAATTAGATTTTTCCTTGTTGCTTTGAGGCACGACTTTTTATTTTTGGACACATCTACAAAATTGCAGTACATGCATATAGTGCTTAATATGTACACATTTGTCACAAATATATCACAATTACAGTAAACCTTATTGCTTATTCACTTATTTACCCTTGCAACTTTTCTTGAATCAAACAGACAAAATAAAGTTCTGTCAGGAACAATGACTGAAAAAGGAGAGAATTTTTTAATTAAATAAAATTCTCTTAAATTCCCAATCCAGTAATTTCCAGCAGTTACATTGTACAAATCACAGTAGGGACCAACATGTACACTTAAGTTTATTGTGGGTGGCTGCTACAAGGTATCAGGTCTTTAAGGTTAAGTTTCTGCAATATCAACAATTCTGCATAACCTTCTTCCATTGAAGTTTTCCACATTTCTGATGTAACATGGTAACATATGTTTGTAATTCCTTTTCTTTACATTTGTTATGAAAGAAATAGCCAGCGGTGTATGATGTGTCTGTAATGTAGTAAGAAAAAGTAACTATGGCAATAAACATGTTATCATCATCTAATTCTAATGACATGCAATAAGAACTCAATAATACTGTGACATTAATAATAATAATAGTAATAATAATAATATATTTATTTGTCACATAAATACAGCATAAGCCATGTGTGACAAGTCAGCATATGTACATAATAATAAAATGTATAATATAGATAGTTCTAAGTATTAAATCCAGAAAAGAAGAAAAAAAGAAATGCATATTAAAATTGAAAAACTATACTTAATAAAAAAAGAAAGAAAGGAAAAAAGAAAGAGAAAAAAAAAAATAAGTAGTCGTCTTCTTATGAGTTGATGTCTGGGCTGGGTCCATCCCTTACATTCAACAGTCAGTTTGGGGGTTTCAAACCATGCAACAGAGTATATAAAAATGATTAGTACTAGTTTATATTTGGGTAGATACGTGTTTATGATGTATATATTCTTTTGTACTGTAGAATGTATGGTTTAACAGGAAAGCTTTCAGTTTATTTTTGAATGTGTGTACAGAGTTTAAGCTTTTAAATTCACTAGGGAGTTTGTTGTATAGTGTAATGCCTTCTATAAGGGTACTTTTTTGAAAGAGTGAAGTTTCTCTGTGTGGGACATGCAGGTTTCTTTTTTGTCTAGTATCGTAGTTATGAACTTCTGCGTTTAGAGTAACAGAGTCCTTGTTTTCTAAAAGTGACTTCTTTGTGAAGCTTAATATTTCTAAACTGTAGACGCATGGTAGCGGTAGGATTTGTAATTTTTTGAAAAGTGGTTTGCAGGACTTGTATTTGTGAGTGTTTGTCATTGTTCTCAATATTCGTTTTTGGATGATGAAAGTGTGAATACTTTCTGGAGAATTTCCCCAGAATATGATTCTGTATTTTAGTTGTGAGTGTACATTTGCAAAGTATACTGTTCGCAGTGTATCCAAGTTAGAATTTGACTTAAGAATGTAGATGGCATAACATGTCTTGGTAAGCTTGTTGTTTAGATCTGTGATGTGAGAGTTCCATTTTAGATCATCTTGAATAGTCAAACCCAGGAAAGTTGTTTTTTGGGCAATTTTTACAGGCATATTTTTTATCATCAATTGTGTTGGAGGCTTTTCTTTAGAGAGTGGATTTCGAAAGTTTAGGGACACAGTTTTACTGGTATTTATGATGAGTTTATTTTCCTGGAACCATTTTACTAGTCCTTCTAGAACTGTTTGTGCTTCTTTTTGTAGAGTTTGTTGAGTATTTGCTTTAATAATAATGTTTGTGTCATCTGCAAATAGGACCATTTTGTTCTTTTGTAGAGTTAGGGGCATGTCATTGATGTATAAGAGAAACAATATAGGACCTAGAATTGATCGTTGTGGTACTCCATTAATTATCATTTTAGGTTGGAAAAATTGGATGAAATCTTTTTCTCTCTAACATGCTTGATTGTGACTATTACTTGACAACGATTTGAAAGGTAAGATTTAATCTATTGATGTGCAATGCCTCTAATTCCCAAAGTTTCAAGTTTGGATAACAGTATCAGATGGTCAATAATGTCAAATGCTTTGGATAAGTCTAGGAACAAACGGATGGGGATTTCTTTCTGATCTAGAGCACTAAGTATGTCATTTAGAAAGGTGAAGATAGCTGTATCTGTAGATTTACCATTTCTAAATCCATGTTGAGCCTCTGTCAATATGTTATTAGAATTGAGAAAAGTTTTGAGTCTATCATTATAGAGCTTTTCTAGAAATTTGGAAAATCCAGATAGTAAGGATATCGGTCTGTAATTTGTGGGATCATGAGTGTTGCCTTTTTTGAATAACAGCTTCACTTTTCCTTTTTTGAGAATTTCTTCCTGTCATGAAGGAGTGGTTACAAATGTGAGTGAGCGGTTCTATTATGCTTGTTGCTGTATATTTGATGAGGGTGTCAGGGATATTATCCAGTCCTGTGGAATATTTGTTTTTCATTTGATTAATGATTTTTTGTATTTTTGCAGGTGAAGTTTCTGAAATGTATTTATACAATAACCATATATGGAATTTACATTTGATAATGTGCGGATATTTGACTGCATGTTTATATTATTTAATGAATTGCAGTGAATTAGTTTTTCACCAATTTCTGAGAAATGTCTCTTGAATGTGTTTGCTATTTCCTGTGAGCTGCGCAGAACATTGTTTTTGTAGTGAAGTTCAATGTTCTTAGTGTTTCTGTTTTTAGAGTATTTTTCACAATGTTCCACATTTCTTTTGTTTTGTTTGGCTCTTGTTTGTTTTTTTTTGGCTTTTTTGTTTTGTTTTGGCTTTTGTTTGGCATTGCTCTGGCAATGCGATGATCGTTCATTAACAGTTTGGCCTGTTTAATTACTTTCTTCAGGATATTTTTGTATGTTTTGTAATAAGAAATGAAATCAGAACTACATTCGCTGTGAAGGATTTTTTCATGCATGTATCGTTTTCTTTCACATGATGTTTTGATTCCTTGTGTTAACCATGATTTGTAGTTTTTGCTTTTTATTTTCTTCAGTGTTTGTGGGAAAACAGTGTTGAAATAACTGTGGAAAATGTTTATGAATAAGTTAAATTTGGTATCCGTGTCTGTTGCTTTGTATACCTCCTCCCAGTTTTCTGAACTTATTAGAGTTAAATTTATCAAAGTTTTCTTGAGAGAAATAGCTTACCCTTCACAATTTTCGCCACTTTCGCAATGACGCTGCTCCCAGGAAGTTTAATTTCTTTTCCAGAATTTTTTCCGCTATTGCACTTTCAGAAGGTTTTTACCCACTCGTTAAAACCAACATTTTCTGCTTAATATGAGAGTTGTTTCTCGTGTTACAAGATACTGATGATAATGCCACGCACAATATACAATATAAGTTCCCCTCGGAAACAAATGGCGCATTGGAAATGCAATGTAATAGCTTATAAACAAGAAATGCGGAATCGAGCTCGCTCGCGTAGGTTCTCAAAGCCGTGTTTTTGCCGCAAGACGAGGAGTTGGCAGAAAGTTAAATTGTACGCATGCCAGTCGCCAGCCAAGGAAATTGTCCCGATAGTTATCGGAGCTCTAGGATTTGTTCCGCAAACTTTGTGTAAGAACTTGGCAAAACTCCCAGGTCATTCAAAAGATAAGAAATTGCTTTAATTGGAAAGTTCATATTTTGCCCAAATTATTGTAGACGCACTTACAATTTCTAGATCTGATCCTTAGGTAGCTCGTTGCAACCTAGAGTAGATTTTATATTCTGTATTACTCATGCCTAATACATGTAATCCTCCTTCAACATCGAAAAGGGCAGTTACTTGGCAAAAGTCCATACGGTTACCTCAATCCTGAGATTTTATCCAGAGACAGAACCGTGAAATAATAATCATAACAATAATAATAATAATAATAATAATAATAATAATAATAACAACAACAACAACAACAACAACAACAATAACTCCACCAAGGGAGTACACGACCTTGCAGTTGGTGGTGGAGCTTGAGTACCCCCATTAGCCTGAGAGCTATGTCAGTGGTAGCCTAGTTACCGGTAGGGCCTCCCTTGCTGAATAGGTTGAAGGTGAGGGGTCAGACGAAGAAGTACTCCATTTTGAGGAGAGTGAAGAGTAAGTAGAGAGGGAAGAGTCATGAACCTTTGGAGTTTCTGTTATCGGCCCATGGAGGGTACAGGAGAGAAACTGGGTTGGCACACCAAGCCACTGATTAGAGTGGAGGCCCGAATCTTGCATTAGCCAGCGAAGGAGGCTGCCTTCAGCAGTCAGTGAAAATCTCGTGGGGTTTAGTAATGCCGACTGGCTGGAGGGACCCTTTGCTGGGCCCTGCGGGGGGATGCCCCGAGGCCACTATGGGTCGCAGTAACGGATGGCAGGAAACAACCCAAAGGTTAAGTGTGACCTGTGAACTCGAATTTGCTACCTGCGAATCTTCACTTGAAACCAATGAGCAAAATGGATGGAACAAGCATTGTAATGAACCTTAACGTGCCTTGTTCTATCAATGTCCCATACCTGCTCAGAAACCGAGCTAATGTCACCTTGTCGACATCTGGCCATCCCACGGATGTTAGTCCCAGGGACCCAGAGCCGGCAGTAGCTCGAAGCTATCGTCAGAGATGGACACGGGATGAATTAAAGGAGGTGATGTCGTGCTTTTACTATGCAAAAGCGAAAAATGGGGGCTCAGAAATAGAAGTTTTTAAGATATGGAGAGAGCGGAACCCAGATATGAGACCTACACTAGACTCAAAGAAGCTTGCCAGTCAACGACGATACATACTCAGCAGTGGAAAATTCACAGTAGAACAACTTGCAGACATCCAGAGAAACGCGGAGTATGTTCTTCGATCGAACTATCCACATGACGAACATTTAGAACCATCTAATATCCCTGAAAACGATGGTCCCATTGAAGGTTCATCTCTTCCAAATGAAACATCCGTCAGTGGTGAAAATTCATCTGGCCATGAGTCACACGATAAGGACTTGATGCGGGACCTCCTCCGACGTGAGATAGAACGAGTTCGTCTACTTCCATTAGAAACTCGTGCACCGTCGAGGAGAATTTATGAAAATGCTAGAGCTAAGAGAGTGATAGAAACAGCGAATTCTGTTTTAAATGAGGTTGTACAGACCTCAAGTAGAGATCTAGATATTACTGAAATCAATCACATCGTGTATGTAACTGGATATCTAGTATATCAGATAATCTTAGGGCCAGCCAAGAACACCGATGGCCGACAGCCAGACAGAGTAAAAAGCTCCGTATCTCCATGGATGAAAAGAATTATGAAACGGATAGCCGACACACGGCGTGAAATATCACTCCTAGCCGAGGCATCTTCTAAGTCAAACCACACGTATAAAGTACAACAAAAAATACTCCATGTTGAACAAAAGTATCTGATTGACAATGACACAAGGCTAATGGTGGCTGAAAGGTTAAAAGAGAAAATCCAAGCATGGGCTCAACGAATAAGACGGTACAAACGTAGAGAAGATTTCCGTGTACAGAACCGGTTGTTTGAAACAGACGCGAAGAGATTCTATCGCAGTCTGACTCAAAAACCGAATGGCAATGCTGCCCCTCCTTCAAAAGATGACGTCGAAGCATTTTGGGCAGGAATCTGAGAGGAAACCAGATCGTACAACAAAGACGCATCGTGGCTCCAATCTGAAGTTGATGCTGCCAATGGACTCTCGGAAACAGTGGAACATGTTCAAGGATTCTCGAAAGAGGACCTATGCCAAACAATGAAGAACACGGGAAACTGGAAATCCCCTGGGGTTGATAAGATCCAGATTTATTGGATTAAGAAATTAACAGCATTACATTCTCATCTAGCAAAGGCTGTTAATGAAATTTTAGAAAACCCTAAGGAACTCCCCGAATGGCTTACTCGCGGCATCACGTATTTGCTACCCAAAGCAGGAGACAGCTCTTTGGCGAAGAACTACAGGCCAATTACTTGCTTGCCAGTAATGTACAAACTTATAACTGCAGCCATAGCTGACAAAATATATAGGCACCTAGTGAAGAACCATCTGTTGCCAGTTGAACATAAAGGATGTCGTAAAGGTTCCTATGGCTGTAAGGAAATCTTGCTTCTGAATAAAATAATTTTGAATGATGTAAAGAAACGAAAACGTAATTTAAGCATGGCTTGGATTGACAACCAGAAGGCCTTTGACAGTGTACCACACGATTGGATTTTGAAGACCCTGGAGATCTATCGATTTCATCCTAGACTTGTTGAGTTTTGCAAGGCAAGTATGAAGTCGTGGAGCACCAGGTTACTAATCCACAGCGGAAAGGGAATAATAGAAACCAGAATTATTCAGATTAACAGGGGAATTTTTTAAGGAGATTCACTATCCCCTCTGCTGTTTTGCATTAGTTTGATCCCTCAATCGAGAAAGCTGTCGCAAGCTGACTTTGGTTATAAGCTCCATGGTGATGAAAGGCCTGTATCACATTTGTTTTACATGGATGATCTTAAAGTGTTTGCTAAGAATGAAGCGATTCTCTCCCAAATGCTGTCTGTCATCAATGATTTTAGCAATGACATCTGCATGAAGTTTGGTCTTGACAAGTGTGCAAAAGTCAACTTAAAAAGAGGCAAAATGACTACGTCAGAGAACATTGAAGTTGATAGGCACACTGTGATTCAAGATTTTGAGCCAAGTAAAACTTACAAATATCTGGGCATTGAAGAATGTGAGACCATCTCGAACGACACAATGAAAGAGAAAATTCGCAGGGAGTTTAATAGAATAGTGAGACTTATCCTGCAGTCCGCTCTGAACTCAAGGAATAAAATATCAGCAATAGGTAGTTTGGCGGTGCCTGTAGCCGAAAACAGTATCGGACTAGTAGACTGGATTGAACAGAAAATTCGCATCATAGACCGAAAGACCAGAAAACTGCTTGCAATGCATCATGTTGCCCACCTCCGAGCTGATGTACATAGACTTTATGTGTCACGTAAGGAAGGAGGAAGAGGCCTGAGACAAATTGAAGCCTCCTGGCACAATGCAATAACCGGGATGGGGAAGTATGTAGTCAGCCATCAAGATGACCCATTAATGAGGCAGGTCATAAAATCTGACCGAAGAATGGGAAACAGAGGCATTGTAAGTGTAGCAAGAAGCATTGCGAACAAGACTATGCAAGACACCCAGAATGACAGAGACACTGAACTTCTGATGCTACTTAACATTAAATTTGAGACACAAAAAATGTTAAAGAAATCGTGGAGAGGCAAATCACTCCACGGACAATATTTGGAACGAATGGACAAGGTGCAGTTCAATAAAAATCAATCATTTATGTGGCTTAATAATAATAATAATAATAATAATAATAATAATAATAATAATAATAATAATCCCGAGAGAGATTGTTTACCGGAAAAGCTCATAAGGCCCTGTACTTCATTCTTTACCTCGGACTCGCTCTAACGCCTTCCAATCAGCTGTAAATTTCCATCTCACGGATTTCCATCTCTCCATTAGGAACAGGGACAGTTAGTTTCAATTCTCATCATGTATTCTGTGTCGCACCACGGCAAGTCCTGCCATCTATAGGCTGCACTGCAACCACTAGCCGCTAATCATGCATGTTTGAAACTGCATGGGTCCAATACATTTTCGCGGGCTTTAGTTTTTAGCCTCTCCACAGCGACATAATGACGTCATCCAAGAGGTCGAGATACTACTAGCGCCACACGTCGATGTGTAACTGTACTCAGAGGCGTATCTAGGTAATCCGGCGCCCACGGCAAGCATAAAATCTGCGCCCCTGACAGCTTACTTCAAATTAGGGTTGATGTTATTTGTTTTAGCGCGTATACTTTAAATATCGCCCCTTGTGAATGGCGCCCATGGCACGTGACATGTCTGCCATATTGTAGATACGCCTCTGACTGTACTTCAAACTCAGGGTACAAGATGATCTCGGTTGTCCGGGTTACGCCGCGTACCAGACCGCGTAGCCGACGTTTGGACCATCATTTCGCGGTCTTCTTCAGGGCTGGTCTAGTCAGCGCTCGGGTACGTAATGGCGGGTTACATAATTGCTCTCGGTATTGACTGACGACATCAAGTCAGCTGTCAGGAATTCGGCCCACCTTATTGACATTCTTAAGGAGCTCCGCATAAATGACTCGGACATCCTCGTCAGCTTCGATGTCACGTCTTTGTTCACTATGGTTCCAGTGGACGAGGCGGCCACTGTCATACGCAGAAAACTTTGCTCCCGTGGGCTCACGTCGGAATGGGCCGACTTAGCTGAGTTCTGTCTCACGTCCACTTTCTTCCAATACCGAGAGCAATTATATGCTCAAGTTGAAGGAGCGGCCATGGGTTCTCCCCTCTCTCCAGTTGTGGCTAACCTGTTTATGGAGGCCTTTGAAACGGAGGCCCTGGAGAATGCCCCACTAAAACCAACTGTTTGGCTCCGGTACGTGGACGATACACTAGTAGTGTGGCCCCACGGTCCTCACACCTTAGCTGACTTCCTCCAGCACCTTAACAACACACACCCTAAGATTAAGTTTACGATGGAGGTGGAAAATGAGGGAAAATTACCTTTCCTTGACGTGCTGGTGAGTCGGAAAGCGAACGGTAGACTAGGACACAGTGTTTACCGTAAACCCACTCATACAAACCGTTATTTGCATGCCGGCTCTCACCATCACCCGGCAACTAAACGGGGGGTTTTGAAAACTCTGGCCATCAGAGCAACTAGAGTGTGTGATAAGGAATCGTTGGACTCTGAAATGGGGCTCCTAAAGACCACATTTCGAGCTAACGGATACAGCGCTAGCGCTGCCAACCAAGCGGTACGGCAGGCTACGACCACTTCCAACACGGTCGATATCACCACACCTAGTGACAATACCAACCAAACTATAGCCACTCTACCGTATATACGAGGTGTCACCGATAAGATTGGCAAGCTATTGAGCCGCTTTGATATAAAGACGGCCTACAAAGCCCAGGAAAAACTTGGGCAAAAGCTTGTACGCGTGAAAGATCGCGTCCCTCCCCTTATGTCATCAGGGGTATACGAGATCCCATGCAGCTGCGGCCATAGTTACATTGGCGAGACGGGACGCACAGTAGATGAACGCCTCCGGGAACATATTCGTCATTATAAATACAATAATACGAATAAATCGGCCATAGCATTGCACGCATGGAAAACTGGCCATGCCATCTTATTTGATGACACTCGCCTCTTAGCCAGAGAAGACCGCTGGGGTACGCGGAGGGTAAAAGAGGCGGTGGAAATAATTAAACACCCGCATAATCTTAATGCTGACCAAGGCATTCGTCTTCACGATGCCTGGAAACACCTATTTTACCAGGACGTCCGGTCTCGAACGGACACGGTCCTAGCTGCTCCCCTACGTCCGGTAACGGACGGAGCGCCGTCCGTCAACAGCGCCCCGCGGAGAGCCCGGCCCTGATTGGCCGGTGCACTCTCTCCGCATTGGCCGACCACCCGGCCAACCGGCACACAGGTAGAAGGGGAACGTAGCCCTATATTAACCCGTGCACAGTACAGCTCCGTGCATTACGCCCTGAGGAAGGTCGCAGAATGGCGACCGAAACGTCGGCACCTTTGCCATGGACGCGGCGTCACCCGGACAGCCAACTTAATATTGACTCCGGCCGCGGAAGCCTACGCTCTCTCTTTTATTTATTTATTTATTTATTTACGTCGAAACAGTTAAAAACTGTGTGTGACGAGCTATGAGGAGAAGTGAATTTTGTGCACGTTTTCATAATTCTGTGATCTCTATCCTAAACCATATTCTAGTCGAATTTAATTTTGAATACAGAAAAGAACGTTTTTTTTCAAGTTTTGTTGACAAAATATTCGCTCCTATATAATAAAATATATTTCCAAAGGTAAATTAGCTATAAATTCCTGAACCCTCATGTTCTTCATGAAAGAGTAATACTTTTTGCCGCGATAATATGGAAAACGATAATTTGAATACCTATATTTCCCACTGAAATTCAGAAGACGTGCACAAATAATGAAGTTACATTTATGTCCAGAAATAAAACAGGGGACCATCTCAGCATTTGCTCAAGGATCAGGGAAACTGGACGAAAAACCTGAGCGAGATGGGGGCCATCAACCCAGAAACTGTGATACAATGTGTGATTTAATGTGAAAACAATCTACAAGGCCCACCATAAGCTTGGCCAAACTCTAGTGCGGGTTAAGGAATGCAGGCAGTGTAAATAAGTGCTAAGAGATGGGCGGCCCTAGAAGGTAGATGTTTAAGCATTTCTCCCGAAGAGTTTGCCGCCTAATCCAAGAGCGCCGAAAGGCACAGCGCGTATACCAGCGTTCGCGCGACCCCGCAGCAAAGGCCATTTACCAGCGCATACGGCGGAAAACCTCGAGGCTCATGAGGGAACATAGGAAAGCGATGTGGGAGGACTACGTAAACAAATCACAGATCAACAACGCCAAAGATCTCTGGAAGTTGCAGCGAGCCCTACGAAATCCGATCCCCGCAATAACAACTCTTGAACGCCCCAACGGACTCCCACCCACCTGTGACCCGGCTGTTAAAACAGAAATTTTTACAGGTACATTAGAAACTAGGTATACACCGCCAACCATTCCAAACACGCTGGAAAGTCCAGCCATCGCCGCGGAAATCCATTTCCTTCCATCGCCCCCAAATGAAATCTCATCCGACTGGCACATCGAGGCGGATGAGGTACGTGACCTCTTAAAAAACATCAACACCAAGAAATCGGGTGGCGCGGACAAACTCTCGGGAGAAATGCTTAAACATCTACCTCAGGCTGTTCCAACTCGGACTCTCACGGGCACGGGCGCCCGCGGGCAATCGTGGCTAGCCTATACTGCGATTTTTGTAGGAAGAGCTCTCAAGATAACTCAAATCCCATCTTCGCGATGGAATATGTAACGGCATTTCGTATCATTCACAGTCGTTCCGCTAGATTTCGCACGATCGCGACCGTATGAAGCAGTGCTTGCGATCATGCGACTTCTACCGGCAAGACTGAGAAAAGATGCGAAATGCCGTGACATATTCCATCGCGAAGATGGGATTTGAGTTATCTTCAGAGCTCTTCCTACAAAAATCGCAGTATAAGAGGAGGTTGTGGAGGGGGAAGCGCTCTTATCACATTCGTTATTCTTTTCGTGGAAGGAACGTGAGTAGTGCGATGGCTGGCTACGCCTTTTTCTGTCTCACCGGCAGGGCCATCTTTAGGCACAGGCAGACGAGGCTCGTGCCTCGGAGCCCCCATGATCAAAGGGCCCCCACAGATAATAAAAAATATATAACAAAACTGAACTAGTGGTGCTAGAACAGTACGTACTTTCCCGAATGATAAAAAACGGCTACGCAATATTAAGATATTGCATTTTCTGCGCTACTAACATCTTAGCTATTGAGTTTTTCATTCATATCGCACAAATAATTATATCCATCAAATTTCAGTATTGCTGAATGGCTGATTAATATCAAAGGCAATGTTTTCCAGGAGTGAGGTTTTTTATTTGCTTCCAGAAGACACACAGCAATGTACGAACTCGTAGAACCTACAATGTACGAACTCGTGGTGGCTAATCGCGCGTTGTCGCCAAGTTGGGCGCCTCTAGCTGTTATCGCAACTCGTAACAATGACATGTACTTAATTCCCAGGAATACGCGAGCGCTAAGCGAAATTCCATTGTAGCCTCCGCATTGTCGATAAGTTAAAGTGTGAGGAAGCAAAAATTGAATTAATATTGGCATTTCCAATAACAAATTATATTTAAATCAATTATTTTTATTTTCCTTATACATACGTATATACATAGTATATTTTACTTTTCCGTATCTGCACGTATATACAGAGTATTGTCTGCACGTATATACAGAGTATTGTAAGAAGTGGCCGACATTTTTGTTTTAATTTTTGCAAAACCAGGCATTTTAAGGAACATGAGACATGCACCATTCTCTTAAGCTACCTTTGTGCTATCTAAGGTTCCAATTTAATCAAAATTTGTTGTGAGGTGTCTAAGAAAAAATGGTTTAAAGGAAACAAAAGTTGCACATGTTTGACACACAATATCGCAAAAAAATACTCATGTTTTCGAAAATTTGAACGTGACGTTTTTTAAAGATGTTTTTTTTGAACATATTTCATTAAGAAAAAAAATTGTAACTTCACAATTGTAGCTGTAGGAAGACTCCGAAAAAATTTTGATTTTTTTCAATTTTCGAAAAACCAGAGTTTTCAACCAACATGAGACCTATGCCATTCTTTTAAACGACCTTTAGTCTACCTGACAAAAAAATTAGTCAAATCGTCTGGAGCCGTTTTTTTGAAAATGTTGAAAATGTCCCCGGGGCTTCATGTAAAGTACCCCCCAAAATTAAAATATCGGTTTCAAATTTCAGGGGCCACGACATCAGTCAGATCGATCGGGGAATATCAATTTTGGAGTAAATCGGCTGAACAGTTTAGTCGCTAGTGTTGTTCACAGACAGACGGACAGATAGACGGACCAACAGACGTTTTGCCGTCAATCGATTTTTCGGTATGAAGGAGCTATAAAACGTGGATTTTGACTACACCACGTGTTAGAGGATTTTTTTTTCTTAATTTGGCAACTGGATTTATCCACTTTTTCGTTACCAGGGTCCTGTAAAAAGAGTTTTTCTGTCGAAAATCCGCCGTTTTTTCGCGCAGCATTACATAACTTTCCCTATACGTATATGTATTCGGGAAAGTAAAAATTGTAATATTTACTACATATATATTGATTAACTTAAATATATTGAGTGGACTTCATCAGAATAGACTTCGTACCAATATAGACTGCATCTGAATTAATTTATGTTCACGATTAAAGTAATATTATATATTTCTAACATCAATGGTACGAATGTCGAGAGATTAATAACATATGTCACTTATAATTTGATCAGTTCAGTTTTCGAAGTCTGTCGCCAAGTCAAACAGCTGTCTACGAAGAATCGTTCTTTCTAACAATGCACATGTTTAACAACAATGCGCGCTCTTTCATAGAAATTTACCAGACGACCTTCGTATTGCTTGGCAGCAATCGGCAAATATTGAAAATGAATTTAGTTTGCAGTCAGAAATCGAATGAAGAGCAAGTGCAATACAGTGTTAAGTGTTATAAGTATAATATAAAATACAACATCTTTACATAATTAACATCTGAAAGGTTTATCATATCATTTGAACCCACGACGGAACACACTAAAAAATGTAAGTTTAAGATACATTTAATTACATTTTAATGTATAATTTTGTAAACCACAATGCTTATTTATTGTAATAAAATTATATTTTTTATAACTAATAAATAACAATACTATAACACTATAATTAATGAATTTAAAAATTGAGCAACAAACAAATAAAAATTGATTAAAGGATATTAAAAAGTGTATAATTTTATTATATTATAATTTGTGTATAATAAAGTTTCATGGTTGAAAATTAAGAGTATTTAAGAATTATATATTAACGAATCAATCATTTAGACAAAAATATTATTTTAAATACAAATATGATAACATATAACAAGTGTAAATGAATAAAAAAATCTATATGATTATGAAATATCAACCCAATTTTTAACATGCAAAGTGACATTATAAAAAATTGAAAGCACCGAAAATGTTTGCTTTTGTGAACTGTGAATTTGACGCATGCAGAAAGTATCTGTAAATAAACTAATTTGTATAACAGTATATTGTATTTTCTTCTAGAGTTCATTGGTATTTCATTTTACTGGTACCATGTCGAAACGTACATATCCAAGCGGTGCATCTAAGAAAAAAAGCGATTGAGGAGAACGAAAGGATTAAAAAATTACCCAAACTGACATCTTTCTTTATAAAATCAGTAAATCCATGTATATCTTCAAATGACACACCGAATGAAATTAATCGATCAGAAAACCAGAAAATGGAGCCAGAATCAGGTACCTCCGAAGGTAGTTCTCATCTGGAAGATGTTTCATTGCATGAGAAATGTTTCTCATAAGAAAATATAGGTGATGCTCTGACTTCTTCAAAAGCATCCAGGTGCACATCAAACGAATGGAATAAGATAAGTGAAGAAGATCGATGTTTTTGGATTCAGAAAGAACCTATGTTTTTTCAAAATAAAAATTGTGATTTTTCAAAAACAGCGAGAAAGTACGAAGATGGAAATGGGAAAATTGTAATTAGAAATCTTACTAAATCTGTGTTTACACGTAAATTGCAAAACAGTGAAACTGTCTGTAGATCATGGCTTCTATTTTCGCCATCTAAAAATGCGTTATGTTGTTTTGCATGCCGTCTTTTTGCATCTTCCGATTCGGCGTTTAATTCTCCGGGCGGGTTTCACGACTGGAAAAATTTGAACCGTGCAATTACTGAACATGAAAACAGTTTGCGGCATAGATATGCAACTATGGATTACATCGTTCGAAGTAAGAAAGTGGGTACTGTAAATGAATCAATACTTGTCCAATTCAATGAAGAAATCAGTTATTGGAAAAGTGTTTTGATTAGAATTGTTGAATCAATCAAATTTCTTGCTGGCCGCGGACTGCCGTTTCGTGGTGATAATGAAATAATTGGTTCTCAGCAGAATGGAAATTATTTGGGTTGTTTAGAACTAATTAGCAAATTTGATCCATTTCTTAAAGAGCATTTGAACAAATATGGTAATCCAGCAAAAGGATTCGTGTCGTATTTATCAGCAAACATTTGCAATGAGTTTATTGGGATTATGTGTAAACAAGTAAAACTAAAAATACTTTCTGAGTTGAAACGGGCTAAGTATTATTCAATTAGTATTGATTCTACTCCAGATTGTAGCAATGTTGATCAG
Source organism: Acheta domesticus (assembly GCA_031308135.1). Lineage (NCBI taxonomy): Eukaryota > Metazoa > Arthropoda > Insecta > Orthoptera > Gryllidae > Acheta > Acheta domesticus. The sequence goes on along the minus strand of JAHLJT010005437.1, from coordinate 64,328,819 downwards.
TTAACATTTACGATTCGATATGTAAAAGATAACACACCGAGTGAACGGTTTTTAGAGTTCATACCTATTCAAGAACATGGTTCCGAATATTTAACAAATACGGTTTTAGCTTTTCTCGAAAATAATCAGATATCAATTAATGATTGCTGCGGTCAAACTTACGACAATGCCGCGAATATGTCAGGTGCGTACTCAGGACTAAAAGCAAGATTGCGTCAATTATGTGAATACGCTATTTTCATTCCTTGTGCTGGACATTCGCTGAATTTAGTCGGGGCTAAAGCTGCTGGTTGCGTGATGACAGCAACGAGTTATTTCCAACTTGTACAAAAATTATACAACTTCTTTTCGGGTTCAACACATCATTGGGATATATTAAAAAAATTCTTGGGAAAATATCAAGTAGTAAAAAGTTACTGATATAAAAGATCTGATACTAGGTGGTCTGCTAGATACGATGCAGTCTCAGCTTTAAAATGTGGTTATTCTCGGATTATATTAGCATTAGAATTTATTGAAAATAATAAAGAAAACTCAGCAGAAACGCGAAATGAAGCCTACAGTATACCTAAGAAAATGAAAAAATTAGAGAATATTATTTTAACCGAAGTCTGGAGTGCTGTACTTTTAAAAGTCAATGAAACGAACAAAACGTTGCAAAAAGAAAATCTTTCATTGGATATTGCTTCAAAGCTGATATCATCATTGATCAATTGTTTGCATGTCATGAGAAATGAATTTGATAACTGAAACAATCGCCAAAGAAAAGTTTCCCGATTCAGAATATCAAAATTCGCGTGTAACAAACAGAAGTTCTCGTGTAACTTATTTTGACTCAGAAACAGACGAAGTCATCTTTTCTGCCAAAGAAAAATTTAAATTACAAACTTATATTCCTATTATCGACACATTAATAAGTGAATTGGATAGAAGAGCTTAATCATACAGTATTATAAGTAAACGATTTCAATTTTTATCAGAATTAAAACTTATTGATGAGAAAGAATTATCTAATAAATGCAAACAATTTGTTGAGTTTTATAACACAGATGTCAATGAACAAGAGCTCATATCGGAGTGTTTTCAATTTCAACATTATCTTCGCATTGAAAATCCAACAAACAGCACCGTATCTTTGGCAAAAATGTGTAAATTGTTAAAAAAAGATAATCTTGAAGAGACATTTTCTAACATTGAAATAGCGGTAAGAATTTTCTTAACGTTAATGGTCACTAATTGTACGGGTGAACGCTCATTTTCAAAGCTGAATTATATAAAAAATGAATTAAGAAGTAATATGATTCAAGAACGACTTTCTTCGTTAGCGTTATTAAACATTGAGAACGATATTTTGAACGAATTGATCTTCGACGATGTAATTGACGACTTCGTGCGTGCGAAACTACTAAAGTACCATTGACAAATGCTTAGTTTGTTTTTTACTTAGATCTTATTATGTAAATATTGCTTGTGTTGTTTTTTAATCATATTTTATTACGTTACTATTGTTAGAGTTATTAGTAAAATATTACTATAGAAAATACAGAGATTAAAGATACTATTTAATTCCGTTTATCTAGTTTTTTTACAAATCCTTCCTTACCTTAAAAAGAGGAATCAAAATGCTTATTAACTGTGTAATATTCAATTTTTAATAACTTATGATCGCCAGAACGTAATTTGTTGAAGTAAGAATTAGGGACCCCGAAATCTCTTGAGTGCCTCGGGTACTTTCAAACCCAAAGACGGCCCTGCTCACCGGAAACCTTGCCATCATCGATGCAGTTGGAGATAAGATTTGAAGGACTTCCTACTACTAAAGAACAGATATTTTAATACTCTTAATTTGATGCTATTGGAATTTGCATGTGGAAGTCTTCCCCAAGCTTGATAAAATGCAGCTAAGATTGTATCTATGTTTGCGTCAACAAATTGTTAGCAGCTTTTCTCTGCAATGAAAATAATAAAAATCAAAGAAAGAACCCAACTGCAGGACAAGACATTGAAGAGCGTTCTACGTATTGCAACAGCTGAAGGACTGACACCAGACATTGCATCACTTGTTAAGAAAAATACGTCTAAAATTAATTTCATAAAGTATTGTTGAATTGAATCGAATTTTAGGTTTCTTGTTAAACCTCTCCTGAGTGTGAGATTTCTTTCTGATCATGAGCTCCGGCGTGCCCTCCGCTCCCCAACCTAACCGCTCCCTGCTTAGCTTATGCTATCAGCGACAAATTGTCGCCTATACTGCGATTTTTCTAGGAAGAGCTCTCAAGGCCACTCAAATCCCATCTTCGCGATGGAATATGTCACGGCATTTCGCGTCTTTTCTCGGTCTTGCCGGTAGAAGTCGCATGATCGCAAGCACTGCTTCATACGGTCGCGATTTTGCGAAATCTAGCGGAACGACTGTGAATGATACGTAATGCCGTGACATATTCCATCGCGAAGATGGGATTTGAGTTATCTTGAGAGCTCTTCCTACAAAAATCGCAGTATAAGGCCAAGGCCAACTCGCGCCCCGATGGCTTATATTTCGCCAGGCGCCGGCAGTGAGTGTTGACTCAGCAGTAGAGGCCTGCATTCTCCGCGATTTTTACCGACCAGCGCTCGCCCGCCTCTCTTCTCTCGAGACCACGCGCTCGACTGTCCTTCGCAGCCGGTTGCGGACTCCCGGGAGCCGGCGACCGCCCGAGACTCGGCCGGTCTCTGCAACCGACCGAGACTCGACGTTCACGTCGACCGTTCGACCGTTCACGGGAACTGCGCCACGTAACAATCGGCCGACACGTCGCAGTAAATATCTAATGCCAAGTTTCAGGAAAAGGAAGGAGTATTGAATGGTTTTTAAAATAAATGACCAATAATTTCGTTTTTTCAAAATTTAAAATATAGAGGAATTTTAATATTAATTTTCAAATAATAAATTTTAATAAAATAATTTTAATAAATTGTAATAAATAATTTTAATTTTAATTGTAATAAATAATTTTAATAAATTGTATAAAAAAAGAATAAAAAGCTTTAAAAATCGACTCCTCGGACGCACGGGAGAACCTCAAGTGGATCTATTGCAGTTCTGCCTGTGACTTCAAAGAAAAGGCACTCAAAAGTTTTAGAGATAAATTCCGTTCTTTGTAATGACTAGGTATCGGATGCTTCGGAAATTGCCTATTTTATTCTAATGAACATAAAATTATTAATTTTCCTTCATTTTATATGGTGCAATATGGAGCAAATACAAATGCTCTGCTAAATTTAGATGCAAGTGCAATGAAATATATTAGCACCTTTCCCTTCCAATTTTGTATTTTTGCCGTCTTTTTCCAAATATTTTTGTTGTTGCTGTTGTTGTAATTTTCAGGCATCTGAAACGCAGGTCTTGGTTTCTTAATCCGGCAGTAGGCGTGCGGGTTGCCTCAGTCACCTCAGCATTATTTTGAGCTCATTGTACTTTTAGTTTTATTTATAATCTTGCGAGCTTCTCAATATCTTACGAGGAAAGCTTTGTGCACATATCTCGACCCTTCTCTTTCAACTGCTTCCTGTCCTTTCCTGGAAATTTCGTCGCAACGGCGATGGCGCGCTGCGTGGGAGCCACCGAGTCACCTCGCACAACCTTTGTTATCGCTTCCTGCCACGCTGTTCACCCGAAGGAAGGGGGTCTCGTGGAGCTTCAATACTACTCCACAGAAGTCAATGATTCACAATTTCAGCTTTTACGATTTTTTAATTACATTTAATCGCTTATCTTGTATTGAAACGAAAAATAATGGAATAATTGAAAAACATTGTACTCGTACATATAAAACTTTGTATGCATCATTTCATGTATACATACTTTTGACGAATTGAAAATAATGTTAAACGTGTGTATATAATAGTAAACAATGTATTTTGAATTATTGAGTTGAATAGGCTGATGTGCCGTGACCGCTGTTGTTTGGCCGCCGACTGAGTCGACAAATACTAAGGCCATGTCGGCTTACATATACTATTTCACAATAAATTACTACGCCCAATGACAAGACGTTTTGATGCAAGGAAAATAGTACCCACCTCATTTTTGTTTAGCATATGCTTTTTTCTTATATACTCGTGAAATTATGACCAAATATTCATTGTATTTAATAAATATGCCTTATATTCGGGTTTGTAAGAAACTTCAATGACATTACAATTGGTACGCAACGAATTATCTTCCCTCAAGCACTATAAATATAGAAAAACAATAAAAATTTATTTTCAGAGTCTTTGTTTGCCTTAATTCTTTCAAAAAATGTATTGTTTGTCTCTATAAAATTATTTCCAGTCAATCGATAAATTGTTACTTTTCAACAAATTAATCGTTTAATTGAAATTGTATTTTCTTTCGATTAAAATGAATTGAAAGTGTTGCGATCACTACATGCGGCGACTTTATATCCCGTACATGCATTGAGGGGCGAAGCTACTGTGCAGTCCGGCGCTTGGCCGAGCGGCCGAGCGCTCGAGCGCTCGAGCGCTCGAGACGCTCGAGCGCCCGGGCGCTCGGCGACTCTCGCGTCTCGGCGGGAGCCGCAAGGCGGCCGGTCGAAATGTCCGTTAAACAGCTATCTCTTCCCCCCCAAGCAAGGTCCCCCACCCTTCGCCGAGCGTCGGCGCGGAGCCCGAGAGTCTCGAGCGGTTGTTTTCGCCTGATTGCAGAGCTCTACTCAGCAGTCTGCGCCCGCCAGTCTCCGCCACTTGTGTCTCGGGAGAGCAAAATGAGGAGCTACGAACGTACACGAAGACATCCGAGCGGAGTCGAGCGAGCCCATGCGCGAGCCGACGGACTTCCATGGCGCAAATCTTTAATTCGAAATCTGTCAGAAATTTAATGTTTCTAATGTTAAGTGGTCGTTAACACCATTAACAAGATTTGTTGCGAACTTTCGTTTTAAACGAAGAATTCCAAACTATTATTCACATTAGTTTCTTTATTTTAACTTTTCTGTAACATAGTTATTTGGTAGGTGTTTTTTTAATATTCTCAATTTATTTTCCATCGGCTAGTTCAGGTTAGAATTATTTCGGTGCAAAAGAGTGCAGTGGTAATAAAAATGCAGCTTTTGTAAAGAAGAAACTGCAGGAGATTGCAGTCACAAATGCCAGTGCTGAGGAAGTAGAAACTTTTTTAGTATCAGATGTCAAGCATTCTGCCAAAATCTCACCGGTCAAGCCATCAGCCAGTGCGAACATTCTTTCCAAAGTTCACTGATGTTTTTCCTGCTGAACAGTGAAATATTCGAAGAAGAGAATTGCACTTACATGTTACTTCACAAGTGTGTTTGGGAACATTTACTGAAAGGATATGTGTGAGTGCTGTCTGTTGATCCTCAAATGTATGCATTGAAGTACAACAATCAATGCAATTTGCTTTTCAGTTAGTGAACAAGTGTAATAATTGTGAACAATTGTTAAATAAAATTTCAAATAGCCATCGTGTACCTGTAACATCATCTTGTAGTAGGCCACCACATGAAGTGAATAGGAAAATTGTGGATGCTTCTTTGCAAATAGGTAGGGGCCATTCAGCAATAGAGCAGTTTCAATGGTAATTGGTTTACCATGAATTAACGTTTCAATTTACAATTCTCATGTTCTCTCTGTTATTAAAAATAATGCAAAAATAAGAGGAAATTTTGAGGCTTTCATATGCAGCCATACATGAAACTTACATAGATGTTCTAGATTCAGTAAGTGATGAAGTTATAAATTTATTAGTATTGTATGATGGAACATGGCATAAACGAGGCACTACATCTCGTTATGAAATGGGAATTGTTGACTCGTTATGAAATGGATATCTTGACTGGTCTTGTGGCTGATTCTCATGTTTTGTCAAAATACTGTGGCACTTGTGAAAAGAACAAGAGCAAATTATGAGACAAAAAGCTGTGAATATAAAAAATGGAAAGAAATTCATAATTAGTAATTTTTAATGGATCTTCAAATGCAATGGATGTAGCTGCAAGTGAGGTATTGTGGAAGAGGGTCCTGTCTCATCATTTTAGATATACAACAATACTGTCGGATGATGATGCAAAGACTTTCAATCACCTAATCATCAAACTAAACATCTATGGAGACAACTTTATTATTAGAAAAGAAAAATGTATAAAACATGTGATGTAAAGATTTAAAACAGGCTTACAAAAATAATCCAAGAATAGAAAGTAAAGGGTGTTACACTTGGTAAAAAGCAAGTCAATTTAAAGGATGACATAATTATTTGTCTTAGCAAATTATCGCAATGCCATCCAGAAGAATGTTCCAGATGTGCAGGAGATGAAGTCTGCAATACTTGCCACCTTATACCATGCAATGCCAACAGACTTGAAGCCATTGCATTTTAAATGCCCTAAAGAACAAAATTCATGGTGCTTCTACAATCGAGCTCATGGGAATGAAATTTCAAAACATGGCAAATTCAACATGAAAACTGTAGTCTCCCAGTGTTATTTGTAAAATAATTCCTATGTATCAGAGGCTTGCAAAAAATGAATTACTGGAATGTGTATATGGGAAAACACAGAATGCAAATGAAAGTTTGCATAGTTTTGTTTGGAGCAAGTGCCCCAAAGAAACATTTCTTTCCAGAAAAAATATTGAAATTGCTGACATCAGCAGTGTCCCAGTTCAATATGGGATGTGAGGCCAGTGAAAGAGTCAAAGAGCATGCTTCAGGAATCAAAGTGACATTTCCTAAGAAAATAAACATATGAGAGACAAACGTCGTCTCCACAAAAGTGAAATGGCATTGCAACCAGACTTTAAAAGTGCTTAAAAAAAAGCCAAGTCAATCAAAGAAGAAAAGGTTTGTCAAGTCAATAAAAGAAGTAAAGAAAAAGGATGTTGAAGATGCAATGTATGCTTCTGGGCAATTTTAAAGAAAAATTTTATTAATAAACTGTAAATGCACTATCTTAAATTTTTTTTTCACATTCCTTGTAATTGATTTTCCTTACATTATCCCATATCTAAAAAGTTCCAACTTTCACAATTTTCAATCAATTAAAGTAATAATGTAGGAACTTGTTAAGAGATTGTAGATTAATATAATTATCGTAGTATTTTTGTCTTAAGTCATTACGTTTAGAATTAAAAACTGTTTGGTTATTTTTAATTTATTTTGGAGTGATAGACAATAAACTTACCAAAAGTAAAAATTTTCTCGGATACTAATAAATATATTTTGCAAGTAAAACATAATTATTTAAACACGTAAAATAAACAGTTAATTAAAATATCAGTAAGATACATTGATTTATTTGCTAATTGGGCTAATTTAGTATAAATAGCTTGTCTCGAGAGAACAGAAGGCACAGAGCAACATCAGTGGCGCAAGCTCAAGCTCTCTGATCGCTCGACTCCGCTCGGGTGTCTTCGTGGACATTCGTGGCTCCTCACTTTGCTCTCCCGAGACACAAGTGTCTCCGCCAGTGCCCGCGGTGGCTCACGGGCGCCTGGGTGCCCGCCCGCGGGCAGTTGAGTTGGAACAACCTGATCTACCTCCTAGGGCCGCCCATCTCTTAGCACTTATTTACACTGCCCGCATTTCTGTGCAGTACTTTCCTTCCATCTGGAAAGCGGCTATCATTACACTGCTTGCGAAGCCGAATAAGAACTCGCGCCTCCCAGAAAATTATCGGTCCATTTTTCTCCTGCCGGTTAACTCCTTGAGAAAACCATTCTCACGAGAATCCAACGGGATCTCGAGCAAAGGGGCATAATCAGGGAGGCGCAATTCGGCTTTCGCAAAACAACGTTCCTCCGCGATGCAGGCACATCGCTTCGCCTCCTTTGCTTCTTCAACTTTAAGTCGCCACTGCGCTCTTCCTGCTCTCTTCTTTGACTTCTCCTTCGCTTTTGATACTGTACATCATAAACTTCTTCACAAACTTCGCCCTTACATTCCAACTCATGTATTAAATCTGCTCACGAGCTCACATAGATCTTTCTCAGTTAAATGCAGTGGCGAAGTGTCAGGGTAGGCAGAGAAAGCTGAGCTATCCCTAAGAATCTTGAAGAAGGCGAGAAATATTTCTTCACTAAACTAGTGGTGCTACAACAGCACTTACTTTCCCGTATTAGAGGAAACAGCTAAGTAGTACTGTAATATTGCACTTTATGCGCTACTAACATCTTCGCTTGGAACTCACTATTTCCATTGCAGTGTTGTCAGAACTATGTGAATTCTACAACTTCACAAAAATAGAATGCAAAAGTTTTGTAACCCTGTATTGGAAAAAGAAGCCTGATACCCTGGAAATATAGAAATGCCTTCCATTGGGCCATGATTAGGGAAGAGTATTTTAAAACCATGCAACAAATTCTCTACTCACTACAAATGGTACAGCATTTGGTGCAAAACTAAATATTTGCCTGCAAATATCAACATAAATTAGACAATTATAACTCCTTTTCATACAGCTCCATTAGGTCACAACAATGACACTAATTCACAGATATTCGCGAGCGCAAAGTGAATTCCATTGTTGCAGACCCTGCATTGTCGCTATTCTGAGAGCTATTAATTCTTTTTACTTATTTCAAATATTTCAAAATAAACAATTTCTAAAATATTAATGTGTAAGTCTATAACAAAGTTCGAATGTAAGAAACGAAGAAAGAAATAATATACAAAATTGCACATTCTAATTTACGACGCATCCAGCTGTCCGAAGCGCAGTAAATTTACAGCGGCCTATTACGTTTGTCACAAAATTAAAGAAAAACTACTCGTATTTTGAAAAAATTAAGCATGACCTATTTATTTTATTTATTTATTTGTCAAAAAACCGAAACAGAATGGCACAGACTTTCCCGTATTAGTTTTCTATTTTCCTGGGTCTTCGCTAGCTATTCGGAATTGCCACATACTCTTTCTTGCCAGCTACCATCTATCATCGCCAAAAGTACATTTTTTTGTAATTTTCTTAATTTTTCGGTTTCCTATTGGTAGAACAGAAACATTAATTTTAGAATATTAAAGAACACAAAAACCTAGCCGTAAATGGCAATTTTCTTTTAAAAATTATCTGCCGTTTAAGAGAAAATGGCGTTTTAGCACTACTAAAAATGCGAAATTTGAAGCTCATTTTCACAGAAAAGTTTTGAGTTTTCAAAATACTTTATTTGAAGTTATTTGAAGCACTTACACTCACAAATATAATCATCTTTACAAATTGCGGATAATGTGCATATTAAAGATGTGAGATCTTTCAAAAAATTTACATTTATATAATTTTTGAAAAAAACAAAAAAAAACTCAAAATAAACTTCACGCTATACTAATGAGTGTAATTAGCACTATCCGTTACAAAAGTTTCAAGAAAAAAATTGCAGCCATATACGAGAAAATGACGTTTGAGCATTTCTGAAAATGCCGAAATTTGAGCTACTTTTCACAGAAAACGGTAGTGTTTTCGAGAAACTTTACTTGACATTATTTAAAGCATATATACTCGTAAATATAATAATGTAAAAAAATCGCCGATAATGTAAATATTAACGACGTGAGAGACAAGTAAACAAATTTACATTTTTGTAATTTTTGAAAAAACCAACCGATAGACCAAAATGGCTTTTATGTCATTCATAGAGTACATTTGCCACTATCCCTACCAAAAGTTTAAAGAAAAAATTTGGAGCCGTTTTTGAGAAAATCTTGTTTTTGTAATTTTTTAAAATTGCACATATTGCACGCAATATTGCACGAAAACTACCAAAATTGTGAAAAACATTTACACGACCTTTATGAAAGAACTCAATATGCAGAACAAATTTTATTTGAAGAAAAAATCTCAATCTTCAATTTGGTAGTTGGAGAAAGACGCCGAAAAAAATTCAAACTTTCACAATTTTCGAAAATTCAGAGCTGTACGTGAAAATCGGACCTATGCCATGTTAAAAACTGTATTTTCCTCTATTCATACAAGAAATTTAAAGAAAAAATTTGGAGCCGTTTTTGAGAAAATGTTGAAAATCCCCGGGGGGCTTCATATAAAGTACCCCCAAATTTTAAAGAATCTTTTTCAAAATCACAAAGCTTCGACTAGAATCAGATCGACTGGGGAATATCAATTTTGAAGAAAATCGACCGAACGGTTTAGGCGCTAGCGTTGACCACAGACGGACAGACGGACGGAATGCCGTCAATCGATTTTTAAGTATAAAGAAGCAACAAATCATGGATTTTGACCACATCACGAGATAGAGGATTTTCTTTTCTTAATTTAGCAACTGTTTTTATCCACATATTCGTTTTCACGGCCCGGCAATTAATTTTTTTCCGCCGAAAATTGGCCATTTTTTCGCGCAGCATTACATAACTTTCCCTATACTACGTATATCACTCCGTGTATACGTACGTATACGGGAAAGTAAAAAGAAAATTGTCAATTTATAATGTTATTTTAGCCAATTAACACCGTACGTATGCGCACCAAGTTAATTTTTCTGTTATTATGCGTATTCAATGCGATGTGTCCTCGCCGCCGCCCGGTGCAGTGGGCAGGCTGCGGGTAAGGCTGACTCGGTTCAGCTTACCGCTGGAAGACAGTTTGTGGGCCAGGGACGGGGCGCGGGGTGATCGCGCATGCGCATTTAGTAGCTGACCCGGTCACTCGGCCAGAGGTTTAGGCCGGCCTCATTACTGGGTAAGTAATTTAAACTCCTGCCGGCAGGCGCTCTCTTCACTATAAGCTTGCGTGGAACTTCCGGAAATGTCCACTAGAGATCATTGAGCAACTTCAAATGTTACTACTAACAAAAGTAAAACATTTATTTATTCCAAATTTCAGTATTAGAATTCCTCTGTCGCTAATTCATTAAGTACAATACTGAGAATGTTCATTTTTTTCTCCCGAATTATTTAGCTGATGGCTGCTATAGGATCTGATCTTTGTAATTTCATTTCGTGTGTAATTTCATTTCGTAAGTTGACTGAATAGCGTATTCGTGTGTAGGTTACAAGTGAAATGTCGTTGACCTGCAACTGTATGACGCTGTGTCTCATTGACAATTAGTAGTCTGGAAACAATTAAAACTCATTTACGTAATTCTAATAACAAACTCTTCAACTTTGCTATTATTTTAATAGAAAAGAAACTTTCGTGTAAGTGTTCGCAAGATGCTATGTTTATAGAAAAGTTGAATTTTTTCTGAAGAAAACCAGACATTCAGAATTGATTTACAAAAACTGTCAAATAATTTAGATGGCTGCAAACTATTGAAAACAAGGAATATACATAAATTATAAATAAGCATAACCATTTACAATTTTTTTCAATTTTGCAGTAGGTTTATTCTTGATCCAAGTATTGTTGCACCATTGAAATAACAATAATAATAATAATAATATTATTATTATTATCATTGAATTTGTAGTCTTCTGACCTCTATCTTCGAAATATTCGATATTTCACAAACTACATATGTGTTTTTACAATACGTTCGTGACTCAGCTTATCCAAAAATTAACCTCACGCTTCGCCACTGGTTAAATATCAAATGTTCACCTCTTCATCTCACCCCATTCTAGCCGGCGTCCCTCAGGGCGCCCTTCTCTCTCCTTTTCTTGTTTCCCTCTTCATCAACGATGCGCCTACCATTGCGCGAGGTCACGATTTCATCTATGCTGACGACCTAGCATATGCAGTGAAAGATAGCCGGATCGACATTGCCGTCAATCAGCTACAGCGTGCCGCAAATGCACTGTCGAATTGGAGTGCGGAAAACGGTCTCACGCTGAACACACAGAAATGCAAGGCCATCATTTTCACACACAAACACAACATGCACACTGTCGCTCCCATACGCCTCAATGCACACACTCTTCCGAGGCAAAACACTATCACTTACCTTGGTATTACTTTCGATCGTAGGCTCACCTGGAAAGCTCATTTAAAAGAAGCGCGAAAAAATATGACGTGGCGTATCGCCTCTCTTCTGCCACTTTTTAGAGCCGCTCTCTTAAGGAAAAGAACAAAATTCGCCTCTACCTCGCGGCGTGGGGTCAAATAGAAGCGTGTGAGATATCGCGATAGTTTCAGTTCAGTGAACGAGACGGTGCACGGAGCATTGTTGGCACGAGGGGGCAATGACCTCGCTGTGCAACAAATGTAAGATGTACATCTGGCGAGTTATTGCAAATTATCAGACGCGGTCGCAGTATACCAGGAAGGAAAAATTAGGTTTTCTATGATCAGAAATGCCACTATATCGTCGACCCAAGAGGACGATAGAGCGACATCTGAGGCGAGGGAGTTGTGATAGTTTATCACATGTGTTGTCATGAGTAGAAAATGAACGTAAATGTGAATTTGGAAATTCATAGGGACGCAATGATGACGGTGATTACAAGTACATGAATGACGCGAGTGTGTAGGCCTGCGCGTGAATGCAGATATAAATAACTATAGTGAGGGAATATTTAAATATCAGAGATTAAGAATGAATAGATATGGACAGGTGAGTAATTTCCGTGATAGAGAAATAATTGGTATATCGAAATATTGGGAAAGGTCAAGAAGTAAACAGTTTGAGACTGACGAACGATCAACCAATGAGGGAAGCGAGTGTATCAACTCGAACAATTCTGAGCGTGAAGACACACGGAAGGCAAGGGTGGGAGAAAAACATTAGACAGGCGGTGAATATGATCTGGGGAAGCGGATTCGGGACGTGATAGAGGAAGCACGCATGGTGTTCGGTCGAGGCGAACTTTACACGGAGTTATTGTTGTCACGGTAGAACGAACGTGGACGAAATTTATCAAATCTATTGACGCAATATATCATGAGTGTGGTCCCTATGGTCGTCGTGGGAAAAACGAAGCTGGAACGAGGATGCAAATGGATGCAGGCATCGATCAAGAAGGCTGCCACACCAACAACAAGTAACGGGGGACATTTTGGAGTGTAGAATACCAAACCCGAATTAATTGTACGAAGCTCAAGTTTTGGGAATAAAAATAAACACAAAAGCTTAAGATTCATTGAATTGACATTTAATGTTTATAAAAGGAAACGAACGAACACGTAGGAGGGGAGGGAAATTGAAATTTTAAATATTAACCAGAATAATAATTAATGGTGACAATTACTTCTGTGCTGTTATTTGAGTGTTGTATGTGTTCCGTCAGTTACAGGGCGAGCAATGGCGAGCTACTGTTGCACAATGGCACAACGGGCTTGAAGGAAGGTATAATTATTATTATTTGGTAAGAAATATTAACAACAATTCAATCGGAGCGAAATACATTTCAAATTGCATTTTTCTCTTTTTATTTAATTTAAATACTTGTATATGTAAGCTACAACGAACCCTCCACAAATAAATGTATTCTGGAGTCTGGTTCCCACGTCAAAATCTGGGTGGTGTAAATATTCGTGTACAGACGAATTGGAATTCCGGAGGATATTTTCGGAATCGTGAGGCATTTTTGGTTATTAATTAATTAAGATAGGACGTGGGAAAGACAGACAAGAAAGAAAATTCCAGAATTGGCACCGTAACATGGGCCGTAGTTAATTAAATAAAAAGGAATATATATTACGTAAGGTGAAATAAATTAATTGGGGAAAATAAAGTGTAGTTATAAATTGACAAGCAACAGATTACGTAACAATTATTATAGAGGAAATAATGATATTTGGTATTGTTATATTGGTTGTTATATTTTAAAGAACAAGAATATTGAAATTCGTGATACGTAATTGATAGTCAGCCATCTTAAATTTTAATTGTTCGACTACAACGGAATTAACAATTGAGACGCGTAGTAAATCTGGGCAAAAAGCTTTGGAATGGGAATATAGTGTTACAATTTCTGTCGCCAGTGAGGAAAAAATTGATGAAGAAAATTTTACTTCCGGATTAAACTAGAGCCACAGGAACATATGGAAGCATCACGTATCGGCATGGATGATAGCAACGATACGGCAACACCGCAACATCAACAGGAATCCAGAGAACGTCAATATGATGCAACTGATTTTGAATATGTTGTCAGAAAACAAGAAGGAATTGATAGAAATTAAAAATTCAATGTTATCCGATGATAAGTTAGAGGCAAATAATTTATAATTGCTGGCTGCGATCAACGAAAATAATGAAAAACTACATGCTAATTTTGAAGAAAGTAAGAGAGAAATTATTAAGGAAAATAATTTAGTAATGTAGCAGAATAATGTAGTTACTCAGCAATGTTTGAAAATAATGTTCAATTAAATGCTAAATTTGAGGAGAATAAAAGGGAAATTATGGAAATTAATAATTTAATGCAGAAGAGTTTTGAAACGTCAGACGCGAAATTGCAAGCAAATATTGCGGAATTGCGGGGAAAATTAGCAAGCGTCCGGGTGAATACAGATACTAAAATTGAGAATTTAGAGTCCCGGGTTCAAAATGCGACTGCTGAAATAGGAAATAATAAAATAGAAATAACAGGTTAAATGAAAAATTTATTCAATCGAACATAGACGTGACGGAGGCCATTGTTGTAGAGGCATAATTACGTCGACAGTCAAAAACAATGGAACACCTTGAATATAATGTTAGCGAATTAATGCAAGTTACCCAGCAAAAAAACAATCGAATTGCAACCGTAGAAAAAAAATACAAATATAAGAATCAAAATTCGAACATTGCCAGTACCGAAAATACCGCCTTAGAACAGCAGACTTTCGAGTGGCCTCACGGAATGATACATTTTAACTAGTGGTGCTACAGAATGGCATAGACTTTCCCGTATTATTTCCAGTTTTCTATTTCCTTGGGTCTTCGCTAGCTATTCCGAATGCCACATAATCTTTCTTGCCAGCTGCTATCACCGCCAAAAGTACCTTTTTTTTGGCAATTTTCTTAATTTTTCCGTTTCCTATTCGTAGAACGGAAATATTAATTTTAGATTATTAAAAAACACAAAAACCTAGTCCTAAATGGCAATTTTCTTTTAAAAATTATGTGCCGTTTTAAAGAAAATTGCGTTTTAGCGCTACTAAAAATGCGAAATTTGAAGGTCATTTTCAAAGAAAATTTTTGAGCTTTCAAAATACTTCACTTGAAGTTATTTCAAGCACTTACACTCACAAATATAATGTTTACAAATTGCTGGTAATGTGCATGTTAAAGATGTGAGAGATCTTTCAAAAAAATTACAATTATGTAATTTTTGAAAAAAAAACTCAAAATAAACTTTACGCTATACTAAAGAGTGTAATTAGCACTATCCGTTACAAAAGTTTCAAGAAAAAATTTACAGCCATATACGAGAAAATGGCGTTTGAGCATTTCTGAAAATGCCGAAATTTGAGCTACTTTTCACAGAAAACGGTTGTGTTTTCGATGAACTTTACTTGACATTATTTAAATCACATGTACTCGTAAATATAATGTGAAAAAATCGCCGCTAATGTAAATATTATCGACGTGAGAAACATGTGAAAAAATTTATATTTTTTTTTAATTTTTGAAAAAAACAACCTATACAGCAATAAGACTTTTATGTCATCTGAGAGTACATTTACCATTATCCCTACCAAAAGTTCAAAGAAAAAATTTGGAGCTGTTTTGAGAAAATCTTGTTTTTGTAATTTTTTAAAATTGCACATATTGCACGCAATATTGCACGAAAACTACTAAAATTTGGAAAAACATTTACATGACCTTTATGAAAGAACTCAATATGCAGAACAAATTTTATTTGAAGCAAAAATCTCAATCTTCAATTTGGTAGTTGGAGAAAGACGCCGAAAAAAATTCACACTTTCACAATTTTCGAAAATTCAGTTATCCGTGAAAATCGGACCTATGCCATATTAATAAGTGTATTTTACACTATTCATACAAGAAATTTAAAGAAAAAATTTGGAGCCCTTTTGACAAAATGTTGAAAATCCCCGGGGGGCTTCATATAAAGTATCCCCAAATTTTGAAGAATCTTTTTCAAAATATCAAAGCTTCGACTAGAACCAGATCGACCGGGAATATCCATTTTGGAAGAAATCGTACGTATGGTCTAGGCGCTAGCAATGTTCACAGACGGATAGACCGACGGACGTTTTCCTTTCAATTGGTTTTTCGGTATCAAGGACCTAGAAAACAGGGTTTCTGGTTACACCACGTTTTAGGGGATTTTTTTCTTAATTTAGCAACTGGTTTTATCCACTCTTTCGTTTTCACGGCCCGGCAATTAATTTTTTTCCGCCGAAAATTGACCATTTTTTCGCGCACCATTACATAACTTTCCCTACACTACGTATATCACTCCGTGTATACGTACCTATACGGGAAAGTAAAAATGATTCGCACAACTTGGTTGTCGAAACACGTAATGAAAAGGAGAATGTAGGAGCGGAAGCAGACAATAAGATAAATAATTCTAATTCTAATATGGAATTTGTCAGTGGAAATGCACCAGTAATAACAGTAGAACAAAAGTTCGAAAAAGAATTAGTTAATTCTAATTCTACAGTTAGAGGGGTCATTGTTGGTATTGAGGAAGAAGACGGGAATAGAATACCAAACCCGAATTAATTGTACGAAGCTCATGTTTTGGGAATAAAAATAAACACAAAAGCTTAAGATTCATTGAATTGACATTTAATGTTTATAAAAGGAAACGAACGAACACGTAGGAGGGGAGGGAAATTGAAATTTTAAATATTAACCAGAATAATAATTAATGGTGACAATTACTTCTGTGCTGTTATTTGAGTGTTGTTGTATGTGTTCCGTCAGTTACAGGGCGAGCAATGGCGAGCTACTGTTGCACAATGGCACAACGGGCTTGAAGGAAGGTATAATTATTATTATTTGGTAAGAAATATTAACAACAATTCAGTCGGAGCGAAATACATTTCAAATTGCATTTTTCTCTTTTTATTTAATTTAAATACTTGTATATATAAGCTACAACGAACCCACCACAAATAAATGTATTCTGGAGTCTGGTTCCCACGTCAAAATCTGGGCGGTGTAAATATTTGTGTATGTGCGAATTGGAATTCCGTATTAGAATTACGGAGGATATTTTCGGAATCGTGAGGCATATTTTGGTTATTAAGATACGACAAGGGAACGACAAAAAAGAAAATTCTAGAGTATGGGCCACAGCTTATGATACAAACCGCGACCTCCTCACTCGGGCAGAAAATTATTTCATACGAGTAGCACTACAACCACTTCCAGGTGATGCCTACGCAAATGTATTACGCTCACACAACACACAAACTATTCATTCAACAGTCATTCACACTTTCGCTACGGAAAGAATTAACGCCATCTTCACAAACATTGACATACCCCGTCTTTCACCCATTCATACAATATTACTCGAAACAAACACGATACAAAACTATGAAACTCCCTACTGACATCATTTTCAAAAACCTCCATAAACACACACACACACACAATCACTCACCCATCACCTCTCTAACAACACTAAAAATCTCATAGATTTATTATCTCCATTAAACACACACACACATTTTCAAAACTAAAACACAAGTTAAGCCTAAGGAACAGTTCGCATCAATTTTCTTTTTCTTTTCTATCCACAGTAAATAAACTTAGTATTAGTATTGTATACAATTCCGTGTATGAATGTGTACTCACGCTAGTCTGCATACTCTCCATATCACATGTTGTACTTAGTATTTTGTTTATATTAAGGGTAAAGTTTCCGTGTATGTACATATTAGTTATAAGTTAGACAGTAAGCTAGGTATAAGTTAATATATAAGCTAGAAAATTAGTCAGATTACCAATCACTGTAAATATTAACATAGGTATTACAAAACTGTATGTAAAACTTGTATATATGTAAATGAATGGAGCTTAACAAAGGAAAGAGACCGGTAGTGTGCGCTGAGAGGGTGACTGAGGGAAGACGCCATTTCATCACTTCTTGGAGGCAATCGAAAGGCAGCCGACCAGAATCAATCAACAAAGTCAAGATGAAAACTCGCGGGCGCCCAAAAATAAGACAATCATAAGGGGCGCCCGCAGGAACAATTCCAAACATACATCTGAGGCAGCGGCGTAGCCTGAGTTTTGGCTTAGGGTATGTAACTCGACAAATAGGAAAATAATTTAAAACTCCTAAATATTTCTCATTCACCAATACCATTTCTATCACTTTGATCAATTAGAGC
The DNA here is from genome assembly GCA_031308135.1 of Acheta domesticus. NCBI lineage: Eukaryota > Metazoa > Arthropoda > Insecta > Orthoptera > Gryllidae > Acheta > Acheta domesticus. The sequence goes on along the minus strand of JAHLJT010005437.1, from coordinate 64,310,631 downwards.
ACACAAATAATTTGTATATTTAATATAAAAACTGATCCAGTAAAATTAATAATGGCTCACGTACTTCATGTAGTTTATTGGTTGAATGTTAGAAAAAGTTTACTTACGTTCACGAGCTAGCAAAATATAAATGTGTGTCCTCATCCTTTAATAATAAGAGCACTATCAAACCCAATGATTTTCAAAATTGTCCAATTCATATCATTTCTAACCCAAAAGAATTGGCAAAATTTATAAAATGGAAACAATGATCTATAATAAAAATATAATAGAAAAGAGAAATAAATCAATTTACAGACACGTAATGAAAAACAGTTAGTAGTTGTCTTTTGCTGCTTACATCAAGGGTTTCATCCAGTATGAGGAGACAAAAGAGGCTATAGAAATTTCATTTTTAATTTCATGGGACATTTCCGTGCTCACACTTGAAATCCAATAAATCTGAATTTCTTGGCGAGATTGCACGAAACACTGGAATTTTCACATCATCCTTGTCAGTTTTATCACATTTCATTATTTCACTTGTATATTCCATGAAATTTCCTCTATTTTATGTTCCCCTATGTTCATTGTGGCTAGAAAATACAAACCCTTGTCTCCCAAAAAAGCATACAACTCGAATGAAGTGAGAGAGAATTTCCCTATTTTCCCTTATATCACTGTTGTATTGCTCAACATAGCCTGTGTTGGCTATTTAAATAAAATTCTATCCTCTCGTATTTGTTTCAAATACTTTTAACTGTTTCTCACGTGCAATAATTTGTCCACGGAACAAAAATACGACTCCATAATTCTGTATGCACTTTGGATCGCGTGGTGCCCGCCATTCCAGGGCACAGATGTGGATTGCACAGGCACATACCCTTGTGCATTCAACCAGCAATCCCTAACCTAAATTGCCTACAAATGTAGTTGCTAAATGCATTAAAATAAGGTAATAAAACTTAAATAACACGACAATGTACATTAATTAACTTCGTTCTCTTACAAACACCGAAGAGAACAATGAAGTTTCGTAAAACGACAGCTTTTTCGTAGGCATCACGGTAAGCATACTGGATGTAACGGGTCACTATGCATCTGATTCACAGTGCAGGCTAGGCGGCATTTCAGACTGATTCGTTCATCCTTGTGAAGAATCAAATTCTCAACGGCGCAATATTTGAAATATAATGAAATATTTTGTAGTAGAAAAAGAAAATAACAAATGGACAATTGACAAACATTTTAAAATAATATAGCTGATATTGTCAGGGTATGTAATACATCATCCACATCCATGCTCCTGATCTGAGGACAGCATCACGGATGAGCTCCACACTGGAGCAGACCGTCAAACTGAAGAAGCCACACACCAGCGCCAGCGCAGACCAGCCCTGAAGAAGGCCGCGAAATGATGGCCAAAACGTCGGTTACACAGCCTGGTACGCGGCGTCACCCGGACAACCGAGATCTCAACTCTGGCCGCGGAAGCCTAAGACTTCAGAGTTCAAGAAGGCTTACAGTGCCATGTTCAAACCTTGGAACTGAAGATGTGTATCGTCTGGGAAGTCACTTTGAGTGAGAGAGAATATTGGAAGGTGAAAGAATTTTGATTGAGACTGATTAAGGCATGCAGTGCATGCCTTGCATTCATGGAGGATACGCCACTGTGTAACATTGTTTGATAAATCGAATAACAGTTGAAAATTTAAAAGTTGTAAATTGGAAAAACACATAGACATGTTCTGTATATTTATGTCTTGATTCTAATTTGTAAGTAGAAGTACTTCAAATGATTTTCAATAAAGTTTCTACAATCCTCAGTAGTTTTTTTCTGCAACACCGCAATCATCTAATTAAAATCCCCGTCTGAGATTCGAACCCGGCTCCTTTCGATCAGTAGCGCTGTTTGGGCGCGCTTTAACCAGTTCGGCCATTCGAGTTAGTTGCGGACTGGATACTTGTATATTAGTCCAGACGTAATAGAATCATCTTTAGCATTAGGAAGCCGGTAACTGAAAAAATGCGAAAATCTTTTGGGCGACAAAGAAAAGCCGTGTGAGAGCTTACTCCAAATGCCAGACCGGACTAAAGAGATTAGAAAACTAACTACTGCGAGGTCGTCTGTGCCATTCTATAGCATCACTAGTTCATTTATTTGCCGTCTCTTATTACACTTGAGAAGAAAATTTAAAGAAAAAAATTGAGCGGCTTTTGAGACATTTTTTTATAAATTTCAAGTGTAGTTTATGACCTTTTTTCAAAGAGCTAATTTTGTACAACAGACTGAGGCAAACATTTTTACAATTTTGTAGTATTAAAATATTTTTTTGCTATATTCGAAAAACTGAGCGATACCCGAACTAGCACCATATTTTTTACCTTCCTTTATTACAAAAGTGAAGAGAATTTAAAGAACAAAGGGTCCCCCCGGATAAGATGGTAAAAGTTCCCCTCAACCAAATTACATATGAGTGGTTACACTATAATTCTAACATAAAAATAATATTTTTGAAAGGTTTCTTAGCCCCCGCCCCACCACCCACACTCCTATACAGCCAAAAACGTGTTTTTTTAATTTCAATTTTTTTCGACAACTTAACATTATTTCATCAGACTGAAAAATATAAATAAGAACACAATTTCATCTATCATAAAAACATTTTTCAATATTTTCTCAGGCCAAAATTCAAACACAAAAAAATATTTTCGAAAAATAATTTCAAGAAATATTTTTTATTGTGTCTTAGAAGCCTGGAACAGGCTCGAAAAAAATGTCAATGGTTTCTCTTAAAACACAAATTGTTGTGAATTTTTTAAAGATTTTTTCGAGTGCTGGGCTGCAGTTAAAAAAATAAAAACCATTTCCCCGCCTTTAAAACACGTGGACTTTCAATATACTTTGAAAATGACTGCAAGGGTTCTGTGCGGAAGAGTACAGTGTCTGTTTTCCATGAGAATCTTCTAAGTGAAGACCACTATTTCAAATACAAACATACGTGCTTGGTTAGAGGAAGAATTATTACTTTATTCAACAACGGTTTGCAAAACTCCAACATATGGGTGTTGGGCATTATTCGCAGTATTCTTTTTGGGATAATAAATGTGTGAGAGCTTTCAGGGACATTTCCCCAGAACATTACTCCATATTTTGGGTGTGAATGCACTTTTGCAAAATACATTGTCCAAAAAGTTTCAAAGTTGGAGCTTGACCCGAGTGTGTTTAGGACAAGCAAGATTTAGCGAGCTTATTTTTAACATTTGAGATGTGATCATTTCATTTTATATTTTCTTGGATTTTTAGACCGAGAAACGTAGTTTCATGAGAGAATGTTACAAGATTTTTATTTATGAGCAAATGCTGTGAGAATTTTTCTTTAGATCGGGGATTCATTAAATTTAGAGACCGTCTTGCTGGTGTTTACGATGGGTTTGTTGTCTTGAAACCATTCTAATGATTGTTGTGTTGTGGCTGCACTTTTTGTAGCCAGTCGGCTCGTGTCACACGAGCGTTGTGTGGACACGCGTCACCTAACGTGCCAGGCGACACGCGTTGGCAACAACGCACGTCGTCAACAGCTTAGTGTTAATTTGTGTACTGTTTTGCATAAGATACACTGTTAATCTACGACGGTCGTTGACTGACTTGTGTGCAGAAATCGATGCGTATCAAAGCAGCTGGTGTCTTCAGCGCTAAGTGACGCGTGCCAACACGATGCTCGTCTGATTGAGGCCTAAAGCCATTATAAATCTTTGATTCCCTCGAATTCCAATATTTCCTTTAAATATGACGAATTTGTTTCGTGAAATGTGAACATTACGCAAAACCGCACCAGACGATACTAGCACCCTATTTTTTCATCCTGACGTTTTGTCCAAAATTCCAAAATGGAGAGTTGAAACCAGTTGAAATGCCCTGCATAGTGACGAAATTAAACAACCTGAATACTGAATTCAACACAAAAATTCCGTGGTCTCCTGTACAATAACGTAAACGTTCTCTCGTATTAGTCACCTATATCAACATTCGGACGTTATAGGGTCTTAAAGGAACTTTCATTATGTATGTACAAGCGAGAAAAACGTACAAACGTAAATCGCATAACTGAAATAATATAGCATGGGAAGTTTAGGAATTTATCCAGGACTTACAAAAAACAACATATAAATGTGTCAAACACATAAACGGAGTTTCCCTGTTTCTCTATTTTTTTGGTCACAAATTGGCCATCTTAGAACTATGAAATCATGCCACTTGTTCCCACCGCGGCTCAATCATATTCTCCCAAAGGCAAGTGCACATGACCTTTGAGAGGGGGGGATCAGCACTGTTATGCCTAATCCATTTTTACACCCTAGATGATGATGAAGGGACAATCACAAACCTACAGACACAAAGACACACAACCATGCCAAAGGCGAGACTCGAACCCGTGATCCTTCCATTCGAGATTGCCATGACACTACTGCCTTAGTGATCTCTACTATCTGGATTGACACCTTCTTCTTTGTTGGAAATGTCATTAATTGTCAAACACAGAGAATGTAGTAACACATTGCTCTAGACTTTGAATCAACTTGTTATGAATTTAATTATTTTTACTACAGGGAAACTTATGTCATAAATGAGGGACAGGGAATTTATGTCATAAATGAGTAGTCCCGACAAAACATCCAAACAAATAATGTATTGTTTTCCTCCATTTTACGTTTTCCTCGATTTTGCATCTGACGTGTGAAGACCTACGGTGTATTAAAACCTCGATATTCAAATTTTTGCACGGCAGGACTCGTAATTTAGACGGGCATTTTGAAAGAAAAGGCGTCAATGACGTCAGTTTCGGAAAGGGTGTTGGGAATACATACAAATGTTACGTGTTATCGGTGAATGTTGAGTACTGGTTGGTTAAGTAATTTTCCAGGACTAAGTCTACGTGTTCCGTTTCAACTGTGTTTGTTGAGTTAGTTTGTCGCCAGTAAGTTCCTGGGTTTTGCTTACTCGCCACTGCTTACGCAATAGGGAGAAAATTATGTAGTTATGCTGAGGAAAAAAGCGGTGAACTTTCGGCAGAAAAACTCTTATTGCCGGGCCCTGGCAACGAAAAACTGGATAAATACATTCGCTAAAATTAAAAAAAAACATAACAACAACAACAACAAAAAACCCTCTAAAACGTGGTGTAGCCAGAATCCATGTTTTGTGGGCCCTTGAAACCGAAAAATAGATTGACGGCAAACTGCTGTCTGTCCGTCCGTGAACAACGTCAGCGGCTAAACCGTCCGGCCGATTTTCTCCAAAACTGATTTTCCTCTATCGATCTGGCCGTTGCCACGGCTCCTCGAATTTGAAACCGATATTGTAATGTTTGGGATACTTTACATAAAACCCCCGGAATATTTTCAAATTTAAAAAATCCATTTTTTATTAAATTTGGTTTTTGGATAGTGTGAAGGACGTTTAAGAGAATTGCGCTTGTCTTATGTGAGTTAAAAATTCTGATTTTTCGAAAATTGAAAAAAATTCAAACATTTTCGGCGTCTTCCTACAACTACAACCTTTCTACATTCTTTTTCGTTAGTGAAATCTGTTTCTTAAAGATAAATTCTGAAGAAATATCATGCATAATTTTCGGAAAATTTGAGATATTTTCGTGTAATCTGGCGTGAAAATACGGGCGAAAATTATTTTTAGAATCACAATGTATTTTGGAACAAAATATTTGAGCAAAAAAATAATTTCCTCGATTTTACACTTTTTGACCAGTCCATAGAGTGGCTTGAAATAGGGATTTAGGAATACTTTAAGCCTACAATGTAACTGTCTTCTGGTTTATGCACAGAGTTCATAGTGATGAGTATTTATTAATTTAAAAAAAAAAAAAACTCTGTGTATGCAAAAGTATCTGTGTATGTGAAGAAAATCTGCAATCTGTGCACATTTTGTTGAGCTCCAGAATCTTTAACCTTGCTCCTATACTACAGCAAATTGAAATAATAATTAATAAAGGTGGCCACAACAGTTTTGGCCAAGACTCGATTACAAGAAATAATTGCTTCCATGTAATACAAAAAATTTTGCATCAGCAATTAGGGTACTAATTTAAGATTCAGAGTAATGACAGAATTTTTGCAATCAAGTGCAATCAAATAGTCAAATATGCAACATTAAAAATTAAAAATCAAGGATATGTGTACTATCAAATTTTAACATTTTACTCATGTTTACACATGTCACTTTTACACTGTTTTTATTGCATTTGTGTCAGGTAAAAATAAACCATTTCAATTTTTGTTGTCGGAAGTTTAATTGGTTTATCAAACATATGTATGCAGATATTTATGTTTAGGCATATATGAGAGTATGAAAGTGCATAAGAAAGTAAATATAGGCATGCATGTATACCTGCAGGCATTAATGAAAGTTAGTTCTCATATTACGTCTTTAATTTAATAGGCTAAGCATGCTCAATGAATGAAGAAATTTCAAGGGAACTACTTGGAGAAATATCCTTTCTCTAAAAGCAAGCATACTCTTTCTATTAACTGATCCTTTTAAAATGAAAAGGACTCCAAAGCAGTACACGCAAGCCTGTGTTCAAGATCATCGACACAATTGCCAGCACTTGCATTATTTCCTGTTGTTTCACTAAGCCAGAGTTTTCCAACTGGTGTCCCGCACGCTGCATGCAGCCCGCCGGATCTTTCTGTGCGGCCAGCGATTGGTTTGAAAAATTTTACTATACCAACCAAATACAATTGCACAATTCATCTTATATTTATTTAATGGTGTATTAATTTTTTTGTTGTATGTACTACATTCATTAAGTATGTTGAATAAAAGTCGCATCTAGCATATATTTGTTTCAGTATAATCTAAATAGACGGGTAAAATCATCTTAAATTGCGGTACGGTCCGCGGCTTAACTACAATTTGATATGTGACCCATAAGCCCTTCTAAGTTGAACAGCCCTGCACTAAGCAGTAAGTGTGGGCTATTCTGGTTGGCCCATTTATGTAAGAGTTATAACTTATTTCAAGTTAGAAACCATCAATGATGGCCTTCAGCCACCAACCTGATTGAGGTTGTCCAGAGTTTACTCAATCGCTTGCCTGAGTTTACTCACATCAAAGCACACCAAAGCATACAAAATTGTTTACATTTCATAAGTAGCACTATCTGAAACTCCTTCTGGAAGTTTACGAACTAGGTGAATTTTTATTAAAAAAAAAAGTTTGGTTTACATATTTATTGAAAAAAAAAATTTAATCAATTTATTACTCAATTTATAAATTGAAAGGCACCTACAAGTCAATTTTTTAACCAATTATTATGACAAAGTTCATATCAGAAGCAAAGAAATAAAATAAATGCCATTAAATGAATATTTTCTTAATTTAAACACGAGAAAACGGTTTTTTTTCACTGTAAGTACTTACCATTGGATATTTTAGCCTCATATTTAGAAAATAATAATATTTTCTACATCCAAACGTGGGAAAAATCTGAGTTGAATTGCAAACTAAGGCCGGAAACCCCCCATATCTGGTTAGAGCCTTTGAGTAAAATCTCATAGTGTTCAATCTGATATATTTGTGATTAATTTTTAATACATTCCTCACGTGAAATTAATAAACTTAATTACACAAATGCTGTGAGAGCATTTCCTGTTCTATCAACTTCTTCCTCCCTCGCTTTCACTCCTGTCTCCCATGTGAGAAAACCTTCATCTAAATTGCATAAGTATTTCTCATTGAATGATCTCCTTGTTATCATAAAATAAATAGTAATAAAAATTTTTGAGAGTGGTCAGGTGGAAGAGCAGGCGAAATGGCCTGAGCCTTGCCACCAATAAAGACATTTCTTTCTTTATTTATCAATGACTGGAGTACCTGCAGTAATCGAATGTGGAGGTGGACCAAACCTTTTCCCAAATGTTATCCACAACCAGAATGAAATGTTACCAAAAATACAGTACAAATTCAATTAACAATAAATATCGGCTGTTTGCTAAAGAAAATTACTTGTGCTTGTGTAAGTAACTCAATTACAAACCAATATAAATAATTTAGAAGCAAAGGGAGATCAGAACTGAATTAATTTTGTTTCCAATGCATGGCTCTCTGCCTTCACTGCATAAACTATGTACATACCTTTACTTTCTTTGTAACAGTAAGCAACAGCCTCTTGCAATAATGAAGAACACTTTTGAAAGTTGGATACTTCTTCTGGTTCACTTCTCTTATTAATGTGTTCCATATTGTATTCTCTGGTTCTGTTTGTGGATTTTTCTGAAAGTAATGTTTTTTATTATTTACTTATTTTTAAAAGTGAGTAATATGCACCTCTATTCATACTTCATCATTCGTTAACCACTTCACTTACTAGTATGTTCTGAAAATTCTTGTCAACATTATTCCATTTTTTTATTATCTCACTCTTATCAGGTCAATGAAATTATAATATTAATTTCTTATTAAATATCGTGAACTTTTTATAACAACTTTTTGAGATATTTCAATTTGCATATTCATACAATAATTATCCTGAGTTATCTCAGGCAGGTGAATCACATTTATGTAACTATTTGGAGCAAATTTTGTATGTAACAAAACTCAAAGAGAGATAATTTAAGATAATGTATTATGCCTTGTTCATACATTGAATACAATACACAATTTGAACCAAAAAACTATTAAAAAGTCTTAAATGTTTCTACCTGTGTGGTAAACTCTAAAGCATGGAGTCACACAAAGAGGAACATTACAATTAGGGCAGTAGTAACTACTTTCTCTTTGTATTTTCTTGTTCTGTGCATCCTTCATGCAGCTGCAGATTGCACACTGTCTTGTAGAATTTATCTTCTTTTCTGTAGGTGGAATAAGTGCTGGAAAATGACTATCAGTCAGTCGAAGTGGAGTAGGTGTCTCCAGGTCTTCCTTGTTTAGGAGATATCACATTTGGTTTTTAGTTCTTTATTATCATTTCCACAAGCTCCATCCCAAAGAGAAGAGGAGTAGACTCATTTTTAACTTTTTGGTGAAGTACGTACGCATTCCAGACAGTGAGCTCAAGAAGATGGAAGAATATTTTTTTGTAAGGTCAGAACACAAACAAAAACGTTCACAAGAGATATCTCAGGATAATATTTTATGACACTACAAGCCTAACCCAAGGTAACTTGGGATAAACAGGGAAGCGGTTAAAGTATAAATTCAGTCTCAGCAAGATTATATCACGATAGTAGCATGAAAATCCTTGCACTGTTAGCAATGTTCTTTAGAGAATCATACATACTTGGTGATATCAGAACAACATTTTCTTTTATAGTAATGCTGCTCTCAACACACAATACTAACTACAATTTGAATTTTATTTTAAGATAATTACAGATTTACTATTAAATTAAAGAAGAACAATCTCTTCTGAAACATGTCACATTTTCTTATCATTGCCCAGTTTGCATCAGCATTAATCTTCATAGTTATTTACTTGTTTTAATTTCACAACGATTGATTTTGATTCTGATTCTGCAAAATCTCCTTGCACAATAACAGGGTTATTGCGCTTTCCATATTTTCAAATTCCCTCACTTTTCCAGATTTTCTATTCTTGAAATTTCCTTTATCCACGTTACATTAAAAATTTTTGATAGTAAAGAATGATCTTTGTGATTATGAAATTAATTGAAAAAATTAAATTAAAACTAAATTAAATAATCCGACTTAGACTATTTTCAAAGGTCTTACATAAATCTATTCAAACAAAAAAATTACACAAATAAATGAAGTGAGCATGCACAGCATACTGAAACAGTTTTCTCCTGTTTGTGTTACAAAATGCATAATTTGTACATTGTAATGAATATTTAAAGTACTGATGATGAAAACTCTCCACTCTACCAAAAATTAGACAACATAGATTGCCTTCCCAAGCTCTCCTGCTCGAACTGATAGGAATGAAAACACGCTAAAACTAACTTGTCTCTAGGACTGTAAGTATGACTCTCAGTTATATTTAAATTATATTCAATATGGTTCAATTTGCGGGGGGGAAGGCCTTTTCGGGGGGACACCAATATCCATGGGTAATTATTAGTCAAAACCAGTAATGTCCCCCCTTGTAAGGGGAATGCCCAATTTGGGTGAAAAATCAGCAAGTCCTTCAGTCTCCTCCACGTGGTGGACCCTGGTAATACTCTTCATGATGTGAGCACGGTCACAAGCTAATGATAGTCAAAAAGCTAATGATAATGCAAAAGGTGAGTCTTCAGTGATGTGAAATGGGAGCACTGGACTAAGGAACGGAAAACCACAACAGAAAACCAGGGGTGGGGGCAATTCTCCGCACAGGGTTAAGCACAGGGTTGGCAGCCGGGCAATTCTCCACATGCGTTGAATTTAGATACTTGTTCTATTATTTACCAATTTATGAGCTTTTTAACTCTTCTCATTTCTTTTCCTTGATATGCCATTGCTTTTGTCTTGTTTGTGGAAATTTCCATATTATGTTTCTGTGCGGTTTTGTACAGTTCATGAGCTGCAATTTGCAAGTCATCCTCTGATTCCATTGTTAGGTATGTGTTTCTCAAGCACACAAGATTGTTTGGATCATCTGTCTTTTACTGATATTTATTCCCTTTCTTATATTTTGTTTTTATTCCTTTATTATATGGTGAACAGGCTTGGTGACAGGCCACTTCTGTGTCACATATAGCCTGACTTAACCCTCTGTTTGTTGTGAAAAATTTTGACATTCCCATTGTTCATTTTTATCTTCATCTGTGAGTCAGTGTAGAGGCATTGAATTCCTTTTCCAATTTCTATAAGTGTGTCCTCTTCTTCTATTATTTGCTACATTAATTCATGGTCTACTCTATCATATGTGTTCTCAAAGTCTATGAATAATAGTTGGTAGATTCACTTTGTTGCATCTGTCCAGGATTGTTTGTAATGTAAATATCGTATCCTTTGTACTCCTTCCTCTTCTGAATATATTCTGTTTGTCTCTCAGAAATGTTTCACTGTATTTGTTTATTTTGTTTCTTTGTGTGTTGGCTTTTCTTCATATGCTATGGGTAAGAGAGTTTTCATTCTACAATTATTACAATTTGTTTTTGCTCCTTTCTTGTGCAAATTTATAACGACCCCGGTCTCCCATTCTTTTGAGGCTGAATTTCTTCCCCAGACTTTATTGATGAGTTCTATCATGTTGTCCTTGAGTTCTTCTTTGCCATATTTTATTAATTCCATGCAAATTTTGTCCACTCCTGGGACTTAAATCCTTTTTTTAGCACCCTTTCCAACTCTTCTTTGGATATCTGTGACAGTATTTCTTGAACCTCATTTACTGTGTTGCTCATCTTCACGTCTGTTGGGTCTGGTTTACCCCATAACTTCATATAGAGCTCTATCCATTTCTCTCCAGGAATGAGATCTTTGCAGGCATTGTCTCTTGTTTCCTCTCTGAGCCTCTTTATGATTTTAAAGCTCTCACGTGCAACAAATCTTTATAAATGAAGTCTCTAAAGAAAGAGAATTTCATGGAAACATGTTGAATTGTGCTTTAACTTAACAAATATGAAGGATTTGTTTAAAAAACACATCTAAATATTCATTTCAAATGCAACCCACAATCCACAATTGGGATGAGTAGAAACAGTGTGGTGAATAGAAACAAACCTTCAAGTAAAAGAAAAATAAATATTGTAAATTCCAGTTTGAGTAATTCTGTATATTACTATTTCCTAGATTATAACTGATACTTTGTGAAAGATAAATTATTTGTTTTTAGAGTAGCATTGTTGGCATTGGCAGCAATGTTGGTTTGCACAGTCAGTTTAATAACAGTTAGATGTGATTTTTGGTTGATTCGCTTTCTGTTGGAAACTTCTTACCTACCTATTTTTCTGTTTTTTCAAACAAGGCAGGATATTTCTCTTCAAACATTCAACAGTTTATACGTCAATTAAAAACAGTAAAAAAGAATGGGCAATTTAAAGGAGAATTTTGCCAAAGAAAGAATAATTTCTCTGGAAATATTTATGGTCTGGCAAATGGACCATATTCAACAGAATTTACATACAGCCAGAGATTGGAATACTAAATCCAACATAAGAGCAAAGAAGAGGTCTAAAGAAGTTTGATATTAAATTTTAATATGTACAAACAATTATTCTTGTCTGCATGTATTCATTTTAAAGTTATGTTCAATTAAGTGTGAAAACTTTCATTTTCTAAATAAAATATATGTTGCCTGTCTTAAGAAATATGGGTATCTAGAACATTTATTTACATCAATATTATAACACATTATCATTTCACCTGTTTCTATTCAAGCTCTTTAAAAATGAATAGAGACAGTAATAAATTTCACAGGGTGTTTCTATTCACCACATCAGCAGGTGAATCGAAACATCAGTGTTCTTTTTTTAAAAAAAAACACACTTTCAATATGGAAATTTATGAAATTATGTTTGAGGCAAATAGAGAGGGACAAAGAGAGACAGACCGAGATAGAGGGAGACAGAGACAAACTCAGAGATAAAGGGAGACAGTGAGAGACAAACCTAGAGAGACAGAGACAAAAAGACAGGCACAAGCAGACTGACAGAGATACAGAGGAACACAGAAACAGGCAGAAACGCAGAGAGGGAAACAAACAGAGAGAGTCAGACACACAGAGACAGAGAAATGAAAATGGTCAGAGAGACAAAGACAGAAAGAGACAGACTGAGAGAGACACACACAGAGAGGCAAATAGAATCAGATACAGAGAGAGAGAGATTCACGGAGACATTTTCTTTTTCACAATGATAGAATAAAAAAAAACCCGGGCAACGCCGAGTATTTTGCTAGTTTAGTATAATCAGTGCTGACATTCTATTTTTTAACAACAGTTTTTTCCAATGATTTCGTATATTTTTTAAAATTTCATTATAATAAATGATTCATTAAGTGAGGTAATATGCCTCTAGAGAAAAACTTAAATGCTACATGCTTTTACACATTTATGGCTCCAGTAATTTTTGAACTTAATAATTGAGGCGCTCACGATAATAACGGCAGATCCCAACCGACCATTTTCAGCTAGAAATTTGACAGACTCCTGCCATATACCTATCACTTGTCAGGAGACTTGTCGGGAGTTTATCCCGGCTGGGAAGCCTCCTTTAGATGTCAGGAAAACCCTGAGAGCCGTCGTGAAAACTCCGACGCGTATGTCGGCGCCGGATATCTTCATCCAGCCGGAGAAAATCACCATTTCCCGCGATAAAAATGCACTATACTTACGGAACTTATAACCTTGCCAGTTGACGCGAGGGGGAATCATTAATCAATTTTGGAAAACTTGTGAAAACTTATACTGCTGACGAGGTCCCCGCTTTCGCACAAATGACCCTTTTGTGTGCCATTGCAACTTTTTTCTCTTCCCCCCCTTTTCAACTTAATCAGTCCTTGAAGGGTTTCCATGTATACATAATTTTTTTTCCATACAATAGTTTTACATGTGGAAATTACATTTTTACTTTCTCGACTTACGAAATTCTTTTTAAAAGTTTACGATTACATTACATTTACATTTAAATATTACAGAAGTTAATACATTCAGGGTTCTTTAACTTAAATACTAAAATTTATTTATTTTTACTGTAAAATTTACAATTTGGTTTATTATATGTTTTACAATTTTAATATTATTTGTACAGTTTGAAATACTGTAATTAACAGCAATTCATGTAGGATGTAACAAATCTTTAGCAGGATGGGCTTTAATTCTTTGATACAGGTAAACTGTTTTTTCAAGTGAAAATGTTTTATTTACAGGAAATAAAGGTAAATTAGTATAGAATTTTGATGATCATTTAGTTAGGTACTGAAGTTTTCAATATGACAACAGAAAGTTCTTGATGAATCTGATCATTACAAATGAATCAAGGAGCTTTTAATATCCATCAGAGAATTTTTTTAAATTACTTTTTTTTTTAAAAAATTGTTAGGGGCTGTACCTCCCCATATTTGACAGGCATGTGTAAGAGGGGGTTGATTGATGTCTTTGATGATGAATAATGATAATTCTATATGAATTTTAGAATTTTTATTCATTAAGGGATATACTTTTAGAATTTTAATAATATTGTATTGTTTGCTATTTTTGAAACATGATCTTTCCATGTCGTCTTTCTATAAAGTAGTCCTAAAGATTTTATTGGAGTGGTAGACAGAAGTCGCTGCATTTCTTTATTATTTAAAATTAAAGGGTTTATTTGTTTCATTCTTTTTTGTGAAAATACTTTTAATTCATATTTGTTTGAATTAATCGATATTTTCCATTTTGGAAGCCAGTTAGAAAGTATATTTGAGTCAGCTTGTAATTTGTCTTGTCCTATTAGAAGATGCTTATGTAAAGGAAAAAAAAATTCAGTTTCATCTGCAAAGAAGACTGTCTGAGAATTATTAAGAGTTGGCAGAAACAAATATTTTAAATAAAGTTGGAGAAAATGTGAATCCCTGAGGGACTCCAGCCAGTCCTGTGTTAATGCATGGACCTGGATCCCCAATGTTCAAGGGCAATGATAGTTCTTAAAAAAAAAAAATTAACACTAAATTTTTCAAAACTAAAATAAAAAAACGTATAAAAGTGATGGATGATTAAAATATATGCAACATCACTGGATAATATTTATAATATGGAATGTTGGTGGTTGATGCATTTCAATTTATATAGTACAATTAATATAAAATCAAAACTATTTAATTTGTAGTCTTTACCATGTAATTTTAAATCTGTTATTCTTATTTACTTATACATATATGTTTAAATTTTTGGTTAGAATAATGTTAAATTGAAACACTAAGAAATAATTTCAAAAAAACACAAAACAATTTGAAGTGATAGGATTTTCTTCAGAATTGAGGATATATTTCAACACTGAAATGGTGGGGTGGGGTGGTGGGGAGATCTATGAAAGTAAGAACAGGGTGCTCCTAAATTAACTTAGGTCCAAGGGCGCCCATTGCTATTAAAACGACCCTGATGCCACCATGAATTATAATAATAATAATAATAATTTATTAAGTCACATATACAATTACAATCGTGTATGACGAGTCAAAGTGATGTTTTGGGTGGAGAGAGTGAAGTTACATTACTGTCCAGAAGCAAAACAAGGGGCCATCTCAGCATTTGCTCATAGGACCAGGGAAACTGGACAAAAACCTGATCGAGATGGGTCATTAGCCTAGGAATTATCCTACTACAATAAGTCAATAGCCTACTACAATACTTGTTACAGCTAGATTAAGATATTATACAGAATATATTTATTTTTAATAGCAAAATAATTTAACATTTCCAGATTGTAATGTTTAATGTGAAAGTAAAATTCACTTGTTTATATAATTTTACTGCTACTAATAATAACAATCATAATTGTAATACTATTACTAATAATAATAACAACATATATTGAGTCACTTATACAATTTTAATTGTGGATGACTAGTCAGATATGATATATGCAGGTGCACATGTCAATAATAATAATACTAACAATAATAATAATAACAATAACAATAATAATAGTATTAATAATGGGATAAGTATTTTGGTTTATATGTTGTTAAGGTAAGTAGGGTTGTGATTTGTGTATTCCTTCACACTGTAGAACATGTTGTTAAGCAGGAAAGCTTTCAATTTACTTTTGAATGTATGTATTGTGTTTAAGTCTTTAATATCGCGGCCTAGCTTGTTGTAAAGTGTAATGCCCTCTATTAGGGTACTTTTTTGATAGTGTAGTTTCAGAGTGGGGAACATGTAAGTTATCCTTTTGACGAGTGTTGTAGTTGTGTACATCAGAATTTAGAGTAAAAGTGTCTTTGTTTTCCATGAGAATCTTTTTTGTGAATACCACTACTTCAAATATGTACATGCATGGTAGAGGAAGAATCCTTAGTTTATGGAACAGGGGTTTGCAAGACTCCAGCTCATGAGTGCTGGTCATTGTTTGCAGTATTCTTTTTTGGATAATAAATGTGCGAGTGCTTTCAGGGGCATTTCCCCAGAAAATTATTCCGTATTTTAGGTGTGAGTGCACATTTGCAAAATACATTGTCCTAAGTGTCTCAATATTGGAGTTCGACCTGAGGGTGTATAGTGCATAGCAAGATTTGGTGAGCTTCTTGTTAAGATTTGAGATGTGAACATCCCATTTTAGGTTTTCTTGGATTGTTAGACCTAGGAAGGTGGTTTTATGAGTTATTGTTACAGGGTTATTATTTATGAATAACTGCTGTGGAAATTTTTCTTTGGTTCGAGGATTCATAAAATTTAGAGAGACTGTTTTGCTGGTGTTTATGATGAGATTGTTGTCTTGAAACCATTTTACTAGGGCATGCAGAGTTTTCCGAGTTTCTTTTTCTAATGATTGTTGTGTTTTTGCTTTGATGATTATGTTTGTGTCATCTGCAAACAAGATTATTTTGTTGTTCCTTAAAGCCAAAGGCATGTCATTTATGTATATAAGGAATAGAATTGGCCCAAGGATGGATCCTTGTGGGACTCCACAATTTATCATCTGAGGGCAGGAGTAGTATGAGGAGATTTTGTTTTCTTTAATGTGCTGGAGGGTAACTACTTGGCTATGGTTTGATAAATATGATTTGATCCATTGACCTGCAATGCCTCGAATCCCTAGCATTTCTAGTTTTGTTAAAAGTATATGATGGTCAATAATGTCAAAGGCTTTTGACAAATCTAAGAAAAGGCCAATGGGAATTTCCTTCTGATCGAGTGCAACAAGTATGTCATTTAAAAAGGAGAAGATGGCTGAGTCTGTGGATCTATTACTCCTGAATCCATGTTGAGCATTTGTGAGGACATTATTTGCATTGAGAAACTGTTTGAGTCTATCGTTAAAAAGCCTTTCCAGAATTTTTGAAAATCCTGATAGCAGGGAGATAGGCCTGTAGTTCATTGGATCAGAGCTATTTCCCTTTTTAAACAGTGGTTTAATTTTTGCCATTTTGAAAACATCTGGGAATATGCCTGATTTTAGAGAATAATTGCAAATATGAGAGAGTGGTTGCACTATATATGGAGCACTATGTTTGATTAGAAAATCCGGAATATTGTCCAGGCCTGCTGAGAATTTATTCTCCATTTGTCCAATGATTTTAAAAATTTCAGAAGGAGTAGTTTCATATAAAAATATGGTATTTACGATTTGTGTGACACTGGTGTTTGGATGGTGGGTTTTATTGTTTAGAGAGTGTTGAGAGATTAATTTTTTGCCTATTTGTGAAAAGTGTTCGTTGAATATGTCAGCTATTTCTTGTGGGTCCTGTAAAGTTTGGTTGTTCTGGTGGAGCTCTATATTTTGTTTGTTATTATTAGATGGTGCTGTAGTCTTTTTAATAATATCCCACATAGCTTTTGTTTTGTTATATGCATTTCTAATGTACTTCTCATTTGTCATAATTTTTGCTTGTTTGATTACTTTTTTTAGGATTGAGTTATATGTTTTGTAGTATGTAATGAAGTTGGAATTACATTTGTTAAGTGCCAGTATTTTAAACATGTTACGTTTTCTTTCACATGACACTTTGATGCCTTTGGTGATCCATGATTTTGTTTTCTTATTTGGGATTTTTCTAAGTTTTTTTGGAAAAATGGCATTGAAATGTCTTGAGTATATATTTATGAATGAGTTGAACTTATCATTAGTATCAGTTGCCTTATATACTTCATCCCAATTTTCTAATTTGAACAAGTTTTGGAATTTTATTATGTTTCCTTGGGAATAGTTCCGCGTTTCTTGGTAAGTTGTCTGTTCAATGACTTTTGATTCTGTTTGAAGTGTTAAAATCTGAGCAGTGTGGTCACTGAAGCCTGTGGTGAATGTAGTAACAGAAAAACTATGGCTATTTGCATCTATTATTATTTGGTCAATAGCAGTACTACTATTTTTTGATATTTGAGTTGGGGTATTTATAGTTGTTTGTAGATTGAATGATTTGAGAAGATCTTTAAACAGATTTTCATTACTGGATTGCGAGAGGCAGTTTATATTGAAATCACCACAAATAATAATTTTATACTGTCTGCGATTTTTAAGTTTTGTAAGAATAACTTCCAGATTTTTTAAGAAGATTTTTAAATTCCCAGTAGGGCTGCGATATGTGCATACAACCCATGTTTTTATTGAATTTAAATCAGTGATGGATATTTCAAAGTCTTTTTCTTTTATAAGATGAGTGTGATTGGTGTAGGGTACAAAACTAATTGTGTCTTTAATAAAAATGCATGTCCCACCATAGGCATGATGTGAATTGTTAATGTTTCTACACGAGCTGCTAGCTAGAGAGAAGCCTGGAATATGTGTATTATCTAGTTGGTCTTTGGTCAGCCAGTGTTCGGTGAAGCATAATATTGAAATGTGGTTGAGCTTCTCCTCAAGTAGTATTTCTATATCAGTAAGTTTGTTTTTCAATGACTGTACATTTTGGTGTAGAATGTGAAAATAGTTTTTATTTGTGTGTATTGTCTGCTTTCCTGCTGGTGTTTGCTGCTACAAGTTATACACAGGAGTGGGTTTTCGGTTGCAACGGAAGTTGTACTTATGGATGGGGTGGGGAGTAGGAAGTGTGGAAGTAGGTGATGGAGCTGGAGAGGGTAAGAGAGGTGCAGAGGATGAAAGAAGTGGAGTGGGTAAACGAGGCATGGAGGCTGGAGGAGGAACTGGAGAGGGCAAGAGAGGTATGGAGGCAGGTGAAGGATGTGGAGTGGGCAGGAGAGGTGTGGGGGTGGGAGAAGGAACTGGTGGGGGTAAGAGAGGACTGGAGGCTGGTGAGAGATGTGGAGTGGGCAACAGGGGTGTGGAGGAAGGAGGAGGGGTGTGGAGGAAGGTGTTATCGTGAGTAAAAATTTATTTAATGTGGATTATATTACTTTTTCAAAAATTGTTGATGAAGTAGGAAGCAGACTTGAAGGTACACAATTTTAAGTTTTAGTACGATCTTCATTTGGCTTGGGAATGGGTACTACTAATGCTGTTTTCCAAAATTTAAGAAAATAGTTAATTCCTGAGTAAGATTTTTTTTTGAAGTGAGTGAGCTCATTAGTTTTAGAAGTATTTTTTTATTATAATATTAGAGATCTTTTCTATTAACTTGGGATTTTTTATTTTTTAATAAAATATTTAATTTTCGATAGTGATTTAAATTTTATTCTTTTTGGCACACCATACAAAAAGGTTTATTTAACTCTTCTGAAATGTAATTAGAAAATGAAGCTAGGAAGTCTTGCTAAGGCTTCTGCTTTCTCTTCAAAAGTAGTAGCTACTATTTCTGATTTTAAGATTTATTGTTTATCTATCATTATCAATTTTATGGCTGATCTTCGTGAGGAAGAGTCATGTTGTAATTAAGATGTAAAATTGCTAAATTGTGAATGTTCATGAATTTCTAATTTACATTTGTTAGTGTGTTTAAAGTAGATGTCCTTGACATGTCACAAGTTATACACTATGTATTCTATGTTAATAAGTAATTAAGTTCAATAAACACTTGGATTTGTTAATATTGTATTATGAAAATGTGTTTAGAAGTAGAATGTTGAAAAGCTGTACACTTGTTATTTTGAAAAGTTTAAATTGCATAGTCATACTCTCAGATATATTTTGTTTATCTGGATACGAGTATTAAATTTACTATGTTTAAAATAATTCCAGTTAAATGGTTTGCTAATAAGGGAGTTGTTAGAGTAGAAAACAGGGTTAGTTAAACAAGTTATCCAAATTGGATCATGATCTGAATTTAGAGTTGGAATGGGGTATTGAAATATTAGATCACCAATTAAAATTATTTTCTCATTGTTGTAAACATTGCTTTTAGAACATTAATTGGAAGTAGTTTGTATGGAGCTTCTGCTGTGACTGAAATGTTCTTGCTATAATCTGGAATTGTGATCAATTGAGTGCAGGTTTTTCATTCATTCTTCCAACAATGCTTTATTGCTCAGTTAACGGATTTAATAATGAGTGGTGAATAAAAAAATCACATGAGAATACAGCTGAAAACAAGTTAACTGTTTATTACTGTTCAATGATGCAGCATTCTCCTGAGATATTTGTTGCAAATAATCAATTTTTCTGTAGGCAATGGAAATATTTTTATGAGTGATAAATCTAGCACTCATCTGACAAATCAATTTGATTCTACAGAGTTGGATATAAAACGTGAGATAGGAGTAATATTCAAATTGTTTTTATTTCTTATGTGAAACTTGTTTGAATGGGGAAAGAAATCCGATGAACCCGATTTTGTCTTGAGTTTCACTTCCCGCAGCGAAATTGCTGTGAAATTAAAATTTGAAACTTTGTTAAGTGTTTTTTTGTTATGTGGACTTCCCTAATTCAGCTGCTTCTAAAATGCAGGCTATGCTTCATGAGATTAATAATATACAATCGAACCCAAACGCGTCGATGTCATAACAACATGTAAGAATGATCTTCAGCTCACATGGAATTCTCAAACATTGTATGGGAAACTTCCAGTATGTGATGTACTAATCTCCAGTGCTCTTGTGTGGTGTTCCAGTGATTTTTACGATTTTTGTGCCATTTTGAAATTTATTAATAACTATATTTCAAAGCAACATCTCGCGATTCTTCAGAACTCGTTAAAAATATTTGAAAGCGACTTGGAGAAAAAAAATGTCAATAAGCTTGTTTCACATATACTGCGATTTTTGTAGGAAGAGCTCTGAAGATAACTCAAATCCCATCTTCGCGATGGAATATGTCACGGCATTTCGCGTCTTTTCTCGGTCTTGCCGGTAGAAGTCGCATGATCGCAAGCACTGCTTCATACGGTCGCGATCGTGCGAAATCTAGCGGAACGACTGTGAATGATACGAAATGCCGTGACATATTCCATCGCGAAGATGGGATTTGAGTGGCCTTGAAAGCTCTTCCTACAAAAATCGCAGTATAATTTGTCCAATTGTGCGGAGATGAGTGCGTCGCCTGGAGGAAGGCTTCTTCAACACCCTGCGGCGGCGGCTGGGCAGAGGGAAGCCACGGAGGGGAGCACGGTAGGAGCGGCGTGCGCCTGGCTGGCCATTCCGAGGAGGGCTACTTCAGCGCCCTGCGACGATGGCTTGGTGGAGGGGTGAAGGCGGCGTAGGTCATCTGGCCGGCCACCCCAGAGGGCTACTTCGGCACCTCTGTGGGTGGGCGGAGGGAGAGGAGTTGACGTGGCGTAGGTCGCCTGGCTGGCCACCCCAGAGGGTGACTTCAACGCCCAGCGGTGGTGGGGGGGAGAGGAGTAAAGGCGGCGTAGGTCATCTGGCTGGCCGCACAGGAGGGCTACTTCGGCACCTCTGTGGGTGGGCGGAGGGAGCGGCGTAGGTCGCCTGGCTGGCCACCCCAGAGGGTGACTTCAACGCCCAGCGGTGGTGGAGGGGAGAGGAGTAAAGGCGGCATAGGTCATCTGGCTGGCCGCACAGGAGGGCTACTTCGGCACCTCTGTGGGTGGGCGGAGGGAAGAGGGGTTGACGCGGCGTAGGTCGCCTGGCTGGCCACCCCAGAGGGTGACTTCAACGCCCAGCGGTGGTGGAGGGGAGAGGAGTAAAGGCGGCATAGGTCATCTGGCTGGCCGTATAGGAGGGCTACTTCGGCACCTCTGTGGGTGGGCGGAGGGAAGAGGGGTTGACGCGGCGTAGGTCGCCTGGCTGGCCACCCCAGAGGGTGACTTCAGCTCCCAGCGGTGGTGGAGGGGAGAGGGGTAAAGGCGGCGTAGGTCATCTGGCTGGCCGTATAGGAGGGCTACTTCGGTACCTCTGTGGGAGGGCGGAGGGAGAGGAGTTGACGCGGCGTAGGTCGCCTGGCCGGCCACTCCAGAGGGTGACTTCAACGCCCAGTGGTGGTGGAGGGGAGAGGGGTAAAGGCGGCGTAGGTCATCTGGCTGGCCGTATAGGAGGGCTACTTCGGCACCTCTGTGGGAGGGCGGAGGGAGAGGAGTTGACGCGGCGTAGGTCGCCTGGCTGGCCACCCCAGAGGGTGACTTCAACGCCCAGCGGTGGTGGAGGGGAGAGGAGTAAAGGCGGCGTAGGTCATCTGGCTGGCCGCACAGGAGGGCTACTTCGGCACCTCTGTGGGTGGGCGGAGGGAGAGGAGTTGACGCGGCGTAGGTCGCCTGGCTGGCCACCCCAGAGGGTGACTTCAACGCCCAGTGGTGGTGGAGGGGAGAGGGGTAAAGGCGGCGTAGGTCATCTGGCTGGCCGTATAGGAGGGCTACTTCGGTACCTCTGTGGGAGGGCGGAGGGAGAGGAGTTGACGCGGCGTAGGTCGCCTGGCTGGCCACCCCAGAGGGTGACTTCAACGCCCAGCGGTGGTGGAGGGGAGAGGAGTAAAGGCGGCGTAGGTCATCTGGCTGGCCGCACAGGAGGGCTACTTCGGCACCTCTGTGGGTGGGCGGAGGGAGAGGAGTTGACGCGGCGTAGGTCGCCTGGCTGGCCACCCCAGAGGGTGACTTCAACGCCCAGCGGTGGTGGAGGGGAGAGGAGTAAAGGCGGCATAGGTCATCTGGCTGGCCGTATAGGAGGGCTACTTCGGCACCTCTGTGGGAGGGCGGAGGGAAGAGGGGTTGACGCGGCGTAGGTCGCCTGGCAGGCCAACCCTGAGGGCGACTTCAGCGCCCAGCGGTGGTGGAGGGGAGAGGAGTAAAGGCGGCGTAGGTCATCTGGCTGGCCGCACAGGAGGGCTACTTCGGCACCTCTGTGGGAGGGCGGAGGGAAGAGGGGTTGACGCGGCGTAGGTCGCCTGGCTGGCCACCCCAGAGGGCGACTTCAGCTCCCAGCGGTGGTGGAGGGGAGAGGGGTAAAGGCGGCATGTGTCATCTGGCTAGCCACCCTGGAGGGCCACTTCGGTGCCCTGCGGCTGTGGGTGCCCCGTGGCGAGCTACGGCGGTAGCTAGGCGGAGGGAGAGAGGCGATCAGGCTAGCCACTTCGGAGGGCCACTTCAGTGTCCTGCGGATGCGGGTGGGCGGAGGAGAGAGGTGGCGTACGTCGCCTGATTGGCCACCCCGGAGGGCAACTTCGGCGCTCTATGGCTGTGGGTGGAGGGGAGAGCGGTAGACGCGGCGTAGGTCGCCTGGCTGGCCAGCCCGGAAGGCTACGTCGGCGCCCCGCGGCTGTGGATGGGCGGA
Source organism: Acheta domesticus (assembly GCA_031308135.1). Taxonomy (NCBI): domain Eukaryota; kingdom Metazoa; phylum Arthropoda; class Insecta; order Orthoptera; family Gryllidae; genus Acheta; species Acheta domesticus. Next base: position 64,287,442 of record JAHLJT010005437.1, on the reverse strand, counting down.
GGAGAGCGGCATAGAGGTGGCATGGGTCGCCTGGCTACTTCGGCACTGGCTGGATGGCGGGGAGTGGAGTAGTGGCTGCGTGTGACGCCTGGCTGGCCACCCCGAAGGGGGTTACTTAGGCGCCCAGCGGCGTGGCTAGGCGGGGGGGGACGGGCTTGGGGCGGCGATGTCCCCTGGCCGGCTTCCTCGAAGGAGGGCTATTTCGGCGGTTCGCTGGGAAGCCACTCACATGCGCCGGGACACCAAGTCCCTCCTCTATCCCCAGAGTATTGGGCTACTGCCACGACGAAGCCAAGATCCCAACTGGGGGCCACCTGAACTAAGGTCCGGGCGGCACGGTGTCCCCATCCCGTTTCCCCACTGCCTGCACCTCAGGCTATCGATCTGGGTTGGACCGTAACCAAGGCAACCTGACAGTAGGTATTTTCCCGCCGGACTTTTGTGTGTGGATTCCAGAGTACCCTAGGTCTCCTACACCCATCCTGCGACTACAACTCAGGTCGACGTGCCGGGGGCCCAACTGGTGGGTTGCCGGGTTGAACCGACATCCAGGAGCTTAGCGTCGCCTACTCACTGCCTCCACCTTGAGACTAACGGCGTGAGTGCCACCGTGAAACTGAGGGTCCGGGTGATCGTCTCCAACTCTTCACCAGAAATTGTGCTCACGATCCCCCCTGCGGGGGGGCCAGGATAGGGGCGGCGTGCGTTACCAGGCTGGGTGTCGCGGAGAAAGGCTTCTTCGGCGCTCTGCTGCGCGGGGTGGGTGATCAGTAGGGCCCGGATTTTAATGACCTAAAAATCAGCGAAGTATGCAAGCATTTATGACCTAAAAATAAAATATGACTTTACATAAATTTATTGTAAAAAAATCCTGTTGATTTGTTAGGTATAACGTAAGTACAAAATTCACTCAAGAACTACTTGTGGGTGTATTACTTACGTTTTGCAGTCTTTGGAACTACCTAGCATTTTTAAAAAATGTTTGTGTCTGTAAAACAAATCAAGTACAGAATAATAAAACCCATCAAATAACATGTCTTGCTTTACTTGTCTTGATTGTATACTTCTTGCTTAATGTTTTCCAATTTCCTCTTCGTCTTCAGTTTTTGGAGAGTTGCATTGGATCACAAGGAGCATTTTCAGGTTTTCCATCTTAAAAGACCTACGGTTGACGCTGAGGATAGTTTTGTATCTAGAAAAGCTCCTTTCCACATCAAATGACGTCACGGGAGCGTATTTGAAGGCGGCGATGTCACTGCAGTGCAGCTTTGGTTCATTGTATCGAAATGTTGCCACTTCTTTCCATTTGTTGTTAAATCGTTCCATTATCACAACGCGCAGGAGGCAAGAAAGAAACGCACGTTTGCTTTCTATCAGAAGTTCATCGTAGCACTAGGAGTAATACGTTTCAAATAATCCTTTGTGGTATAATTGTTTAGTTTATTTATGACAATCACCTGATACACTGTCATGCGAGACACATTTTCAAGCTTTTTATTCTTGTATGCTTAAAAATATGAAAAACATTTGCATTTAGGGCAAAATTCGACCAAAAATGACCTTTTACTAAAAATAGTTTTTAAAAATATGACAAATAAATGCATTTTAGGAAAATATTTGGCCAAAATATGACCTTTTACTAAAATAGGTGTAAATATGACTTTATATGCACAATAAAAATACGTTTTTCTCTTTGACAATACCTGGACTCGTGCATAAATTGTTTTAAAAGTCACCCGAAGGTTCAGAAAAAATATGTGACATGTCATTAAAATCCGGGCCCTAGTGATCAGAGGGAAGCGCGGTAGGAGCGGTTTGCGCCAGGCTGGTCTAGAGTCCCTGGATACAGAGAGTAGCGCATTCCATTGTTCCACCGACCCCGCCATTTTATATCCAATTGACAGAAGAATTAGAACTGTGAGATATTGTGTGTGTTGAGAACCATGAATCTATCCCAAACCAATATTAATATTCTTAAAAATCCCCATTACGTCACCAATTGTTATCATTTCCGTTCAACTTCTGAATTCTGCTTGATAGGGCTATCGGGTGTGAGGATATTAAATGGCGGCGGTTGCGCTACTCTCTGTATCTAGGGACTCTAGGCTGGTCGAGACGGGGGAGTTCACTTTGATGCGCTGCAGCGGCGGCTGAGGAAGGGCGAGGCATGATGGTTCCGACCCCTTCCGTGTTTTTTAATTTTTAGAGATTGAGACTCAACAGCTTCCTTACAATTGCACTTATGCTTATTTTTATCATTAAAATATTTCTAAACCTTGAATACAAACTATGATGTAATGAAGTGAGATAAAATATTTGATACTTATGGTAAAATAAGGAATATTGTGTATTTGTTGTATATTTTTTCGTTTTTCCTAACCATTAGGTATATATTTTTAGTTTTTCTATACTGAATGAAAAAATGCAAGTTTGATGCACATATTGGATTCTGTTTGTGTCGATTTATTTATTATACTTTTACAAGGGAAATAAATGCCCCTGAAAGTGGATTTTACCAATAATTTTTATACACCGGGAGCCAGCAAGAAAATCGACGTATGATAAGCTCAAAGCTAAAAATTTTTGAGAAGTTAGCATGTGTTATGAGGAACAAGGAAACACAAGTATGGCGGCCTGTAGGTGTCGGCGATGCGCTGCACAATTGTTTAAAAATGTCGAAAACATGTGCCATTGGGGAATGAGTACGCAGCTGATTCTAGTTGTATATTGTTAGTTAGCCGACGTGTGAAGGAGTTTTGTGCCATACCGAAGCGGCGTCTCGAACTGTCCGCCATACTGAATTCAAAGTGTCATTTTTTAATACCCCCTTGTATTACGAGCTCAGTTATTTTTGTGGTCTAATGGAGGAAGTTGGTATGTTTCTTAGTGGTCTGTAATAAAAAATTATTACATTTCACTTCCAGCCCTTTGATAGAGAAGGACCACTGGCGGCAATGCTTACAGACAAGCCGCCAGTCTTGTGATTTATGTAAGGAAGGATTTTAGTGCTGTCATTATCACAAGTGAAAGCATTGCAATAGAATTAAATATTTGTATTGCAAAATTAACACGTTACAACCAAGCAGGTGCACCTTAAAAGAAATTAAGAACTAAATTAACATATACAAATAAATGAAAGTCAAATTTGACTACAAGTGACTTATGTTCCATTTCGAAACTCCACGTAGCCGGTTCTATGACGTCAGCTGTGCGCAAGTTGGGGCAGGCACCAGTGGAGGTCGCCAGGGCTGGACAAAATGCAGCGTCTGCGTGGCGGCACACTTGTTGCAAGAGAATCATCAGTGATGTAATGCCACCAAATTCAGAATAGCAATTCTATTGATACCTTGACACAGCCAGAAGCAGGAAGGCAAACATTGTACAGTAATTGAGTTGTAGCCTTGTATGCGAGTTCAGCTGCATGCGAATTATCATTGCATTATACATGTGTTAAAATAGTATGCCATATGGGCTGGCAATAGAACAGTTACACAGGTCACTGAGTCAAGACAGTTTGTAGACATCGGCATATAACACAATTTGCAGTAACAACACAGTTATGTTCCCACGAAGCCGTAATGCAGATTCTAAACGTGGCAAGATTACACATTACGTAGAAGAAACATTCACTATCAAAACTGGAGACGTGAAATGTTTGTTACGTCGCACTTAACAATAGCTGTAGTACGAGAAATAATGTTTAAGGAGATTACTAAGTTGACACAGTTTTTTTTATCGGCACATGGCACAGTTCGTATTAGAAAACACAGTCTTGTTGTCAAGAGGCCGTAATGCAGATTGTACACGTGGCAAGATCACACATTGTATAGAAGAAAAAATCACTATGATATGTGGAGATGTGGAATGTTTGTTACGTCGCACTTAACAATAGCTGTAGTATGAGAAATAATGTTCAGGACGTGCATTTACAACATTGCGTCATACACGACAGAGGAAGCGACGCAGGGCGTCCGCCTCGTACAAGGTTGACTCAAAAAGTGAAGTTATTTTGTAACGGCTGACTGAGAGTCAGGCGCTTGGCGCTCGAAGACAACACTCACCAATCAGTGGCCATTTAGCATTATGACAAATGTTAGATTTACATTAATAATTGAAATGTATTACATAGAAATACATCTTATTGAATATTAAAATTGTGTATGAATGTAAACATGATTAAGTTCGTAACAAATGTAGAATTGCGTCTGCAAATTAAAGTGTTTTCGAAAGGAGGAACTGGGGGGCGGCAGTTGGCAAAACTGCCGGCTGATGTGCTCATGTCGAAATTCCAAGAACTGAATCGTTAAGAATATGATTTTGTGGATACTGTTAAACTGACAAAAAATACAGAATAAGAAAATAAATAAAATACAAAATGAAATGTACAATGACTTACATATACAATGTGCATTTGCATACTTTATAATTGAGCTTGCTTGTACGAACTAATGGTAGAGAGTTCTTTTTCATTACCGATTATGACCACGCCATACCGTTGTGGGGTCCTTAAGTAGCCGCCATACTGGTTCAAAGATACCAAATTTATCACTGATCCATGTATGTATATATATATCATAGGTACAAATATGGCGGTATATTTTTAGGACCCCCGTGATCCATTTTGATAAATATATGTAATGCCATATTGATAAGACGTCATTCAATGGCCGCCAAAGCAATATGGCTTTTATGTCATCTGATAGAGTACATTTACCACTATCCCTTCCTACGAAGGAAAACTTCAATTGTATAGCTGGAGAAAGACACGGAAAAAAAGTCAAACCTTCACCATTTTCGAAAATTTAGAGTAATCCGTGAACATCGAACCTATACCATCTTAATAAGTGTATTTTACTCTATTCATACAAGAAATTTAAAGAAAAAATTTGGAAATGTCCGGGGGCTTCATGTAAAGTACCCCCAAATTTTGAAGTATCTTTTGGAAAATCTCAAAGCTTTGACTCAAACCAGATCGACCGGGAATATGCATTTTGGAAGAAATTGTACCTATGGTTTAGGCGCTAGCAGTGTTCACAGACGGACGTTTTCCTTTCAATTGGTTTTTCGGTATCAAGGACCCACAAAACAGGGATTCTGGCTATACCACTTGTTAGGGGATTTCTTTCTTAATTTAGCAACTGGTTTTATCGATTTGCATTTTGTTGTATTTAATTTGATATGCCACTTTTTAGCTCACGAATCTACCTTATTTATGTGATTTTGGAGTAAAATAATTGTAGTTTCAAGATTTTTGTGAGTACTATATAATACAGAATCATCTAAAAATAATGCTAATGATCTGTCTTTTGTCGTAGGAAAATGTGAAATAAATAAATTGAAGAGGGTGGGAGAAAGTACTGCTCCTTGAGGGACACCGGCAAGAATTGCTTTCGGAGCTGAAAGATAGTGTTTTAAACGGATGGAAAATGTGCAATTATTTAAAAAACTACGAATTAAATATTGGAAATATTGAGGAATTCCTAAAATTAAAAGTTTATATATTAGACCTGAATGCCAAACTGTATCGAAAACCTTTCCAGTGTCAAGAAAAACTGCACTAACGTATTGAAAATTATGAAAAGCAAGAAGTATGTCTTCTGTTAGTCTAAGTATTTGGTGAGTTGTGGAGAGAAGAGAGCGAAAGCCAAATTGATAGTGAGGAATAGCATTTGTAGAATTTAAGAAAATATTTAGTCTATGGAAAATACATTGTTTAAAAATTGTAATTTGAAGGCTTTTCTGGTGGTTTTCCAGATTTAAGAATTAGAATTACATGGGCATGTTTCCATGATTTGGGAAAACATCTTAAACGAAGACATGCATTAAATATGGCAGTGTATCGGACAATGAGTGAAAATGAAAATTGTTTAATTATAAATGGAGAAATATCTGGCCCAAAGGATAATTTTGCAGGCAAATTTATTATATAGCTACTTACTTCTAAAGGTGAAATGAAAGAAATAGAATGAGGAACAGTTGGAATCTCAGTTGAAATAGACTTTTGTATGAATGAATCATTATTAACATTCGTGCGGTTTAAAAATATTGGTCAAATTGTCTGCAACTATATCACATTTTTCCTGAGGTGAATATTTATTTTGTACAAATAAGGATGGAATTATTGTTTGCTTTCTTAGAGGTTTTCGAGTGATATTCCACAAAGTTGAATCCTTAATATTTGCGTAACATGTTTGAGTATTTGATTTATGTGATTGAAATACAATAATGCACGTACAGTTTTTTTATGTTTGAAGGCTTGGCAACTAAGGCCTTTAGCCTTTTTACTGTTTATTATGAAATGTCACATATACAACTACAATTTGAAATCATGGGGATATTTACAATCACAAACACAGTCACAATTCAAATTTTATGAAAAATATTTGTCTCTTTCAGGAATTTCAGCGTCCTGCCAGTCGCCACTTTGTCCGTTCCATGTCCTCCCTCAGGTCTCCCTTCATACCACATCGGTCTCTGATTAGTGTGATTCACACAGTCCGTACAGTTTTTGTGAGAATTTAGATACTTTTTTAGATATGGGAAACGATGTTTAAGGCAATAATTACGATCTTTTCTTTCGTGTACTGTTAGAGGGATAGGAGGTCGATTATCATGTTTATCTAGAGATGGAGCGATTAAATCAATAGTATAATAGTAAAATGGAATGTTATAAGAGGGAAAGGAAATCGTCAATTAGTATAGTTGTTCTTAGAGGTGGAATCTGGGGAAGTAATTGAGAAATGAGAGATTGAAAATATGGCCAATTTACTTTATGAAGATTAAATGGATATTCAGGGGTGCTGTAGGTCAAAGAAAGAGATAAGGAAAATATAATGGTCGATGGTCGGAAGGTAAAGCATCAAGAACATTAGTTGTTATATAATAAGATACGTTTTGTGATAAGTCAAAATCTATTATGTCCGGACACATGTTATTGTTATAAGAATAATGAGTTGACGAGTCTTAAGAGTGAATAGTTATGTTATTATTTATGTCATTAGGAGTGTTGACCCTGTAGTACTATCTAGTCGACTTCCCGAAGCAGAATGTTTAGCATTAAAATCTCCAGTCACAAATGAAGGTTGGATGCGAAGAAGGGTAAAATATCACCATTTTTATGTTTTGCTAGGTTTTCTAAACAGTGAAGATATGCAGAGAGAATTTAATTCTTTTATTTTTATTAATATCCTATGGTTTTCAAACGTTGTTGCTGGAAGATTATTTATGTGATAATGCTCTAATGTGTTTCTTACTGCAATGGCAACACTTTTCTGCCAAAATTATATATAGTCATACGATCAGATCTTTATATGTAATAATCTGGAATGTAGAATTTATCGGAAGGTGATAAGTGGGTTTCTTGCAAACATAGTACATTCTATTAAGGATAATTGATGTGAGATGATTGTATGATGTTGATTATTGTTGGTAAGAGATTAGACAATAAAGACGTTATAAATGTTTGTATTTGATTTACTATTGTTGTTACTAATGAGAATGTATTTGATTTGTAAACAAAGAGTTGTTTTGTAAATTATTTTTAACTTTATCTGAGTATAATTGTCTTGAATACGGTTGATTTGGAGCTATTAATGGAGAAGTTAACAGAGGGGATGTGGGTGGGGAATGGTTTAAAGTGTTATGTTGTGGTATTTGTTTTGTGTAAGACTGAGAATGTGTATTTTGGATATTAATAGGAGGAAATGATGTTCTTTTTTGTTTTAAAATATTTGGAAGGTAGGACATTTTCTACTTGAAGATGCATGAGCTGCATTTGCTGACTCGCAATTAACATAGAGTTCTTCAGTTGATGTACACAAAGCTGTTGACTGGTTTGAGGAGCAGCGACCACAGCGTGCAGGTAAACCAGAATTCTTCTTTGTATGTCCATAAGATTGACAATTTCGGCATCGGCCTGGACCAATTCGTTGTTTTCTTTCTTCGTCTTGAATAATAGAACTGAAGAGGGTTGATAATTCGTAAATTTTGCTGCTTGAATTATTTTTTGTTAATGTGAATGCGACCAGTGGCGATGGTTTCTTGGAAACATCTGTAAGATGAATTACAGAGAGTACAGGAAAATTTAGCCTTAATAATTCTTGAGTAATTTCAGCTTCAGTATAGGAGATAGGAACATTTCAAATTATGACTGAAATTGTAGATTTAGTTAGATCATTATAGGTATGATAATGTATATTTTTTCAGTCAATTTATTTTGTAGATTAGAATAATCAATTGATGAAACAATAATTTTGACATATTTTCCTTGAATTTTTGTGTTAAAATTTGAATGTTGTTTGTGTTAAAATTTCTGTTCAAGTAGATATTAAAACTGAGGGATTGTCACATTATGTATGCATATATTGTATATGTATATTGAAGGAATAGGAGTTACTCTAGAGAATTTTCTTTTGCAGTTTGTTGCAGAGTGGATGGACGATTCGTAAATCTATTTTGAGTTGGTATATTATAAGTGGGATATATTGGTAGTGAGATTGGCTGCTTGAAATTATTTCCTTGTCTTTTGCTGGTTGAGGATGGTTTGACTATTGTTCTGGTTGATGTTGAGATTTACTATTGTTTTATTCTGTTGGAGGAATAGTATTTGAATGATTAGCTGATAAATTTGTTCTTTCATTTAGATGGAGTGACGAATTTTGTGAAGGCAATTGATGTGGTATTGCGCTAGAAGTAAAGTTATGTACTGTTGGATAGCGGAGAAAACGAAGATGGAAGAGAAGCATTAACAATTTCTTGTAGAGATTCCCCATTTGTGCATGAACCATTTCAGAATAATGATGATACGGAATATATTCAGATATACCTTCACTAAAGTCATTATTATTCACGACTTGCATTGCAGACAATATTGTCAATGATGGTAGTCGATCCGAGTTTTCCCTTCCGTGTGCTATGAAGAAAAAGGTTACCTTATAGATGCACTTTCTCGAAGGCAAATAATAAGTCAAATATTACCGTCTTGAGGACCGGCAGCAATTACAATTATTTAAAATATAAATAATCAGTCGGAGCGGACCTCAAGGAATTTCTCAAGTGTATCTGTTTATTTGTCAAAGCATGTCATGTTCGATTGGGAAAGTTAATTTATTGGAATTGTATATATGCATATCCAATTCTGAAATTTTGCACAATCATACAATAAAAGGTAGGGAATTGGGCGTTTTTTATATTTAAATACATTTGCGAACTTTAAAATTTAAAGTTAAAAAGCTACGAAAAACAATATCAATTTTTGCGTAATTTTATAAATTCAATAAAGTCGTATTATAATCTATAAAATGAAGCTAGTTTGAAAGGAGAATTCACATACTATTTTGTAATTTTTCATTTCGAATTACTCTGAAGGTATACGACTTTTATCAAAATAAAAAACACGCGAGTTGTTTTGGCTATTGCAATGGATACATAAAGATCTAAAGTAAATAAAAAACATCAAGGTCAATTTTTCGTCGAATTCGTTTGATTTGATGTGTAATAACTCACAAGTAAAACGTGTATTAGAAAATTAATTGACAAAACATTACTACAAATGATATTGAAACAAATACTGTAAAAATGAAGCATAATTGTTGCTTGTATCAAGGGTTATTTATCTTTTGCTTAATGTGAATTGTTTGAGAATGATAATCTGGGCCAGTTCTAACATCATACACAATATTTAACCCTTCTGCTACCGAGGGGGGTAACTGAGTTATCCCAACGCATATTTTGCTAATTTTTATAATAATATAACTTTTTTACATTTAAGATACCTTTTGTAGTTGTTTTTGTACACATTTATCTGAAATATCTTGTTGTAAAAACCTGTTTTTATGGGTTGTAGTCATTTCACGGCTTAAATTTGTAGCAGGGGTTACTACGGTACCCCCCTTGGTATTGGACGTTGGGATTTGAATAACTTGGTTTGAAGTTACGTCATCAGAGGGAGATAGAAGGTGGCGTTGTGGACATGTGTTATTGTAATTCTTGTGCGTTGGGATGTGAACATGTCGAAGAGTTACAGTCTTGAAGGTTTTGAAAAGTTATTAAGTATTCACAATACATACGATTTGTGTAAAGATCGTGAAGTGTAGATTGTTTTGTGAGCGCGAAGATAATGTATAAATTATAAATAAAGTTGATATTATTTGTGCTGAGGACGATGAAAACGTGAATTATGACTTATATATCAGATCAGAAGAGTATCAAGTGGTAGACTACACGAATAGTGTAATGTGTTCTAAAAGGGCATGATTTGGCATTCGAGACCTCTTCGTTGTCAACGAAGTCCTGCGTGTAAAATATGTTGTTAAAATCGCGGAATATTTTATTCAAAATAATCTTCAATCTACATAACCAAAACAATATTACATTTACGGTAAAAATATTAAAACTAAATTGAATTTTCCCCGGGATAACTTCGTTACCCCCCTTGGTATTCGACGTGTGCAAAATACATCGGTTGTCGGAGGGTTAAAAGGTAAGTTGGAAATTTGTAATTGGAAATTACATTTTTTCCTCTCAAATATTTTAAATTTTTAAAGGAAATCACTTTTTAACCTGATACTGCACACATGTGTGATATTCAAGGCGTGTAAATATCTGAAGGCATAGGAAGTTTAGGGTTATATAAACTTTCACATATACATAATTCTCCATTAAATTAATTTTCCACCAGCAATGCACAACGAAAATCAATTTTCAAGTCAATGCCGCCAGAAAACTAATTTTCATTCATGAAATAAAAATTACAGAATTATTCTCTCAACACTGTATTAGATAAATACAATAACAATTTTAAAAGAGGAATAACATCTTGATTAAGAACAAAAATTAACCTAGTAGGCAATAAATTAGTAGCTTAGACAAGTAAAACTGTATATAGAGTAGACAGAACATTTTTATCACAAATAATGAGAATCAAATAATCTATATATTTATATGAGATGATTTAGGTGTTTGCAAAATTATTTAGCAACAATTAATTAAGAATTACATGCTGAATAGAAATTCTGCTCATTCAAGATAAACAGTTTATCTATTGCAGAATTTACCTCATCTTGACGAAGTAAAGACTAGGATAAACTTCATTGATACATTTTTTGATACAAAATTTTTGCAAAACCCTGATATAATGATTACGTCATTTAAAATGATTACTTCACTAATGTTTACGAACATTTATGAAGTTACATTGAATTTCTCTTTGAACAATTAATTAAAAACGCTCAGGCCTCACAAACGCAAACCTGCATTATACCTAAGCTAAAGCAACTGCACGAAAGTGAATACTCTCAATACACTCAGTAAAATACTCTCAACATGATTAAGTCATGTTCACATAATTAATATATGGTCTACTTATAATTAAACCAGTCAAAATAAAGGACTTTACTAAGCACGTTTGTACAACATTTTGAAATACTGCAAAACGTATGCCCAAAAACAACTTCTTGACCATGATTTTCTCTTTGGTTAAGTATGAAAAGTAACCTAGATAAATAAAACCAACAAACAAGAAATTAGTAATGACCCTAAAAATATTATTATGAAATAATACTTTTTTAAAATATGCATAATTTAATAGCTTTTCCATAAAAGAAAATGTATATAAATACACTCCTCTTGAGTTCCTTCCAGTGTGGAATCAAAAATACATTTACATCATACCACTCCTCTATTGCGATTGTCGCGAGAGAAATGGTCTCCGATAGAGGTGTTTCATTTGCCAACCACGTCGCATGCGAGCATCGCACGAGACAGTGGCCTGGGGAACATCTCACGCGACAATCGCACGCAACACTAGCACCCGACGTCACTGGGTCTTCCCGGACTTGTTGCCCCCTCCGGCGGCGGCCGACGCACGACCGCATACGCCCTTGTGCGAACGGACGTGCGCATTCAGCCAGTGCACGCGAACGAAGCGGGCTCCGCACACGCTACAGCCGAACGGCTTCTCTCCTGTGGCTCGGGCGTGGCCGCGCATGTGCATGGCTAGGTAGCTGCGCAAGGCGAAGCGGCGGTCGCACAGATCGCATGCGAACGGTTTGCCTCGCTGGTGGGCGTTCATGTGCATGGCGAGGTACCCGCGGGTGGAGAAGCGGCGTTGGCACAACTCGCAGTAAAAGGTCTCCTCCCAGTAACGGTGCGACTCCACATGCGGTCGCAGGGTGTCCACGTCCGGGAACGTCGCCTTGCAGTACGAGCAACGGAAGGTGCCGTTCGCCTCGTCCGCTTGCATGTGGGATTGGAGGCGCGTCCTGGGCAACGTTAATCTGTCGGTGGCCTCTTTCTCCCCCTCGGTGGCATGCGACTTTTGGGCAATTAACACACGGTCCCCAGTGCCTGGTTGCATACGTGATTCGGGAGTCGTTCCCATCGGTTCTGCCAGGGAGTCTCCGATGCTGGCCGCAGAGTTGCAGCACGTCTGATATTTTCGACTTCCAAAAGCAGAGCGGGCCAGCGACTGGCGCTGGATCTTGGGTGGAACTTCATCATTGTCTGTCGCATTCTTTAAAATATCTGCTGATTTTGTTGGGATCGAAGACGCACGTTCTTTAGCGCCAGCCATTTTTTGTAACTCGCCATTTTCTGTACCGCCCGCGCGTCTCTTGCGAGTTGCATGCCCGCCGACTGTTTCGGCTTGTAAGTGGAGTGGCGTCTTGCTCGAGGCATCCTCTTTTGCCTGACTACTTCCTTTAACGAGCTCTGTCTGGTCTGGGGACGCACGCTTCAAAGTGTCTGACTCTAGTCCAGCTTTCGGCAGCAGTTTCTCATGACCCCCTGCGTTAGTAAGCGAGCAACTGTCACCTGAGGGTTTCTTGAGTGTGCGTCCCCCTGTAACGACCTGCTCTAGTTTGTGGTTCTCCAAAGTACGTCTACGTGTCTGAAATCGAGTGTTCAGTGATGCCTGTCCGTCCGTCACCTGGTTGGAAATGGTGCCAATGGACTGCGGTTTGCGAAAAGCACGTAACTTCTGTGTCTGCGACTGACGTTGAGCTGTGGAAGAGGTTTCTACACTGGCCACCACCTCTGAAATCCCTTCGCTTTCAGTTTTGCGAGCTCGTTGACCTCTTTTTCTGGTCTCTGCGCTGCTGGAAAAGGGACTTTGAGGTTTATCGATTGTACATCCTGCGACATTTGCCGACGCAGGCAAGTGAGCTTGCATTTTAGAGACTTCTTTGGTCTTGGCAACTCTGATCTCTGCGCTGCTGGTAAAGGGACTTTGGGGTTTATCGATTGTACATCCTGCAACAGTTGCCAACGCAGGCGAATGAGCTTGCGTCTTAGAGGCTTCTTTGGTCTTGGTAACTTTTAAATTGCCTTTAGCCTGGTATTTCCAGAAGTCTAAGGTAGCTTCCGGTTCGACTCGAACCAAGACGCGTGGCAACATGTTTTCGTGGATCGCTGAGATGGTGGAGGCATTGTTTTCCTTGTTTGCTTGGGAAAGTGTGTGTTTTCCAGAGGCGTTGTGAGCATGCAACTGGTCTGGGGTTTTGGACAAAATTTTGTCACTAGCTTCTAAGGTTTTTGAGTGCCTTTTAGCTGGGATTTCTTTTTGTGATAAGCAAACTTCTGACTGGTCATGCGACTGGAGTGTAGTCTTGGAGGAAACATTGTTGATGGTCTCCGCGCGATTACACACACTTTCTAGTGCCTGCGATTTGCGCTGGGGAAGACATCCATCATCGACCTGAACCTGAGACTGGGGATTCGACTTGGACAACAGTTCCTTATCAGCCTCAGTGACGGCAGTCGCGCATTCCTCAGGGCGAGCTTTCTGCATCATGGCACTGCCAGTGTGAGCACCCTTGTTCAATGGGGGATTGGAAACTCTCTCTTCGACTTCCTTGTTCGGAGCCCTACCACTTGTTTCTCCAATTACCGCCTGTTTATGCGACTGGTGTTCCTTCTGTGCGGCTTCCACGTTGAATTTGGTAACGGGCCCTTTTTTCAAGTTGCGACCTCCAGCGTACGACTGTTGAGTCTTGGACGAAACTTTGTGAACGGCGTCCGTACTGCCGCAAGCGCTTCCGCACTTGGGGCGTGGTTTTCGCGAGGGTCGCCTTTGTTTGTGCGACTTGGGTTGCTCATTGCCCAATATTTGGTAGCTGGTCTTCTCGCTTTCGGCGGGACGCGTTATTTTCAAGCCAGCTTTCTTCAGGTAGTGCGACGGAAGTCGCTTGATGAGCAAAATTAGTTTTCTGGGCCTGTCGGTTTCCGGCGTGCCTTGGCCGGCCTGTCGGTTTCCGGCGTGGTTTGGCAACGTGGCTTCTGCGACATTCTGCCGCGGTGGTTCAGGCGTCTTAGGCGCGCTGCCGACGTCCGCTTCCACTATTTCTGAATCGCCCTCGTCGTCCAAGTGCACCGATCGGCAACGCCCACGCTTGCGTCTTTCGACGACCTGCTTCGCGCGTGACTGAAGCCTTACGACCGGCTGGGGCGGCATCTGTTCGGCCGATTCCTTCCTCGCCGTCTCGATCGCATGCGACGGTCGCACGCTACGATCGAGACGCGACCTTTTCACGTGGACCTCCCAGCGGTCGGTCTGCCGGTCCGCCGTGTGTTCCTGCGCGTGCTGAAGGAAGTCGCGGCGTCTCAAGATGGACGTACCACAGATGGAGCACATGAAGTGGCACGAGCAACAGGTCCTGGCGACGTGCCCTTTTCGGTTCCGCCAATGGCCTTCGCAGATGCGCTCTTCAATTATACAAATCTCCTCGTAATCTTCTGGCTTTTCTGTCCCACGACCGCCTGTGAACAAAGTAGTACAACACTTTAGGGCAGGGTCGAGGCTAGGTTATTTGGGCTCCATGTAAAATTAGATGTTTGTGCCCCCTCTCTATACAATGCAAAAATAAAGCGCCCCCAGATAATTAATATTTGATTAAGGGAAATAATTCTCCCATTTATTTTTTGTTCATTATATCAATATAAAGACAAAAATAAACTAAAATGAATTCAATAATTACTGAAACAATAAATTGTGTATACCTAAGCCTCTTACAAAACGAACAATTGTATCAGTACCAATAAACCAAAATAAAATATATAAAATATGTACCAAAATTGCGCCTACTCTGAGGTCTGCACCCTTGGCGATCGTTTAGTTTGCCTATAGGTAGCGCTGGCCCTGCTTAAAGGGAGACACCACGTCCTATCTCTCAGAAGATAATGTGGCTATACATTTGATCCTTTACCTAAGAACATAATCAACCTAGAGCTGTAAAATTTACGCAGCTCGTTGGGCATTTTTAAAGTAAATACGTCAAATTTACATATTTTAAGGTTTTTGTAATTTAATGAATAATGAAGTTTAAAGTCAAAATTTTTACATTATTTCTCTCTGTACTTCATGCAGAAATCGAAGTATGAAACTCATTGGACTTATTTTTTAATAATTAATTTAGTAATTTTTTAATAATTATGATTCCATACATCCATTATTACGTAATTGACTTCGAGCAAAAAAGGGAATTTTCACTTGAGTAGTTTCAAATGTAAAGGAACAAATGTGTTAAACAATTTCAAACAGCGTAACTCCTATGAAACCAGTGATGTTAACCTCGTCATATAAAATAAAACACATCATCTCAAATAAAACACATTTGCTGCGTAGTCATAAAAGATAAAGCTTTGCAGAGGAAACATTACCGAATCAACTTTTCCTCTATCATTTGGTGAAAAACAGAGCCTTCTAGATGAATTCGTTCAAAAGATAAAGTAAATAAGACTCGTAACCAAAGTAACTGCCATTTTGACATACGCAATAAAGGAGGAAAATAACAAAATTTGTGTTAAAGAGAGTGCATTTCACAATGATGCAGATATCACTTTGTTCAGAAAATTTTGAATATTTAGAAAATGTTAAAACACCAAAGATTCAGATTTTTGCTATGTCTCCAATTAAAACTAGAATGTGAATGAGCTATGACTGTTCCAGAGACGTCACGTCCTCAACGGCGTTGTGAACATACAGCGACCTCTTTCGGGATGCTTGCGTCGTCTGATCATTTGCCCTGAAGAATGTTGTGGTACAACGAGCGCTGACAACACTACCAGACGCGGCATCTCCTAACCCACACTGAATTGGCTACGAAGCTTTCATGTACAAAACCTCGTTGCTTCGGACACAAACCTTCGATTGATGTTTCCTGGCTCGTTAACTACCAAGATCGTTGCCCCATAAGTGTAGTACACGTTTTATTGTGGGAGATGGATGTGATCTTCCCGGCTCATCGGCGAGATCCAGCGCCGACCTACACGTCGGCTTGCGAGTTTCCCCCCACCAGGCATCTCCAACCAGCGAGGGATTGGCCCAGTCGGGACTTCCGACTGCTCTCCTGACATGTGTGGTAGTGCAGTGCATGTAAGTATAAGTATGTGTATGTAAGGGGTGAGAATAGGACAAGACGAAGAAAAGATCGGCCCGATTGATGGGATACTGCTCCTGCATTCACATGCTGATGATCGGTGAAACCATGGAAATCTACCGATCTAGAAAGGAGGTTTTCTTAAACTTTTTTAAACATTAAACCCTCTCATGTGACTAAAATATTCCTCACCGAGAAATTTCTCTGAATGGCGAGGTTTGATCATGATTATCTCTTTAACTTACTAAAATTTGTTAAGTATTTAAAAGTCTAAATCTGCATAGCGAATTATTGCAAGAACGTGGATAGCTAAGCTAGTTGAAAATTATTTTCAAATCGTTTAATAAATAATTACAAAACTATGGAAGGAAACATATTTCTAACTCACTACAAGAAGGCATCAATGTCTGGGTCTGAACTTTGTTATATTAACCCATTTTCTGTTTGTATTAAAGTTCAGAAAACACGTTTTAGCCCAAATTCGAATTATCGGCATGTATTATTATATCATCTGCGGTTTCGCGTGTAATTCCAAGCAAGTAATGGAAAGTTTTCAAAACTAAATATCTCGTTTGATACATCCCGTTATCTGGACAAGGATTCTAAAAGTAAGCTACTCTAATCGTTTCCGTGATTTCGTCTGCTGAATTCCTTGCGGATATCAGAGTAATACCGTTGTCAACGGTTGCGTGCGATCCTTCTTTCCCCAGCCCATCCTCACGCCTTGGGCAACAGGCATGGACAAAATATTTACGACCGGATTCGGCCTGCGTAATGAATTTACGTTGAAATTATTTTTTTACTTTCTCTGCACGACGCACTGCGGAAGTAAATCGTTTTAAATGAACTACGATATCTAACTGTTGTACAAAAATACAGTTAAAATCCCAGCAACTTAGAAGCGGAAGTATTTTTGATTATTGGAAATCGACATATTTAAGAAGCATTGTAACATAGGTAATAACTGCAGTTGATAAATGAAAACGTGTCCAGAGTGTTTGTAAAAACCAAATACTCGTTTTATTTGTGACATAACCATTTCCAGCCCATTCTGTTAATTAAATACTGGTTCGACTCATTGCTAAATTTAAAATATTTATATGGCGTGTAATTATATTTTTCTTAAAATGATACTATTTATTAAAACAATGAAAATAACGGAAGACAGCGGTCAGCGTACAAAATGTTTAAATCTCTAAATAAGAAGAGAAAGAGAAGCCGTGCATCCCAACCAATATAAAAGAGGAAAAATGGAACCTATGTTACATCCCAACCAATGTAGAAGAGGAACATTTCCAAAATTTATGGTACGATGATAAAGTCCACGAAGAAAAACAACCAGACAAGAAAATCGAAACCGACCTGTTAACAATAGATTAGCTAGAGATACAACAATGAAATGTAGAAAAGCCTGCGGAACGGATGAAATACGGGGCTACACTTGCTAAATTTCGATTCCTGCACCTTTTAAATATGCGCTGGTCAAAACATCTATCACTAGAGTGGAAGCAAGGTAAGGATAGACCTATAAGAAAGACAGAAATAATTGCTTCAACTATGGGCATTAGCTTGTTGAAAACTAACTACAAAATATATGCAAAAATAATCGCTAAAAGAGTTCAAATTGTCGAACATATTGTGGCATAGTGATGCTTGCATACATTAAAGACAGGATGTGCCTTTGTTAATGGAAGCCACAAATAGACAGACCATTAGGTTGAGCAGGAAGGGGGCGTGTCTAAGATGGGTTTAGGCTGAGCCAGGAAGTAGAAAGGGCGCGGAGGCGCCAGGGGGCGGCAAGACACGTCATATTGGTCGGTTGTATACGTCACAGCTGGCGCTCTGGCTCTGAGGGGGGAGGTAACGTGGGGCACCCACGTCACTTTAGGCACGGAGTGGGAGTAAATCATGTGATCGGTCGGTAATGTGACCGAATCTATTTAAGGTGAGGTAAGGGCATATTAGCCAGGATACATTTGCGGCACGGGGCCAAGTGGTATCTTCATTAAGTGCTCACGGACTGCGCTCCAGGGCGAGCGGTCGGACTTGTCCGGGGAGACGTCAGTCTCATCTTTAGCGACGCGGTCAAGCGTTCGCTGTTTCCTACGGTCAAGCTAGGGCGGGTGGGGGACTCGCAAAGCAGTCGCAGGTGGCGGCTAAGATAAGCTGTTCTAGGAGGGTTCCGTAAAGCACGGATAAAGTAAATGAACTTGTTGAACATTGTATATATATATATATATATTCTTTAGTTTAATTAACTTGTTTTGTTACGAATCCTTCGTGTCTGTGTCTGAGTAATTAAACGACGCCACAGACGAGGAACAGGCTTATCAAAACTGGTGGCAGCGGCCAAAACGAACACGCCGGTGGGGTACAGTTCAATTAATTGACGCCGGTGGGCTACAGTTCAAATTAATTCACGCCGGTGGGGCAGAATTAAAAGCGCCAGAATTAATTAGTCTAAAATCTGGTAGTAGCGGACTAAATTCACGCTGGTGGGACAGTGCAGCAATAGTTACGCGGGAACTACGTAACGGGGGCAGTGCCGGATCTCATCGCCGAGGGTCCTTGCGTACACGCAACGACGACGAACAGGCTTATCAAAACTCGTACGAGACAGGTATAAGGAGCCAGGCGACACAACAGGAAGCAGCGCCGAGAAGCCAAACGTAAGTTGACCAGAGCAATTGTGGTAACAATTCAGTCAAGATGGCGTACTTAGGAGCGTATAGAAAGGAAATACTTGTGCGTGTAGCTAATGAATTAGGTGTCGCTACGACGGGCAGGAAAACTAAAGTAGAACTCAAAAATGTAATCACTAATAGTACAGATTATGAGGAGGAGTTTGTTAAGGGGCTGGCAGAGGAAGCGAAGGATGAGCAGGATAGACAAGCACGGGAAAAGCGGGAAGAGCAGGAGAGACAAGAACGGAAAAGCGGGAAGAGCAGGAAAGGCAGGAGAGACAAGCGAGGGAAGAACGGGAATTAATATTAGAGAAATGGCGAATTACGAATGCGAATGCACCACGCGTATCGATGGGAAGCGTAGATTCTAGCAAGAAGTCGCACATACTCATCAATCAGGTAATGGATCGATTTAAAGGAGAAGGGGACGATATTACTATGTTCTTAAGTGTTTTCGAAGCGCAGGCAAATCAATTAGAAATAGGTGAGGACGAATGGGTAAGTCAGTTAATGGGGCTGATGCCAAATCAAGTTAATAGGTGGCTCATGCTAGAAACGAAACCCGAAGATAGGACGTACAGTAGCGTGAAGGAAAAGCTGTTACGCATGTACAAATTTAATGCGGAAAGGTTTCGGCAATTGTTTTGCACACACCCCAAAGGTTCGACAACAACGTGGAGTGTTTATGCGCGGGAATTAAGTAATTACTGCAAAGAATGGGTAGCAGGATTGAATATTAATTCGTTTGAAGCATTGATCGATCTGATGATAACAGATCAGTTAAAACGTCGCGTTCCAGCCGACAATAGAAATAACTTTGTAGATGAGTGGGGGAAAATTAGCGTGTCGTTAGAATTAGCTCAACGCTTAGACGACTACGAAAGCACGCGAAACAGGTGGAATCACGGGGGAAGAAAAACGTGGCCCAAAGAAAAGGTACAATCTAAACAAGGGGAATATTCACAGTCTAACCAGAATATAATTGAAAAGGCAACTAGCTCGAAACCCGATCGAAATGATGACTTCGAGAAGCCGGCAATCAAAACGTGCTTCTTTTGTAAGAAAGAGGGACATTTCAAGTGGAACTGTCCTCTTCAGAATAAAGTAGAAAAAGTTAATCACATCGTTGATTTACGTGAGGACGAGCTATTCGCGCCATACACATGTGAGGGGACCGTTAACGGATTTCCTAAGCAGATTCTTTGTGATTCGGGAGTCTATAGATGTTATCAATAAAAAGTATGAGTCTTCCGAACACTACACAGGTTCGTCTGTTTGGGTGATACAACCCTTAGATCAGTCACCACGTAATTTGCCTATTGCAAATGTTGTAAAGGGGCTGTTTGGTGGGTTCACTACCAAAGCTGCAGTCGCTTCTAACACTGGATTAGATTTTTACTTGTTAAGCAACCGTTCCCATAGACAGATGCAGGAAGTAGCGCAAGGTTTCGTTGAACCGGAAGTCGTAAATGCTGTGCGCGCGCAAAAACGCGAGGAAAAACAGGCAACGTCGATTACAGAGGCGGAGGAAATTGAAGAGGCAGGCTCCGAGGAGGAGGACATCGCGGAAATTGAGACAAGTACGGAAGCGGAGGAAGCCGTCCTAGAATTAGTTAAAATCAATCAGGATTCTTTTAGAAATGAACGCGAAGACACGGAACTAGCACCCTCATTTTAACTTGTTAGGGGTAGTGAAGCCGAGCGGCAAGACTACTTTGAAAAGAACGGGCTTTTGTTCCGAAGTCGGCAAAGCAAGCGGGGGGAACAATTTAAAATGCTAGTTGTGCCAAAAGTGTTTCGTAGCGATGCCTTAAAAATGTGCCACGAGACATCGAATGCACATTTGGGAGTTACTAAAACCAAAGATGCGATGGCCAAATATTCTTACTGGCCTAATTGTTACAAGGCGGTAGAAAATTTCGTGAGGACGTGCGACAGTTGTCAGCGTGTAGGACGAGGAGGCGAAAAATTGCGAGCGCCGCTTAAGATTGTTCCTATAACAAGCGAAGCGTTCGAAAAATCAATGTAGACGCGTGCGGGCCCTTTCAGGAATCCGAATTAGGGAACCGTTACATTCTGACCGCCCTATGCTGTGCCACGAAATTTCCTGAGGCATTGCCTATCACAGACTAGTCATAAGCGACAGTCATCGAAGCTCTATTGAGTATTTTCAGCCTATCGGGTTTCCGAAGGAGCTTCATACCGATCAGGGCACTTGTTTCACCAGTGCTTTGACAAATGAATTCGCAGAAAGATTGAACATCAAATTAGTACATAGTTCACCGTACCGACCTCAAAGTAACCCGGTCGAACGTATACACCGAACCATGAATCGGTTACTGGAGGTATTGTGATTGGAAGCGGGGCCAGACTGGGAAAAACAGCTTCCTGCGATCATGTTCGCCTTAAGAACGACCGTACACGAAAGCCTAGGTTTATCACCGGCCGAGCTTGTATACGGACGTATTTTGAGAACACCGATCACTTTGTTGTACGACAGTTAAGTCGAAACAGAGGATAGCGAGCAGAGTTCTGTCGTGGAACACGTGTTCAAGTTAATAGACTAAAAAGAACGAGAGAACTCGCGCATCAAAGGCTCAGTAGCGAGCAAAAGAAACGGAAACTGTGGTATGATAAGAGAGAAGTGAAAAGGCATTTTGAAAATGGAGCGCGAGTACTTGTGCTACCGCCGCATAAAACACAGAAGTTAGCCGTTCAGTGGGTAGGACCCGGGGAAATCATAGAGAAAATCTCGGAAACTAATTATGTCGTGCAAATGCCAGGGAAGAAAGAACCGCGAGTGTACCATGTGAACATGCTCAAGCGTTATCATCAAAGGGCAGATTATGTTAATTTCTTTGGCATCACTAAGGTCGATAGTGAGGAAGATGACGCTTTGAATTTAGAGGAAGGCGATTTAAACATAGAAGAAATGTTAGCCGAAACTCAGGTCGATGTCCCATTCAAAAGTGCATTAAAAGATGTAATCTGGAAATACAGGAATACTTTTAGTGAAAAACCAGGGTTTACTCAGGAAACTGTAATGGACATTGAATTGACAGACTCTACTAAAATTGTTAGGAGTGCGCCGTACCGCATGTCGCCGAGACAGACTAAAATTATTCAGGAAGAGATTAACAAGATGTTACGTGACAATATAATCGAAGCAGCTGACTCCGACTATACGTCATCTATGATTCTCGTGGAACGAGTAGGCAAGAAACCTCGCCCATGTGTCGATTACCGCAAATTAAACCAGGTAATTAAAACAATATTTTCCTCTAACGAATCTAGATGAGAGAATAGAGACAGTAGCAGCAGCGAACATAATATCTGTATTAGATTTAGCTTGTTGTAATTATCAGAGAGGCTTGACGCCGAAAGCGCAAAGATACGCGGCCTTTGTCACAAGTTTTGGCACGTATCGACCGCTAAGACTAATGTTTGGGTTGAAAAATGGGCCATTCGAATGTTGTAGAATGATGGCTTCATTACTAAAAGACTGTCAATCTTTTGCATTGCCGTATTTCGACGATATTGCAGTCTTCAGTAAGACTTGGACTGAACACATAAAACATTTACACTGTGTTCAGCATTTTGCAAGGGGCAAAATTAACCATTCAACCAAAGTATAGCGTACCAAAACAGCGTACAATATTTAGGTTATATTGTCGGGAGTGGCGAATTAAAGCCGGTGCAAGCCAAGATTCAGGCCATTAGGGAATTTCCGCGACCAGAAACTAAGAAACTGGTGCGTTCCTTCTTAGGACTCGTAGGTTACTATTGGAAGCTAATTCCCGAGTTCGCGGAAAAAGCAGCAGAACTGAGTGATGTATTACGTGGCGCCATGCGGGAGCGTCATGGCAAAATCACATGGAGCGAAGGTAGCGAAATGTCCTTTCAGGCATTGAAAGAAGCTCTCTGCGAGAAAACGGTAATATACGCGCCAGATTTCACGAAGCCATTCGGAATTCAAGCCGACGCGTCAAAAAGAGGGATCGGCGTAGTGTTATATCAACACAATGATCAAGGTGATGAACAACCTATTGTTTTTCTTAGTAGGAAACTCACAGACTGAACAAAAATATGGGACGAGCGAACAAGAATGTTTAGCTTTAATTTATGGGCTACAGAAATTAAAATATTATTTAGATGGGCAAGCTCAAATCAAAATCGAAACAGACCACAATCCATTAGTTTGGTTTCAGAATACGGCGGGAAACAATCCCCGATTGTTAAGATGGGCGTTGTTAATTCAAGATTTAAACTTAGAAATAGTACGTAAAAAAGGGACGCAGCACGTAAATGCAGATGCGCTTAGCCGCATATATGACTGAAATTGTTGCCACGAATGCAATGGCCAATGTGCGTCGGCATGTCAAATGTCGGGACAAATTTGTAAATATTCTTAAGAAAATAAACAAGTCAGAAATCATGTAAATTACAAGAATAAACCAATAAAGGTGAGACACTGTCGGTGCGTTCTGTAATATAGAAATATTTATAATTATGTAAAATTTTTTTAGTGCTATGCATGTTTTGTAGGTTTTGCTTGTTTAAGGTTTATATGTCATCATGTGTTATGTTAAGTTCACAGGAACATGAAGAAATAGTTTATAAGTCATGTATATAACGGATTTGCATTGTATTTCAACAGAAGGGTTGGTAAAAGAAATGTATGTAGGGGAATATTGTATCTGTAAATAGTAGAATAAGGAATTAACATTAGGGAATTAAATTGTACGGCTACAGAGCCAGGGCAAGTAAGAATTGTTTTCCTGTGTTTAAAATAACTGCGAAAAACAATTCCCATCTGAGTATGGAGGAGTCTGTGGCATAGTGACGCTTGCATACATAAAAGACAGGATGTGGCTTTGTCTATGGAAGCCACAAATAGATAGACCATTAGGCTGAGCGGGAAGGGGGCGTGTCTAAGATGGGTTTAGGCTGAGGCAGGAAGTAAAAAGGGCGCAGAGGCGCTAGGGGGCGGCAAGACACGTCATAGTGGTCGGTTGTATACGTCACAGACGGCGCTCTAGCTGAGGGGGGGGTCACGTGGGGCGCCCACGTCACTTTAGGCACAGAGTGGGAGTAAATCATGTGATCGGTCGGTCATGTGACCGAAACTATTGAAGGTGAGGTAAGGGCATATTAGCCACGATACATTTGCGGCACGAGGCCGAGTGGTATCTTCATTACGTGCTCACGGACTGCGCTCCAGGGCGAGCGGTCGGAGCGGTCCAGGGAGACGTCAGTCTCATCTTCAGCGACGCGGTCAAGCGTTCGCTGTTTCCTACGGTCAAGCAAGGGCGGGTGGGGGACTCGCAAAGCAGTCGCAGGTGGCGGCTAAGATAAGCTGTTCTTAGGTTTCCGTAAAGCACGGATAAAGTAAATGAACTTGTGCAACATTGTGTGTGTGTGTATATATATATATATATATATATATATATATATATATATATATATATATACAGGGTGAGTCACGTAACTTTAGCACCTCCTGTAACTTTTGAACGGTTGAAGATATTGCAATGCAGTTTTCACGGAAGTGAATGAGGGAATGGGGCTAATTGACATGCGTATTGATCTCTCTTTTATCACTTTTATTTTACGAGATATTTGGGGTAACTTTGTTTTTTCAAATGGGACTATACATATTTTTTCAGTCTATCATGACAAGCGTAAAAAGACGAATCCAAAGATATAAATATTGTCATATGTTAGATAAGCATTTTTTTGAGTAATTGTGATTTTTTTGCGACTAGTGTTTATCGGATATTTTCATTGTAACTGTCAGCCTCACAAGGTCACGCAGCGCTCCCCCAGCAAACGCGGGGTCGGGGAAGAGAAGGGATTTAAGTACTTGAGGATACGAAAAATATTCACAAAACTGTTGCACTTTTTCCTGAACTCTCCTTTTTATCTTAATCCATTTTCAGTAATTTGGGTTTCTTAGGGATTGAAAATACGGATTTGTCTTAAGTAGTATTTATTGAAATAAGATTATTTCTATCCCTAAGTTATTATTATATTCGTATTAACATTGAAATTGTTTGCTCAAAATATACAATATATTTTTGTACAGTTTTAATTATTTATTCTTATTGTGCTTTGTTTCAAGATCCCATTACTACGTATCTTATGAAATCCCATTAAATGGAGTTGAAGTTATAAACAATTTTATTACAATACAAACTTATGACAAATCCTTATTTTCCATCCTTTAATCCCTTCAATCAAAGAAAGACGAAAATGTGAAAATGCAGAAGGATGGAAAGCACAGTTCAGGAAAAAACTGCAATGGTTTTGTGAATACTTGGAATACTATGTTTCGTATTTTCAAATAAGATCCCTCCCCTTCCCTTCGCCGGGCGCACGTGAGCTGGTGGAGCGCTGCATGACCTTGTGTGGTGGACTATTCAAAACGTCCGTTAAACCCCGGTCGCAAAAATCAAAATTAATCAAAAAAATCCTTATCTAACATATGACAATATGTACATCATTGGATTCGTCTTTTTACGCTCGTCATGGTGGACTGAAAAAAATATGTATAGTTCCATTTGAAAAAACAAAGTTATCTAAAAAATCTCGTAAAATACAAGTGATAAAATAGAAATTAATGCACGTATCAATTAGCCCCTTTCCCTCATGCACTTTCGTGAAAACTGCATTGCAATAACTTCAACCGTTCAAAAGTTACAGGAGGTGCTAAAGTTACGTGACTCACCCTGTGTGTGTGTGTGTGTGTATATATATATATATATATATATATATATATATATATATATATATATATTTCTTTAGTTTAATAAACTTGTTTTGTTACGAATCCTTCGTGTCTGTGTCTGAGTAATTAAACGACGCGACAATATACTTGAAGAATAGAAAGGGAAGGTCCTGTCCTGTATAGATGGAGTATTCACCCTCAAATAAATTATTGAGAAAAGCCGAGAAATGAATCTAGAAACACACCTTTTATTCATAGACTTAGAAAAGGCATTTGACAGAGTAATAAGGCATTCACTCTGGACAAGCATGGAAAAGGAAGGAATACCCAGAAAACTAACAGAGGTAATAAAAAGCATGTATGATGAAGCTCTCGTATATGTGAATCTTCCGAATACAAAGAAAAAATTATTTTAAAATAAATCAAGGGGGTTAGACAAGGGTATCTACCATCACATACATTGTTCAATATATATACAGGATGTCCGGGGAGGAAAGGGCGAAAACTTCGAAAATAAGCTCTTAAGACAATTCTAAGCATATTTTGTCTAATAAACTATGTGAATACTCCGAATGGTTGAGCTGCAATGAGCACTCGAAAGTTGCTTTGAAAAACTGATTTCTAGGCAAAAATTTGCATTACAGAAGCATAGAAACATAAATTGTTTATTATTTACAAAAGAAATTAATATATTTGTTCAGAAATAAAAATTAAGCGAGGAATAAAAAAGCAGTCGAATTGTGTAAATTGGGTGCTTTTTTATTTCTCTTATTTTTTCTTTCTGAACAAATATATTCATTTCTTTTGTAAATAAATAAACAATTTATGTTTCTGAAGATCTACGCAGACGCCAGGTGTCGGCGAACACGAGCAAGGTCGGAAGAAACGCGCTCCGAGGTCTGTAAAGGTAACGAGTTGTTAGAGAGGGAGAGGGAACCTTTACGCTTAGATCGCCGTACGCGAGCCGCAGCCTAAAAGCGGTACCGCCGCGGATAGCTGGGAAATTTCGCAAAGCAGAGACTGTTTGAATGCTTTAAATGAATTTGTTACAAACAGAAAATTCCTATTTCGCTACTAGGGAATGAATGCCTTATAAGAGATTATTTTCATTTTGATGTGTTAAATGCAACTGAAATATTTGATTCGCTTGTTTGTGAAGAAAACTAAATAAAGTAACGGAATTGATGAAAGAGTGTTATTTCATTATCACGAGTTCAGTAATTCATTTCATTGCAAAACAGAATCTTGTTGTAAATCGTAGTGTTAAGTTATTTAAATGTTTAATTCCCAAAACCATGCACGGAAAGCTCTCAAAGTATTGGTAGGCTGAGTAATTTCAATTGATCTTAAGAGTACCATTGCTTTTTATGTGATTCTTTTACAATTGATCGAAAGAATTTCATTCTTATTTTGTGCGTTCATTTACAAGGGATTGAAAGAGCACCATTGCCATTTCTGTGTTTCTTTTTCAACACAACTAAAGAAAGTGTACCCGAAACAGTTAATTAAGAATATATTCGATCTGTTACCTGATTTGTGTGTGTATGTATTCACCCCTTGAGTTTCCTTAACACTGCCGAAGAATCCATTGCCCTGAGAGTAAAATACAAGCTCGTCAGAGCATGAAATCGACATACACCCTTCAGGTCTAGGCTGGGTGATTTTGTTAGGATTGTACGTTAGAAATATATATCGACGATCTTCTCTCAGAATGGAAGAATGATTTACACAATGAAGGAAAATCAATAGGAAATAATACTCAAATCAACCCGCTCTTGTGTGCAGATGATATAGTTTTGGTCATTAATTGTGAAGATGACCTCCAGAAGTTAACATTTAAATTACAAAAGAGGGCAATGAAATATAATTGTAAAATATCGATCAACAAAAGTAAGGCTACGGCTTTCAGGGGTAAACATCCTGTAAGAACAAAAATAGCAGTGGCGTAGCGTGACTCACACGTTTGGGGATGCTCAACAATAACACACAAAATGTCACTATCAACAACTTCGTCTAACAGGCGAACGCAACACAAGGCAGATACACTGGGACTACTTCCACGATCTCGATTGCTTACGACGGTGTAGGCGCTTCCCACAAAATCCTCACAGCAGTCAGGGCTGCCGATGTCTTGAAAGCAAATTATACAATGGCTCAGCTTTAATTCTTATACGCGAATGGCAATAAGACCATTTGTTAATTTATACATTGCAGACTTAAATAATATGTAATCTATTTAAGAGATAATACAATTTCTTGGATATTAATTAAGAAATAGTAGTCAGGCACTATTTCTACAGTTTGTACCCATGACCAAGCGGGGACTCCCGAGTGAGAGAGAGAAAGATAATTTACTGAACGCCTGAAGTGTGCTGCGCTCTCGTGCACAAACGAGCTTCTTTCCGCAGTAGACGCTAACGTAAAGCAGTCGGGTTTCTCTGGGCCAGGGGTGAAGAGGGGAGAGGGGGACCTCGCCATCTGCGCATGCGTCATTGCTCGTCGCAATCTGGCGGCAGACGCTAAAGTATTTTAGCATCCAAGCAATCAGAGGCCAGCTTCAACAGCCCGCCGAATTCAATCATAGGAAATCAATTTTAAATTAATACAAAACGTGTTTCGCTCAACAGACCACTTGTAAGATTATCAATACAGTATTTAAGGTTCTTATATACGGGGATGCTCAGCATCTCAGCGTCCCCTGACGCTACGCCACTGAAAAATAGTAATAAACAACAACACTATCAAACAAGTATCCAACTTCCTGTATTTACGATGCAACATAGCTTATTTGAATGACATTCATGTGCAACAAATAATATCTGAATTTCAGGCCATCTTCGGCACTATCAAACGAACACTGAGAAAGAAAGCACGCAAAGAAACGAAACGCAAGATTTATAAAACAATGGCCATACCTACTCTCCTGTATGGATGCGAAACACGGGTAACGTCTACAGAAAACATGAGAATTATAAATACATAGAGAGAAAAAAAACTGGATAGAACATGTATAAAGAATTAATAACGAAGAATTGCCCAAGCAGGACTATTATTATTACCCAATAGGAAAAAGAGAAGTGCGAAGGCCAAAGAAGAGATGGTCTTCTCTAGACAACTTTGCCAGAACAAGCTAGATCAGCCTAATCCATGCTGGTGCTGATGATGACGATGATTATTAAAAAAAATATTGCATATTAAAATAATATTGTACATTTTTCACTTGAGGGAAGACTTCCAGAAAACGAATTTTAATGACATCTATTTAATGATGAATGAAAGGAGAAATACTTGTTTACCATATACAATAATAAGGCAGTGTCTTATTTGCAATTCGAGTGTAGCTGCTTTAAAAGAATAAACTTGAAGATATTCTGAAACGAAACATGCAAACTTTGCGCAAAATTTAAATGAAGAAAGAAAAAAAAATCTGTAGTGAAATTGGCCCGACAGAAAAATGTATTTACACAGCAACATCAATTACAATAATCTGCTGCTGAAGCAAGTTTTCTAGTAGCAAAACGGACTGCTCAATGTGGAAAACGTTTTTGCATCAGAACATGTAAAAAAGTACATGTTAAATGTTTATGACATAATGTGTTCAGAAGCTAAACATAAAATTGAAAATATAAGCATGTTTCAGTAAATTATTGCTCGAAGAATAGAAGATATGAATGTTAATGACTGGTGAGTGAATCATTTCAAATGAGACATTTTTAAGCAACATCTCTTAACGAAAGTTGCAATATAAAAGACACTGCTTAGTTATTTTTATCAAAGCTCTCACTCAAGATTTCCAAATTTGGGAAAAAGTTTTTTTAATTGTTCTTTTGTAATTTTTTTGTTCATTTGTACCAAATTACCTTCATTTATTAATAAGCAAATTACATTTACAACAATTTTGTTTACATAAACAAATAATTTATGTACTATTTAATATTTTTCAATTTTAATATTTCGTCCAGCCCGTGAAAAAACCTTTCTTTCTAATCTGGTCCGAGGACAAAAACTGTCGGTCATGTCTGCCCTAATCCAACACTAATTCAAGAAAATCTCCGAAAAGCTTCGGAAATCCGAAAAATCAAGAACCGTGAGTCCTTCAAAACATTAATTCTCTCGAAGTGGGATTACGGAAACAGAATGTACAAATAAATGAGAAGTGAAAGAGAGATATAGATCTCGCCGTCACCGTGTGTAGAACGAATAAGGGAATTTCCTGAAAACGAAACGCAGAATTTCATTTTCCGAATAGACGCTGCAAGATTTGTGATCGCTACGCAATCGAAAAAGTTTTAAGTGTTAAAAATATTGATATCTAGACAACATTGTTTTCTCATTTTTTTATAAGGTACCAGCAATAACTTTAAACCTCAAGGAAGTTGTTAACGTACTACACAGCTGACTTCTGTGCAGGGTTGCCAAATGCGTACAAACATCCGCCGTTAGATGGCTG
The DNA here is from genome assembly GCA_031308135.1 of Acheta domesticus. Taxonomy (NCBI): domain Eukaryota; kingdom Metazoa; phylum Arthropoda; class Insecta; order Orthoptera; family Gryllidae; genus Acheta; species Acheta domesticus. Next base: position 64,257,208 of record JAHLJT010005437.1, on the reverse strand, counting down.
TATATCCACCAATAAGAAAAATTCAAATTTCCAAGCGAGAAATTTGAATGTGCATTAAAATGTATTTGAAGTTTTTTGAGGTAGTGACCTATGAAATGCTTGATTAAATTTAAATTTTTGTTTGCGAACATTGTAATTAATAATTTATGTAAAAAATTACACTCTTTGTAAGAAGTTACATTTTAATATTTAAAAATTAGTAATAACTATTGTTATAACTATATCAGATGGGAGGTACATTTTATAGGATAAAACAATTCTTTACGAATGAGATAATTTTATCACATTGTCATATCACATTTAAAGTTTTTTTGGATGATTGTAGTTAAACTTAAACGAAAGATTCATTGGTAGGGTAACAATGAAGTAACTTGACAACTTCTATTACATTTTCGTCCTAGCCTCTTCCAAGTCATGCGTTTACTAATTTCAAATGGAGTGTTCTAAAATTAATTGCAAGTATGCCAATGGAATATACACTCATGTTGTGCACGACAATGAGGCTATGACTTTTAAAACTCCCTTTACTAGAGGTCTAAAAAGTAACAATCACAGGTGTAAAGTAAAAAACTAAAAAATCAACATCACTGTCAATATTGTGGTTGTTTTTTGAAAATGTCGTTGTAATCTGAAAACACGCCCAAAACCGCACATGTTTTGATGCATTTCCGCCCATCGGGCGGTATTCCGCGACGCCAATTTTTGTCCCGCGAGAGAGCCGTTTTCCAGTGCAAAAAGTGTAATTCCGCCCAATCTGGCAACCCTGCTTCCGTGTGCCCCATGGTGGAAAGAGATGGGTGAGCTATTGTGCATCGTATCCAACATCACCCAATGAGCTTTAGGCACCAATTTGCGTCATAATATTGTCTGGACATGCAGCCAGATACCAAAATTATCACATTGTTATAAGTCACTGAAATAAAAAACAACATATGCACTTCGTTTCAAAAGACAGACCAGACGCTAATCACGGTGATGCATGGAGAACGAAAAGTGTTGAGAAACATTTTAAAAGTGGCATAAAGAGACAATTTTCAACGGTGACCAACCAAAACAACTTGATGCAAGTGTAGTTGAAGTAAAAGATGCCATAATTTAAAAAAAGAAAATGAGTCATATCTGCTTCAATGATTTGTAATGAGCTTGTAATTTTGGTATCTGACTGCGTTTAAAATACCCGCTAACATTGTGACGCAAACTAGTGCCTGAACCTCACTGGCTGAAATTGGATACGATGCGCAACAGCTCACCCATATCTTTCTTCCATGAATTGAGAGAACTTATCAAAAATTAGAATAGAAATGAAGATCTGAACCTGAGAAAAATACTTGCCTTTAGACAGGCGTTTTTCTATGTCCTGGTTTGTTTTTCCCGAAGTTGCGGGATCCTCTGGACTACCTTCGTGCCCGCTGTCTTCATTAGTGGCGGTCACAGTCAAAGGGGTGCGAGCAACCACATCTGAAAAATACAGGTGCCACATTACACAATGCACATACAATTTTAGTTGTCAAGAGATGTAATCACTAATGTCTTGGGCATACCAACGATTTTAGTTAGAACTACTAGGAAAACTTATATTCTTTTTGGAGGCAAGGAGATTATTCAAGGGCACTATTATCATTTTGGCTCTGAACCATTTGTTCGGAGTTAGCATGTGATGAGTGAAATAGTGATAACGAAGCAGAATAGTTCAATACTTCTTTTCAAAGATTCAAGTTTCTGACTTCAATAAACGTTTCTACTAGGAATACGACCAAAAATGTGGACTAATTGAAAAATAACTGTATGACATCACGCTTGATGATTCGGTTAAAGTTGATGCTCGTGGAAGTTGGAAATTTAATATACTACTAAAAATGGGAAAATTTTACCAAATTCTATGAAAAAGCTCAGTGACGGCGTGCCAGAGGCTACGTCGTAATGTTAACTTTCAGTGGTTTCGTTTTCAGAAGGAAGGTTCCTGTTCCCTTTTTTGTTGTTCTTGTTGTTGTTTATAGGAACATGAATGAGAACTTAAAATTTCTATCATTTAATCTAAAGAGAAAGGAACAAGGAAGTCGATGATCATCAACACAATCAACACCACTTTATGAAACAGCCTTCCATTACAAATGCCAAATATTGTAATATGAGCTTTTGAATCTTATTCGACAGTTTATTTATTTATTTACGTCAAAAACAGTTAAAAACTGCGTATGACGAGCTATAGGGAGAAGTGAATTTTGTGCACGTTTTCATAATTCTGTGGTCTCTATCCTAAACCATATTCTAGTCGAATTTTGAATACAGAAAAGAGAGTTTTTTTTTTAGTTTTGTTGACAAAATATTCGCTCCTATATAATAAAATATATTTTCAAAGGAAAATTAGCTATAAATTCCTGCCCTGAACCCTCATGTTCTTCATGAAAGAATAATACTTTTTGCCGCGATAATATGAAAAACGATAATTTGAATAACTATATTTCCCACTGAAATTCAGAAGACGTGCACAAATAATGAAGTTACATTTATGTCCAGAAGCAAAACAAGGGACCATCTCAGCATTTGCTCAAGGATCAGGGAAACTGGACGAAAAACCTGATCGAGATGGGGGCCATCAACCCAGAAACTGTGGTACAATACTTGTTACAGGTTCTTTAGAATTATACAGTCCAAATGATAAATAATTACATTAACTATCATTGTTAAAATTAATTCTACTTTCCTTTTTGATGCTCGGTATAGTCTCGAATTGTATAGAAACAGTTATGCAGCAGAAAAGATTTTACTTGGGACTTAAACTTTTCTATTGAATTTAATCGTTTAATGTCTTCTGGCAAAGTGTTGTAGAGTAATGTACATGAATTGTATGCGAATTTTTTGTAGTGAGCTGTTGATACTGCCACCTGGTGAATATGATTACTACGTCGTGTGTTATACTTATAGACATCGGCGTTTGCTGAAAATATATTCCCGTCCTTAAGTAAGTCATTTTTGACAAAAACTACTGATTCGTAAATCAGGAGACAAGGTAATGGTAAAATTCCTAGATTAATAAAGAGTGACTTACAAGAATCACGTGGGTTGGATTTGCTTATTATTCGTACAATTCTTTTTTGTAATCTGAAAGTCTGTGAACTATAAGATGTGTTTCCCCAAAATATTATGCCATATCTCAGGCGGGAGTGAACATTGGCAAAATATACACAACGAGCTGTATGAAGGCTGACGGAATTTGAAAGAATTCTGAACGCGTAGCATAATGAGCTTAATTTTGTGTTCAATTCATTTAAGTGGGCATTCCATTTGAGGTTTGACTGAATTGATAGACCTAAAAATTTTGTTACATAAACATCAGTCAATGGCACACCGTTCATTTTCAATGGAGTACAGAATTTTTTATTTGATATGGAAAACTGCATTGAAACTGTTTTATTTTCATTTACTTTTAATTTGTTATTACGGAACCAATTTGAAACGTCTGATATTGTACTATTTACGGTTTCTTTGTTGCAAAGAATATTTGTATCATCCGCAAAGAGAACTGTTCTTCCGTTTCGAATCGCTAAGGGCATGTCATTTACGTATAATAGGAAGAGAATAGGGCCTAAAATCGATCCTTGCGGGACTCCACGTACAATTGGCAAAGAACCGGAAAGGTGTGTACATAAAGTTCCATCATTCCAGTAAGGTATTTCTACTCTCTGAGATCGTTGTTTAAGGTACGAACATAGCCAATCTAGAGCAATACCACGGATTCCATACGAAGGTAATTTTGAAAGTAAAATGTTATGATCAATGACGTCAAAAGCTTTTGAAAGATCTAAAAATATTCCAATAGTTGCTTCGTTTTGATCCAATGATGAAGCAACATCCTTAAGAAAAGAAAATACTTTAGTTAAAGAAGTTACTTTACAAACACTTTTCACACAAAATAGGAAACCTAAAAAAGCAAATAAAAATAAATCTGTAACATGTGAATACAATCATAGGAACGGATGTTTCATGGGGGTAGGAATGAATGTATCATTCCGGGCTTTATTCACAAAAATCACTACTGAAACTTATATAACATGTTATTTTATTCCTAAGTGAACCTAATATTAACGAGAATCCAAAGGAATACACAAGGTAATTGGAGGTTCAGGGGTTTATTTAAAGGATCTTAAGCGAAGTTTAACTACACGTTTAATGTCCAGAAGTTTGTGCTTATGAGTCAAATCGGTAAACATATTGTTAAGAACCATTGTAGAAGTCTACTTTTTTTTCCCCCAGATGCAAACGGCTTTGTTAACTGTTGGAACTGGAGAGCGAGTATTGCGAACATTTGTATATTGCGTGCGCTGCTCGAGGCCGCTGAGGTACAGGATGCTAAAAATTAGAAAATTACTAAAAATACTTTGTATGTACGTATGCCTCTTAGCCCGATTTAAGCTGAAGAGTTATTGGTAATATTAAAATTTGATGTTGATTTTGTACGCTTCAGTCTCGTTTAGTATGCATTTTATTACACTCATATTTATTACTAGCATGTATTTAAAAAAATATACCAATATGAACTTGTCTTACTATTTAGTCAAATGTAGGTTACTTCAAGTTGTTAAAAAGTTGTGTCTGACGCTTGCTTTGATAAAAATATAAGGTCTATAAAAAAGTAATGAAATTTAATAAGATATATCTACTAAGCAGCATTTGGATATCAGCTTATTGAACTAAATTTTGTTTGTCAAACTAGAAATATTGTGCTAAATAAATAAAATATCTAAAATAGAACTTTGAAACCTAGATAACCGATATGTAACGAGTCAATTCAGAAACAAAGTAGGGCAGTAACAAGTTCATGATCGCGTTTTGGTAGGTTGGAGACACAACTTATGGCAAATATTATAATGCATTATTATACATCAGAAAAGAACAAGGATAGCTTAAAAAGAAAATGTTAAATGAAAACAGACTAACAATTAAAAAAAATCTTAAAATAATCAGAGTTCCGGTACATTTTATATAATTTAAATCACAAAGAGGATTTAGTTTTTCTAAATATTATAATTTTTAATTTTGAGCAATTCTGCCATTCTTAGTCAGGATCAGCAAGGCAAGCTACTCACTCAGATTACTTCCTGTGTCTGTTGATGTTTCATCTGAAGAGCTGGCTAGAACGGAATCCTGTGCCAGAAAAGAAAAAAAATACTTTATACTACTACAATAAAAATAAGTAACAAATGACTACAATACAAAATACATAACTGTCTAATGGAACCTTACCCAGAATATGAACAAGAATTTACAACTTAATATGCAAAAAAGTCTGGATTATTTCAATACATCTAAGTATACCATCCAAGCATTAGTCCAATCAATGTTTTTCCTTGTCTTGAGAAAATGCGGAAGTTTATTTAGCATGAAGTGCTCTTAAAACACATAAAATAAGATTTTGGGTTTAAATCAGTCCGATTGTACATTGTCAGTCCGAATCAGGCATTCAACAGCAAGTGTATTGCTGCTGATAATATAACAGAAAAGGGAGGAAGGGATCTGTATGGTTGCAACTTTTCTTGATTTAAAAAGATGGTTTGAAACCATGGATATGAATAGATTATTAATAAAATTGGTCAGGGATGGTATCAGGGGTAAGATTCTCAAAAGGTTTACAAACTATTTTACTAATACAGCTCAACATAAAAAAAAATGAGGTGAGGATATGGCTGTAGAAAACAGTAGTACAGGGAAGCAAGCTGTGTCTTTTATAATTTATTTTGTTTATTATGTTATGCCTGGTATTCTGAAACACAGTTACAATGATCGGCTGATGATACGTGTACTTTTTATACATCAGGGTTGGGTGTAAATAGTATTGTTAATGAAGATCTAGCTCTGGCACATCAATGGTAAATAAACTGTCATTAAATTAGCCAAAAACAGTAAACAAGTTTATTATTAGGAGTAAGAAAAAAGTGTATTATTATGACAGTGTGATGACCAATGACAAATGTTCTACAATTGTCAGTAATTTGAAGTCCTGGGTGATTGTAGAACTTAGTTACAAGGTTCATTTAGGTTATATTACAAAGAAGATCGGTTAAAAAGGATTATTGTGTAGTTTACAAGTATTCTAAATTGCTTGCCTCATATGCCACAAATGGGACATTGTGAGTTCTGTAAAACCATTGTGAAACCTCTTTGATGTTCCTAGCAAGAAATAATGAAATTCAAAGTATCCAGATGGATAAATATGGCAATATAATCTATTTTGTATAGAGGTAGGTACGCTTGAGTAAATTTAAGGTTTTTATCACCAATCTGTATATCAAATATACAGATGCCACAATGTCCCATTTGTGGCATATGAGGCAAGCAATTTAGTACACTCGTAAACTACACAATAATCCTTTTTAACCTATCTTCTTTGTAATATAACCTAAATGATCCTTGTAACTAAGTTCTACTATCACCCAGGACTTCAAATGGTTAATGTTGAGGATCAAATTTTCAGTGATACAATGATTTTTCATCAAAAACTATTATGTGAATTGTTGCCAGAATATCTCAGGTAATTTGCAATAAGAAAAAGGGTTGTGCATGCATTTGCAGACAAGAAATAAGGGTAATTATTATATAAAGTCAAGAGCAAATATTGTACAAAAACTTTGTCTTTTTTATTGGTTCATTCAAATACAGGTAACGTTAAGTTGTCAAATGTTCAGTTTCTGTTGTTGATGATTATGGAAATTGTAAAAAGATCTAAGTAATGAAATTTTATAAGATACATCAACTAAGCAATACTTGGAGAACCATTTACTACACAAAACTTATTGTTTTTCAAATTAGAAAAAAAATACTAAATAAATACATAAATGTAATGAAATACTCAAAATGAAACTAGAAAATATAGACAAATGATATGAAATTGTGTGATAGTATAAAGTTTGACACTGATAATGTCAAACTTTATACTAGCACTAAATTTTCAATACGGATGACATAACCTCAAATTAGTTACAGATAATAGAGGTAACACTATTAATATATCATTTGTTAACTTAAAGTTTTCATCCTGAGAATTATAAGCACATATATATATATATGACTTATAAATATTATATACAATTGAAAAAATATACTGAAGAGGATCTCAAAATGTCTATCGATGAAATAGAATGTTTGACTTATGATTGGAATCATTGCCTGTTATTTATTTTTACATTCTTAAATGATAAATCAAAATGTTTTAATTTTCTCAATTTTGGAGAGATTACAACAATAAAATACACAGAATATCAGTAATTTTTTCCAATTTTTATTTTTTAAACAAAAAGCTTGTGCATTTTTATTTTACAATTTATTTAAAAAGATTCCACTTCATCAATACTTCCTTTGGTTTTATAGTCATTAAATCAGTGAGAAAGGTGGGCAGGCTCCAAGAAGTGAAAATTGAAACAAGTTTACTAAGAGTAATCTTTACAGCTATGAGGAAACAGTTTTAATTAACCCTCATGTGATTCCACGATTGTCTATTTGACCCCATCTTTTTTTTAAAGAAAGACATTTTTAAACTGCCCGAAATCTTGAAATAGCTTTATGTTATGTTATGTCTTTCAATGTTATAATGCAAAACGAAGACAAACTACATTCCACAAAACTCATTGTAGGTACAAACATGGTGGCAGTTGAAGTGTGAGCATTCTGCATTAGAAAATATTTCCTATATGCTGTAGGTCTGTATTAGAATTTTACTTTTTGAACTCTTTCCTCATTGACTTGAGTATTTGGTACTAAGGTACCTTTTAAAATTATTAATTCATAATTTGCCAATGTGAGATGTTACAGAAGTCGTCTGCAAGGTGGCTTACAAAATTATTCAGTTTGCTCTATATGTTACATTTTAAATGTCTGCTCCCCTAATATCTCAAGGCCCAGAAAAAGTTTAGCAGATAGGTACAACTAATTGACAATCACAGATACTTACAGGTTACAGTTAATTTTAAAACTGATGGAAGTTGATGGAACAATCATTGCAGACATTATCATCTCTTTTAATGAAAAGTCCATAGCCTTCTTTCACAAATACCAGGAAGGGTTTAAAACTTGACACAAATGATTGATAATTACTTTGAGATATATTTCATCTCACTTACTCCACTTCTCATCACTTAATAAAATTCTCAGATTAAGCTTTTCAAGATTTTTTCTTATATTACTGAGTTTCACTGGATGATACTGCAGCAGGTGTGAAAAAAATGTGAGAGGCATCATTCGTAAGTTTTGACATTTTATGATGCACATGGAACTGTTTCCCATTTAAAATAGGAAAAATTTTCTCTAACCATGAGCTTTGGTCCAAAATTGTTGATGCTTTTCAAATTATGAGTTCTTTCTAGTTCAGTCAACCTTCATGCAACTTGTTGCATGCATTTGCAAATCTACATTTCTGCTTGAAATATTCTGGGGAAGCACATTCAAGAGTATTCAGACCATTAGGTCATGGAAAACAAATAGTCCAATGCAGTTTTTTGTCAAAACTGACTTCCTTATGGGTGAGAACATATTTTTATGCAATACTGATGCAGACAAACTTTGTTAATTTGAATAGCAGTGCTTCAAGTTACAGTTGTTTTGCTGTATAATAAGTTTTTTCCATTGTTGCAATACAAGCTGAAGAAAAAGCTTCCATAATTTTCACTTTTTCTGCATTCAACAGGGTTTTGATCATTTAATGGAATAGCACTTTACATTTTTTATCAGCGTGAAATTTGACTGGTGAGTGTGACTGATGGGAGGAAAATGGAAAAACATGAGTCTCACAGAGATTTTGGATTAATAGAAATTCAGATCAAGTTTCACTGTTCTTATAATTTCAACATATGTTGTAGGAATAACATTCATCAGATGCCAGTTTCAACAACACACTACAAGAAATAAATAATACAGGTAAGTTACTCTACAACACACTGACAGATGACAGTGAATAATTAAATTATATCCACTCGCTACGTAGCATATCAAATCTTTTCTCCTGCATAATGTTAGGATCTCTACTGACCATCAAAAAGAAAAACAATGTTTATTAAAATGAGAAGAATTTTTTATTCAAAGGCAGTCAATTAATGTTCAAACAAGATTTTTTTAAATTTATTCCATTGGATATGAAAAATGATGTTGGGTACATGATGTTCCATGAATTAATTATTCACATCATCAGGTGTACAAAAACGGAAACTGAAAACTAAAAAAAATGGATATCTTTTCTCTTATAATGTTTTTTGATGATTGGCATCAACTTTTATTTATTTCCAAAATAAGATAGTTTTTTTTACACCTGATAATGTGAATTATTAATTCACAAAAATGTACCTAGCATCATTTTTCATATATAATGGAATAAATAAAAACAAAAGATTCTGTTTGAACACTATTCAATTGCCCTTAACTAATGTATACTTCTCATTTTAATACTATCTAAGACTATCGTTGTTGGTGGTAATTGTACCAACTGTAATTGAATATTTGTTTTAACAATGATGTGTAATGCATTCATTAACATTTAAATAGTATAATTTCAAAAGACTAAATAAACATGTAATATGCAATATACTTCAGGTTCCTTTAGGTCAATGACCTCCATTTCAATCAGGTTCTCTGATCAACTCCCTCTCATCCATTGAGCAAATTGCTGAGATGAACTCTAATTTTGCTTCTGGGGATTAATGAGGGTTCACAATTATTCACACAATTCAAACATTGTTGTGTGCTCTCCATTCTGTACTTGATGCAGGGGTAGAGCTGGGGCAGTAGGTTGCTATTTTGTTAGCAATACCAAAAAATTAAGTATGCAGTTTTTTTACCGATTCAAATAAGCTTTTCGTAACTCGGGAGCAAAAATTTCGAGGCTTCAAAATTTGAAGCAACATTTCAAGTTTCTAGCCTCACTTTGTTGGTACTTCTATTCCTTAACTACATTTAGTAAAACGGTGGAGAAGTGATTCTGAAGCTAAAGAAAACGTGCAACGATTATAGGCATACTTCTTCCCCATACGTCGCTTACAATTTTCACTGTTTTTTGACAAAAATAAATCAAATAACATTTTTTGGTTAATACGCAGAAAGCACCTCCTCCCTACGAACGCAATCTGTTTTTAGTACTTCTTCAAGGCCTTCTGAAGACGTAAGTAGAACAACTCACCTACATAGCAACGTAATTTACATTAAACAATAGAAGAAACGATCCTTAATAATAGACTTTCACGTAGAGAGGCTGAAGAAATTAACAAACATTATCGGGAAACTATAACTACCCGATAAATGACGTAACAAATCATTTTCTATATTTTAACAAATAAAAAAATATAAATCTGATAACTTTTTTCCACCCAATGTCTGTTTCAAGAGTACGCCATTTTAAAACCGAGGCATTTTGACACCCAGTGCCCAGCGAAGGGTTCAACGTGCTGCGTTTGCTCCTCCACTATCGCTCTGGCGCTCGCGTTAATACTATTCTAGTACACCTCCCACAGTTTTAAGAGAATTTCATTTAAAGGGAATAGTTTTGTACTGACCTGCACTTTCACTACCACACCACACTCGCCACGACAAATCACCATTTGTTTCACCATAACAATTGCAAATATAAATAAACATCTCCTTAGTAACGCATCTAAAACAGTTTCGCAGTAGGCCTTGACGAGCAGTTTAGGTGGGCTATCCTCCATTTTGACCCAGTTTTTTTCATTCGTTTCAATTCGAAGATGAGACGGTGTTGGTTTATTTTCTCAACCACTGATGTCTTAGCGCTTTTTCTTCAGAAAATTTAAACGCTGAGAAATAAGATGCATTGCCACGATTTGTAACCAGAACACAACATGAACGACTCATTTCACCGTTATAAAACGATTCAAACTAATACACTTGAAATACAATCACTACGAAACTAATGAATTTATATACCTCTTTCAATATTTCGGATCCAGAGAACTACATTCACTACACTGAACTTTTGTAAGCTTGGGATTCAATAGTCGCCATGTTCATATAATTCAATACCAGCATTCAGGCAAGACCTTCAATACTGAAGGACTTGATTCAGGTCTGTGGAGTATTTGGTCTTGTGAAAAATATAAGTACATAAGATCTAAAAAGTCATGTGTTCAATTCACAAAACCATTTATTTTGAAGAAAAGTTAATTTTATAAGGTCAAACCTACCCTAGACATATAACTTTTTCGTGGCACCACAAGTCATGTGTATTAACTGTTAGCATTTAAAAATGTATATACTAACAGTATTAGTATATATAGAGAGAGAGATCATTGGCACTACACATCAAGAGACTTCGAATATATTCTTTACAGCATAGTTATTTCTTACCTCTCCATCTGCATCCCTTTCTTCTTTGAAGATTTCAAAGGAATCTGGCAAACGCATCATCTGCAAACAAAAGAATGTATTATTTCTAGTTCTCTCGTACGTTGAAGAATTACAACCAAATAGAAGACAAATGAATATCGTACTGCACCATCATATTAACATCGTACGTTGGTAGTATCAAATCGTACATTAATTAGAAAAATTATCTATAGTATTGTTTTCAAATTTTCATGCTTAATATTACATTAAAACATATTTTTAATACAGCATAGTTAGTACACAAATATTTAATTGAGAAAGCTTCAATTAAGGTTTGTGAATTGTTTCAAGAAAATACATTTCTGCGTTGAGGACAGAATGTACAGATATTTAATAATAAATTTATGAAACTATCCTCGTTATCGTACACGCACATTATGGAGTCCCACCAACTTTGTACCACCCATATAGCTTCTAAACGGTTTACGATATCGAAATGCAGTTTTCGCTCAACAATGCAGTCATAGAATAAGTAATATTGCGTGGAAATATTGTTTAAAATACTTTTAGTTTTCGAGATATTTAATCATCTCTGACTTTTTAAATGGAACCGAGTATATTTCTCATTAGCAACAGATGACAAAAGGAGGAATGCAATAATGTAACATGAGTTAATGTTTTGATAGAATTTTGAGTATACAATTATACTTACTGACGTGTAATTTTAAATTTAACGTACAAATTTATTGTAGCAGTCCTTGCAACTGTCGCTTTGGGGAAGGTGGCCTTCGCGACGCCGGCACAGTTAATAAGGGGAGAGGTCGCGAAAGCTACAAACAGTGCCCTGAGAGCTGCTAGCTTTAGATGGCTTGTTTGACCGCCTCATGGCGTGCGACATTCGAGGAAATGTTCGAATACCAGCACATTGGGGGGGGGGGGGTCATCTCTCGGGCGAGAGATAGTCTGCTCCGTGGAAGTACTACAAACAGCGTTCGCTTCTATCAAACATAATTGTAGTGGTGTTATCTTCAGTTATTTCATATTTTCACATTTACAATATATGATTATCGGACTTTTTCATTTACAAACACGAAAACTGAAAGCATCGACGCTAAAAATTTCGGCTGTATATCATAAATGTTTACTTAAAACATTGATGAATCTATACAAAAATCAAGGTTTTGAAAACTTCGACATTGACGTCGCATCCCTATTTCCATTGTGAAACTATTTCCACTTGAAAATAATGATTTAAAAACTTTTTTTAAAGATTGCAAGGTTTGCGAAAAACTCTTTGGGGCCCTTCTATACGTGTTTTTTTTTATTTCTTGGGGCGTGGGGCTTGTCTTCACGATGAAAAATCTCACGGTATTTCGCGTCGTTCTCGGCGTGCCGCTAGGAGTCGCTTGATCACGACTGTATCGAACAGTGCTGGCGATCATACGACTCCTAGCGGCACGACCGAGAACGACATGAGAAAACGTGAAATATTCCATCATGAAGACAAGCTCCCACGTGCCAAGAAATAAGAACGCTAGTATATTACGTCTAGCTATTCAGAACATCCCGTTTTATTCAGCGTGGGAGGCATTGCAGTCGTAACGTTTATAAAAGTATTTCGTAATAAAAAAAACTTAAATAAAGTTTTTCAGTTTCCAGTGCAAGAAGTTCGGGAATACGCGATGACCATGTGAGAATGAATTGGGGGAACATTTAAGGGAATATCTGAGGAAACGTTTGGAAGAACATCAGAGGAATATTTGGGAGATCTGTGACATTTTGAGGGTGCACATGGGGGAGGGGAGGGCATTTGGGACGTTCGTGGGAATACTTTGGACATTTCTGGGAACATTTGAGATGTATTGAGAACATTTAGGGAACAAACACGCGGGGGTTAGATGAAGCGACGAATTAATAGGAGATATATCTCTTGTGGTGCTGTAGCAGGGTAGTCAGAAATGAAAAATATATGTAAAATTAAATTGATGCATCAAAAGGCTTGTTATGATGCGGCCACAATGCTTCAATATAAATTCAGGTTTTGGCATTAAGTTAGCATCTAGTATATGACTATTTTCACTTTTAAACATTAATGATTAACAAAGTGCGGAACGTTCGCACGGGTTAAGCTAGATAGTGTAAAAATTATAATATATTTATTTGTGAAAACATGTAATTACGTCTTTATATTAATAATATTTAGACTAGCGTTACATGTGACTAAAGATGGGTTAACTCAATATACGATTAATTCAATAGTATGGGCATTTCTTACTGCCACTCACATTCATCCTTATTCCACGCCCTTTCCACTTTCTCGCTTTACTTCGTAAGAAAAGAAAGTATTGTAATCGTTCCAGTAAAGTATCGCCGCCGTTCCAGGACAGTAAAAATGGCGCTGGTCTCATTTTCAGCGAACTCCCAGTATTTTTGAGAATCATAAAAAAATAACATTGCAGAAGTTCTATATTAAAGATTGAGATATTGTCTTAAATGAAATATGTTTAAAAACCAGATATTTAAAAAATGCCCTATACAATTTAAAAAAAGAGTAGTTTTCGCATAATTTCTGCTAGAAGTTAATATAATTTATTTAAAAAATTCTCAAAAACTGCTCCAATTTTTTTCTTTAAGTTCCTTCCACTCTCAGAGTAAAGAACTAAATGACGCAGGTCTCATTTTTGGTGAAGTAACTGAATTTTTGAAATTAACACAGTTAGTGGTACAACACCACTGCATTATTTCTTTTACAAAAATTATGTCCTTTCACATCTAGCAATTTTTCTCTATTTCACAATTTGAATATTTTTCTTTTTGAAGTGCATTCAAATCCTGTTTATATGTTCTAATCAGTGTGCCATTATCATCAGTACAGGACAAATGAGACCTCTCGAAAATCATGTTTTAGTCATGCGAAGAATGTGAAGGAAATAATTGTATCCTTTTAAGAGCTAACATTTGATAGAAGACAACTTTCCTACAAAATGAGAATTGTTTAGATGACTCTTAACTTGTGCACAGATAATACATTTTTTTAGTTCTAGTTCTTTGTGAATATAATTCTAGTGATCTTTCAATTTTCTTCTTTCTTTCAAAACTACTTTTTAATTACGCATGGCTACAACGAATTTTAACAAACTTATTATAATTGTTTAACTTCAACAATCTGTTAAAAACCTAAGATTTCAGGAAAACCAAAAAAATTATTGTTATGACTCAGTCTAATGTAAGGTTCATCTCCTGGGTTGCACAAAAGCAGTGGTGTGGTGAGTGTGAAACTTTTTAAATTTAAAACATATAAAAAAAAAAAGAATCATTTTCTTTTAATATAAATTAACTGCTACAAGTTGTTTCTGTTGCATGAAGAGATCAATCCTAGTTATGTACTGAGGGAGGGGGGCAACTTTTCCTAAGGACCCAGGTCCTTGTCTGTGGGCACCCCTGTTCATCTAGTATGATGATGATTATTGTTATTATTAAGAGTAATACTTATTCAACTATTATATCATATAATAATAGAAGTTTAATGTCAATTGTTGGGATATGCTGTCGCAATATGTTAAACAAACGGACTGCACATGAACCTCTGTTCCCACTTTCAGTCTCAGGACTGATCCTTCATTTCCACATAATGTAGAAAATAAATCTGATAGGACTATACTATAAGGACATGATGTTGGCCAAAGCCCAAACTGGGCTCTAGCATAGTCAGAAATTATGTAGGGAATTCTTTTATTACTTATTTAAGGTGCTCGTCAACAGATGAGTAAGTTTTGGAACTACATGCTGCTAGTTTCATATGATTTGTCAAATACTTTCATAAACAAATAAAAGTAGCAATGTGGAACTGAGTTTGTTTTCATTACCTGCTCACCAGTGATCATAAAAGTTTCTCTTTTATGTTTTTTATTTCATTTATTTATATTTTATAGTTGTTAATAAGACACGGTTATCAGAAATTAACATTCCATAGTCTGCTAAACCTAGTTTATCATTTCATTCATTTTTGCAGTATTTTTTCTAGAATCATATGCATGCGCAACCTAAAATAAGGGAGAGGGAAGGGGGCAACTACATTTCTGGGCCTTCTCTTCCACTGAACTTTTTATTTACATACGATATGTTTTACTAGTAATAAAACATACAAGGAGAAAAACAATAGATTTAATGATACAATAATTAATTAAATTGATTGTATGTTGAAATATTAACAGAATTCACAGATGATTTGGGGACCCTCTACCCTCTTCTCATAAGTATATTTCTCAAATTGCCACATTAAAAAGGGGATAATCAGAGATTAAACTTATTAGCATGTATGAAATGCCATAGTCCCCCTGAGCATATGCCTATGCCTAGAATATATTATTTCACAGCTTTGTATCTTGGAATCTTCAAATTGTTCAACACCTATTTTTTTTCCTTTGCTAATCAATTTTATCACAATTTCACTTAAATAGAAGATTATTTTATAAAAAACATTTGTCACACCCTTTTTCTTCTCTCACACATCTTTAACACCAGCCTATTTTATTATGTGCATGGAAATTTTAAGAAGTTTCTATTAGTTCTCCTATTTTCCATTAATATCTAAAGAATTCCCAAACAATATTTATCACAATTTGCTGCCTATTATTCTTTTCCAGCGAGAGTGCTTTTTAACTCGTAAAATTCAAATCCTCACCTGTGTCCACTACATCTTGTTTTGTTTTTGTTTTTTTACTTTCAAATAACTTTTCTCCAACTTATAATAATTTTCTAATGCATTACACGAGTTGTACCACTTAGTAGCTTCCCACAAGCTTTTTCCTGGTTCATTACTTCAACACTGAGGCAACATTTTTGTTTGAATTGTAATATTTGAGTTGTTTTGTAATTTTTGGTTTTTATTTTCTATGAATCTAACACTGGGTAATTTATTGCATTTCATCAACATTATTCTCTGACTGACTTTCTACTTTCATAATATCTTGTGTCTCTTCTAAATCAACTTTTACTCAGTCTCCATTGTGATAAAGGCACATTGACAGTGAGTTAGTGACTTTAACTTAACTTAGTTTGTAAATAAATGTGTTTTGTTCTGCTTTAATGGAACAATGACCCCCAATCAATTATTGAGAAACTCCTACAACAATTGCAAAATTGAACTTCTCGTTATTCTGTTACCTTTCAGTCAAAATATCTGTATTGACTTTTTATCATTAGATTGACCAATTTCTCATAATGTTCTCTTTTTTCTAATAACAATTCTCATAACTATTTATTATTTTTTGTCTTCTGCTGGTGCCTTGGGTAATATCCTTTTTTGTTGTTCAACTTACTATGTCAGATATCTGTTTATAGTCCACACATCTCACTACAGTGGAAAATATACTTGGAAACTACTTAGATTTTTGATTCATTTCCTTTCCACATGTTCTTTCCTTTCTTGCAGGCAATAAAACAATATTAATTTCTCTTTTAATTTTTTGTTAAATCTTTGATATATCAATAAATGACACTATTTCATGAATAGTGATTTCTTTTCAAGTTCGGTATTGATTTTTAACATACAACATTTCTCACATTTTTGATCTCAAAATGTGTTAGTTAAAATTGAACATAAATAAATGAAAATAAAACTCTGTAAATAAACAAAATAATGAACAAATAGTTAACGTGGCAAAATGCCCATTCATTGTACATTTGTTCCATAACAGATCATTAACAAAAGCAAAAAGTCTAGTGTACCAACAAATAATATTTTAACACAACTCAACAATAACAGTAAAAGAATGAAGGGACATTTAAGCACCTGGAAAGGCAAATGTTTCTGGGTACTTTGAGTAATCTCAAATGGGATTTTTCATGAGAAAAAAATAATTAATAATATCTACATTTCTTTCAAATAACTTAAATGAATTACACCAGTGAGGAAATGCGAAAAGTAAAAAAATTACTACCAAGGACATTATTTCTGGAATTGCATTGTGGATGGTCAAGTACCAGAATTATTTTATTATTAATATTAAATCATCATTTATTATTATTATACCAGACCTTTCATATAACATGAGTGTTGAAGTTTGAATAAATGACCATTTTTAACTTTCAACTTTGCTGTGTACAATACATATCCCAGTACTTTAGAACATTTTCAACTGTATGTTATGTGTTTACTGTTGATCTTAAATTTGTTTTTCTGCAATCTTTCCTTTCCAACATAACTCTCCAATTTGTCTCCGGCGTTATTTCTACATAACTGATCCATCTCAGCCAATCATTATTTAACCAATGACATGCATTATTTTCTTATTTCTGTATTTTAATTCTCTTAAATTTGGATGTGTATCCCATTTTCACTAATATTTTTATTTGTTTCCACACACTATTTAGAGTCATGACTCATGGTTATTGGTAGAAATACTGACAGGTGCAGTTGGTTTACGATGATACAATTTTGTTTGTCTCAGGGTAGAATCTATGGAAAAAGATGGACTATATTCAAGAGTGAGACAAAGAAGATACCTTGGGTTTATTACGAAACTTCTTTGTAAAAAAAAAAACTTGTCATTGAAAGTTTTGTTTCATTTAATAACTTTATTGACTGCAATACTTATTTCATTTTCCAAATTGTATTATTCATTCAATTGCTTTGAGAATTGAAGCACTTAAGTTTTTCTACATCTTTTTAATGTTACATTCAACTTGTGGATATTTTGTAAACAATTTCAATAAAGTTTATTTTTCAATTTCAAGTTTCAAATTTCAGACGATTTTCTCAGGCTTTAACTCTCCTTTTTAAGTTTTCTTTGTGATGGGTAGTAAAATTAAATACTCATTTATAAACATTATAACTATAATCTTAAAATCTATATTAAGACTTCTCATATTTTTGTTTCACTCTTTTACCATTTCAATAATTACACATAAAGGAAGAGGGTTCAATTATCTACCATACCTCATTCTTTTAATTGAGTTACAAATTATTGAAACTGATTCCTTCTATTGGTGCATTACTGGTTTCTTTAGACAGGACTCACAGTTTTCTTTTTGTTTTGTGAAGAGTTTCAAACTTTCTGAAATGTTCACTGTCAAAAGCTTTCTTTAGACCTAGAGCTCAATCATAGGATTTCTGTTCTCTTCAAGATTTGTCAGTGGGCTGAAATCCATTTGAATTCTGAAAGAGTCCTTCCCATCATTCCTTTTGGTCCACTAGAATTCTTTCATAGATATTTCATGCTGAACAGTAGTGATGGTAAGAGGTATTTTAATCGTTACAATTTACCAATTTTTCCTTTTTTGCAAATATTATAGATGTACTTGAGTCTTTAAGGACTGTTTTGTTCTCCACAAAATTATCATCAATGATTAGGTCTGCATGTCATGTTCCTTTCATCTGTCTCTCCTTAATCAATGAGGCATTACCAATTATGGTAATTTTGGTCTTCCATTCTTGCTCTATTCATTAGATATAATGTCAGTATACTTGTCAGCCTTCCATCTTTTAATTTGATTTAGCCATTTTTATTTAATAATCCGTCACAATTTAAACTATATTATTATTATTTAATGTCTTCCTTATGGCCTGCTCCTGTTCTAGTTATTACATCAACAACCATTTTTGGATGTGTTTTATTTGTGTTATTTCCAGTATTTTTTGCTCCAATGCCATACAATATGGTAGTTTGGTAACTGAATTTGTATTTCTGGTCACTTTTGTTTTAAACAGCCATGAATTTCCTTTTATGTTAAATTTCAATTCAAAATCCATATTTCTTAATGCCAATCTATTCTATATGCATGAAATTTATTACTTACCTAATTTATTATTTATCACAATTTTTATTCTCTGATGTTATTCTCATAGATTTTGTCTTTGTTGGAGGAGTTTTCATCCCAAATTCTTCTGCAATTCTAAATGATTTGAAAGCTTATCTAAGTACTTCATTCTATGTTGATAGTCTACATACAGAAAAGACAAACTGCAGGAATCAATTATGAAGTAGTTCTTTTTCCATGTATCTTACTCTTCCATAAATGTATCCATCTTACTCTTCCATAAATTTTAACAATTTAAATTTCAACAATAAAATCATGAAAAAACATTAAACCATCAATAAATCATAAAAAATAAATTAAGAGGATAGAACAGAGGAAATACAGCAAAGAAAGGTAATAAATTACTTGCATCCTTTTGTAGATTAGTTTATTATACCAACAATTCAAACATACACAAGTCAACATTGTAAAATTATACAAAAATGTATTTATAAGTGATCAATCATAACTTGAATCTTTAATTCAGTTTTTCAGTACTATTTTATATAGTTTTAGAATGAAAAGCTTTACTTTAACAAAGACCTGCCTATGAAATTGTTACAAACCTACACAAGTTCATGACGGTGTTCACAGAGAGATTATAATGGTTGAAATCATCTTGAATCAAGTAAAGAAGTTTATTAATGACAGATTAAAAGTACTGTCTCTGAAGGCTACTGATTATTTGCCTAAATGCTTTTTTAATATGTTTTTTAAAATTTAGGTGCTGACATCCTTTTTGGAGTATTTTTGATCAAATTTTTCTCCTTATTGAGTCAAAATGAAAAGTTAAAATTGAAGAGTTAATTAACATTTTTGTTTTTTAAATTTCTTAATAATTAAGTAAAAATAAAATTAAATAAACAATTATTGAACTTATAATATAATATTAGTTATATTATGCAGCATTTCATCATCTTGGTTGAAACATTTTTAAGATGATCTGTCACTGACTTTGCCATCATAATTTCTCTGCGAACACTGTCATGAATCCTCTGATATTGAACTTATTATTAGGGAGTTTGTGACACCTCGAGCATTAAGGCACTATCAACCTTCAGCTCATGTGCAGAAGATCGATAGTGCTATCTGCTAAGGCCAGCGTTAACTATCTATTAACACTGTACGATTTCAATGTAGCGGGAATATTATGAATGAATTTCTTCATATTCTATTTCCATTTCTGAAACATTTTTAAACCTGACAGATACGGCAAACTCACATTTCTTATTGGAAAGGATTTAATCTCTTATTGCAGCATAAAAAGGAGGTGAAATTTGCACAGGAATTACTTACATTTTGTTGACTGTAATTGTAACTACATTACTTTCTTATGAAAAATATATGCAAGAACATGTGTGGTCACATACTGTCAGTGCATAAGAAAAGTGACACATAAAAAACTCTCCTTTACAAGAGAACAGTTTTAAACTGAGCAACGCTATTTATTACGCAGTTAAGACAACGTGTTACCCTATACACTACACTTCTTGCAAACTATCTTTATGGAATTTTAAAATGTAAAAATAGCCTATGTTTTAAACATATCTTTATGGACAGATTAAAATAAGTAGGTGATTGACAGTTGTGCTTCTGAAGCTGTAACTTCATACATTATGAGTATATGACCTGGTTGCTTTTAGAAGTATTTATTTCAAGTGTTTACTTTCCTGTCCCGGGATCACGTGCTCAGTGGTATGCAAACTGTCAATGTCGCTCCCCTCAATTCGCAATTGTCAATCACCAACTTATTTTAATTGGACCATATCTAACTCCAAAATGGCCATTTCTGAGATATGTCACTTTTTTGTGAAGAGACAATTACTTTACTGTGAAAGTTCCTATTAATCATTTTACAAGATATAAGTACATCAAGCACAGCATCATAAATAAATGCAGTACACTTACAAATTAAAATAATAAAATAATTTCAAAAGAGGCCTACTCAATTACCTCTTGCACTCTAATTTTAATGAAGTAAATTTCATCAGTATAATTTATTGATACATTCAATATTTCTTTACTTCTCTTGGACACGTAACATATTTTTAACAGTCTTCCATGTTCAATAAATAAAATCCCTAAAATAACATTGGAGATGAATCTAAAGAAAGTGAATACTGATGTGCAAACTGTAACATCTGGGTCAGTTCTTTTGGTCCTCGTCAACAACATATTAAATTTTACATATTTAGAAATTATACCAAACTCTTTCAATTGGGTGGAAAATATTTTGGAATTGAAAAAGGAATACTGAATATGAACTCTGATGGTCCAACCTACTAATGTGAAAAAGCTACATGTAGACAGGTGTTACATAATTCTGAATCTTGGACAAACAAATCCACATTTACAACATGTTTTATTTAAAAGGCATATTTGTATTGCAGATCTAAGGAACTATGCATCTCTCTCCTTCCCCGTCCCAACTGATACCAAGTTGCTTCCCAAAAGCTGTAATTTCAGAAATATCACCCTTTGCTCTCCTACAACAACAAAAAATATGTTACTTATTTACAACATTATTTTCAATTCGTATAACCTCAAATGTTAATTCTAGCAAATGAAATATTACTTACGGCAATGATATTCCCAAGACGTTATTGAAACTTCTTTGATTAAACACATATTCGCCACAAACATTTCCCCAAATTGTCCTTATGACTGTCATTTATTCTTCCGCGATAAATCTAATCGTACTAATCCGCAGCAATTTCACCTTCTGTTGTTTCCGTTAATTGAATTTAACGTACAAATTCATTAAATACAACAAAAATGTGTACCTACTATAATTCAGTTCAATCTATAACATTCAAACATAACAATTGTATTCGCCATATAATTGTAATCACGTGATGTCAGAAGTGATATTGAAAAACTACATGACCCTATCACATTACAATTACAACCATCGACCATTTTGTACATACCGAAATGAAGCTTACACCATTAAAGTTTTGGTGTAAATATTAAATGCTTATTTCATATTACCGAAGCTTCTGTAAAACTAAATTAACTCGCCAATGTCATCGAATTCTAAACAACATGAGCAAAAGAACTTACCTCAGGTTCCAGTTTAATCACGCTCTCCATTTTTATGGCAATGTCACTCATCTTGCCACCTTCTTAGAATCAGTCTTGATCCTGAATTTCCAAAAGCAGACTGCGATGCGACGTGTTATGATCGATTCAGCTTCGATCCACCTCTATCGTTGTAGAGACTTTTTGCCCACGTACTTTTTGAACCAATGCGCATGCGCAGTTCGATTGCGCATGCGCAATTCGATTACGCATGCGCAGAGCCTGCAGAGCAAAACAAAAAACTACACTTAATAAACGGTAATAAACGTTTTTTCACCGTGATAAAGTAAGAATAGTATGTTATTTCATATTTTTAGTGCTACCAGAAATTCTCAAACCTTTTTAAAGATGGTAGCTCTCATACATGATTTAAATTTAATCTATAGCCATAACAGAAGCTCCTCAAATTATGAAATTGAACTTGTATTAGGCCTATCTTTTGAAATTATTACGGCATTTTTATGGTATCGAGTGTGAATAATTAGAAAAAAATTGAAAGAAAGTAGCCTATTATTCGCTTACCTGTGAATATGTGGCTAATTCATCAGCAAATTTTCCCTTGGAAATTGTTGCTGTACCCCCTACAAGTCTCCTGAATACACCTGAAGGTACACAACCCCTCTTTGAGAACCCTTATTTTCTGAGCCATTTTAACAGCAATGAGAGTCCGTGGGCCTAGGTTAATTTGGCCCCTATTCTTATTCTCACTGATTCCCCCTCCCCCAATTTCAATGCTGAAATATAAAGAAAATCCTATCAACTCACAATGCATTTTGTATTTTTTTTTTTACAAAAATACATTGAAAGTTTATCTTCATGTTTCAACTTTACATTCAAACAAACATTTTAAACATATAAGTGTAAGTAAAATAACATACTTGTAATTACTTTGAAAAAGACTTCAAATTAAAGTTTTAATTTTTCATTGAATTGTACATGATAAAATTGAAATGCATCAACCAGCAGCATTGCATACTATAAATATTATCTAATGATTCATGACACATCACTCCATTATGCCAATTTTTTACATGTAGTTTGATCAAACATCACTTTTTATTTATTTTTTGAATAATTTAGAATTAAATATTTTTTTTAAGAACTATCAGGGACCCTTAAATATTGGTGGCCTTGGTACTGGGCTCTTTAGGCCTGTGTATAAACATGGCACTGCTTACTTTAGCACTTACTTTGTATTTTATTATTTCAATTTTATATTAAATTAAAAAAAAATAAAGTAATACAAAAAATGTATTACTTTTGGAATCTTACAGACCATTCACATACCATACCTTACAGACCATACACACCATTCCAAATATGTGCATTAAATATTTTCTATAAAAAATCTATTCTTTATGTTGTCCAAGTTTACTAATTGAAAGTATTGGAGAATACGAAAATGATAGTGAGATTTGAAAACACATTTTAAATTTTAAGCCTAACTTTTTTTAATTTTATGTTTTAATTTTCATGATTTATTTGAAAAGATTATTTTAAAACAATGTTTGCAGGAGGGAAAATTGTCTGGATACAAAACAAAAGGTATATCATATTAATTTTCTAGTTAGCTTGTTAATTAAAAATTAAACCTAATCTGAAATAAATTTTGTACATTTAATTGCATATTATATCCATCAATAAAATTCTCTGTGTTTTTGAAGCTTCTCTAGGCCTAATGGGGAAAGATGTCCAAAAAATTACTGAAAAACAAAGTAATCAAAGTCAAATTTTCAAAAGTATCAGCTACATTTGCATCTTCAGATAAATGCCTATGTGAGAGTTTAATATCAGAATTGAATTATACAATTCTAATCAAAGAGGAAAAGATAATGAAATATTTTTCTTATTTAATAACAAATTTCCTAATTACAATCTTTATCAGAATCGTTCTTTTAATTTTTTTCCCATAAGTAGGTACATACCAATTGGAATTCTTTTCTTGCTCAAAAATTCAATTAGGTAAAATCATCAAAGTACATACATTTACAAAAAAAGTTCACACAATTCTCTTGTCTTTGAGAAAGCATACAAGACAATGTACATCAATGTAGTTGGAGTTTGTAGTTGGTTTTTTCCTTAAATGTAAACATTTGCTCTATGTATGGAGTAAATTAAAATGTGTAAATACACACAACAGCTCAAAAATCATGTAATGCAATGCAAAAAAATGTAATTATGCAATTGTGAACAAACTGTTGTTTCAACAAAACAGTTATTGTTCTTTTCCATTTTGTACAACAAAGTTTGCTGTTCTTGTAAGTAGCCATAATGCAAATTTTCATTAAATGTTAAAGAAAAACAAAGCATGAAGTATTCTATTTTGGGATTACAATAATGCATGTTCTAAAGATTTTTGTTTGTAAAACAAATCATGTTTACAAGATATATCTCCTCAAAAATTATAAATACATGAGCATAGATTCATTTTTCATAAAATCACTTCTTATTTTTAACTTTTATACCTAATACATCAACTGAGTCTGCAATCAATAACTTTTGTTGAGAGCTCCAAAAAAATTGATAACAGCAACAATTCTTACAATTTAATCCTTAAATGGGAAAGTAATCAAACAAGTAAAACTAGACAAATGAAAAACAAAAACAAAAAAAATGCTAATATGCATAACAAAGTCAAATCTGAGGGACATCTCTGAAAGAATATTGCACAACTCATACTAAAAGGGAAACTGTAGAACTTAACTGCAGAAATAAATATTTACAAGGCTCAAAAGAAAGAACTGACACATTTAATAGTCTCAGACATTGATGGAAGCACTTTCCATAAAATAACAAGACAATAACAGTGATGTATTCAGAGGAAGCCTGTCCACTTTCCAAAACCAACATTTTCTGCATTTTTTTCCCAAATAATATAAACATTTCAAAGAGTTAACATGTTTTGATCACATCATATGTAAAGAAGTATGATTAATTTCAAGATACCAATAAAAAATCAAATATATCTATGTGAGGAGTGCAAAATGAAATGTACCTGCCCTATGAAATGCTTTCTAGATAGATCCCTGACCTTCAACTAAATGCTCCCTTTGGATTTATCTAAGATCTTTCAAAAATTTTTGATATCACGAAATCTTTGAACATTATTTTTAAAAACTAAAAATGGGTGGTGAATTTATCAAATAACAGTGAATTGGTTGTTATTCAGCACACTAAAGAAAATAAGATTTAATTACACTGCTCCCATCCCGACATCTTAATTTTGAAGTTCCACAAGGATATCTGGGATGTGATGTTTCTAAACTTAAAGAACACTATATGGAATTTGGAAACCTATGAGCTTTTTTCCCGTTTGTTTCGGTGTGTGCAACAGTGCCCATTTCATCGCGCCCGCCGGCCTCTCCCAGGTGCCGCGTGGGAGGCACTGAAGGAGGCACACTCATTAATGCATTCTGAAAAACCACCCTTTCGTTTTTTAAATTTCTTCTGCGTTTCAAATCTCAGTTAATGATTTATTGGCATTTCCACGTGCAAGCATCAGGCAACCAAAAATGTAAGCAGTACACAGTACACGGCGCTGCAGATTTATAAAACTAACAAATTTTCAAACCAATGGTTCTGTTGCTTCAATTTATATTAAGTATATAACTGTTATGTTACAAACTTTATAAGTATGTTTAAATTAGTATTAAATCGAGTACATGAATTTCAATTATTCTATTCACTTCAATCCTCGCATACACAATACGTCTACAAACTACACATATTATGGTAAGTACTGAACACAATGATTTTGATTTCTAAGCCTTTGTGGATTTCAATTTTGCGCTGGATATGACGCGAACTCATTCTTGAGGCTTTACTAAACACTCTGGTGACAATTCTCTGAACGAGATTATTTGGTGCCAAAACATAAGCGAGAAGGAAGATCTCACAAGGGCGTCACTTGTTGAAGGAGTAGCACTTTCTATGTAGGATAGCATTATTGTTTGCGAGCGTAAGGTAACGAAGGGTAACATTGTCACATCTTTGTTTCTTTTAAAGTTCTACTTTGTTGCATCAGTCTTCATAATAATTATTTTGACCATTCAATCCTTCACAAAAGTGCAATGTTTCTTCAAAATATTGAAGTCACAGCTTCCATAATTTGGAAGATTTTATTACTTTTTTAAAAGCAAGCAAAGTGGTAATGTTACCCCGCAGGGGCCAAACATTGTCACCTCTATTTATTTCCAACTCTCTGGCAACGTTTAAACGTGCGAGAGATGGATAGGAAACAGAAACCCATAAATATGCACCAGAACATTATTAGTCTTTGTTTTTTTACAGTTTAAATACTCTAAACAAGGATAAATACTGCCTTGAGAACTTAGTCTAAAATAAGTTTTATTATTTGTTTTACACGGTGATAAAATGCGATTGAGAAAAATTGCTTTCTCCTTTTCATATTTAGTCTGGAAAGCTAAGCAACAATAAAGTATTTTTACATAACACACATCATTTAATGTGGACCTGCTAATTCCATACAGTCCAGTAGTTTTTTTATGCTTAATTTTCCATTATTACATTTTTCATTTCCATTTTAAGATCATCATAGGTTCGTAAACCTTAGATATGGGATTTTTAAATTGTTTACGTGGCAAAATTACAGTGCAAGTATGGCGACAACAAAAAAGCAATTAAAAATCCAGTGTCTAAGGTTTACAAACCTACGATGATCTTAAAATCGAAAGGGAAAATGTAATAATGGAAAGTCAAGTAGAAGGCTACTGAACGGTATGGAATTAGCAGGTCCACTTTCAATGACTGTGTGTCATCTCTGACCGTTACGACGCCTACCACTCCTCTCCAGCATCGTCGCTACAGACTCGCCTGGTGTAGGGAACGACGGACCTGGGACCACGCAGACTGGCAGCGGGTCATCTTCAGCGACGAATCCCGCTTCTGCCTTGATGGCGACGACCGCAGGATCCGTGTCTGGAGGTGCAATGGGTAGCGCCACGACGAGCGGTTTGTGGTATCCCGTCACACGTCCCACCAGCCTCGTGTGATGGTGTGGGGCGCGATATCCTATGGTGCCCGATCACCGTTAGTGTTCCTCGGGGGCACAGTGACAGCTCCACGGTACGTTTAGGAGATCCTGCAACCGGTGGCTCTACCGTTCGAGAACGCCCACGCCCATGCCCTAATTCAACAGGGCAACGCGCGTCTACATACCGCAGCCATCTCCCGAGCATGCCTTGCTGCAGTGGATAATCTACCATGGCCAGCCGCATCGCCAGACCTCTTCCCGATCGAGAATGTTTGGGGTGTTATGGAGCGTGCGATCAAGAAGATCCCAACCTTACCCACCAATCTGCAAGAACTACGCGCTCAGGTGCACGCTGCATGGAATGAAATAGCACAGGACTTCATTTGAGACCTGTACAACTCCATACTGCGATGTCTGGACACCTGTGTTCGCCAATATGGCGGCCTCACGCCACAGTAACACTACCGTCTTTGGACGTGTAGCGCAATAAATGTTGGTCCTACAAACGTTAAAGTGTAATCATTTCGTATGCATAGTAACCTCTACCTACCTGTCAACAATGATTGCAATCTGCTTTGTCCTTCTGGGTGCAGCTTATTTTCATGACGATGAGAGTGTGTGTGTGTGTGTGTGAGTGTGTGTGTGTGTGTGAGTGTGTGTGTGTGTGTATATATACACATACAGGGTGATTCACGTAACTTTAGCACCTCCTGTAACTTTTGAACGGTTGAAGTTATTGCAATGCAGTTTTCGCGGACTTGCATGAGGGAATAGGGCTAATTGATACGTGTATTCATTTCCATTTTAGCACTTGTATTTTATAAGATTTTTGAGGTAACTTTGTTTTTCCAAATGGAACTATTATGACGTCTATCATGACGAGTGTAACAAGACGAATGCAATGATAAACATGTTGTCATATGTTAGATAAAATAATTTTTGGGATATGTTCTGAAGTTTCACCGTAAAAGTTTATTTGAAAATATCTCTCTGAGAGATAAAATTTTAATAGACGTTAGTAAGAATACGATAGATTTTTCTTAACTCTTTACAATAGATCTGGGTGCACGACTTTATCGATAGCCTGGCTGGTGTAAATATGAAAGGCAACTTTTCACCCTACTGAAGCAAGAGGCCCTTACCCCTCAAGGGTTATTGTAGAATTTATAAATAAATAAATGCACAGTGGATACTTGCGTTAGGCCATCGAAGTATACGGAATGAGACATCATGGTCTTGAGGAAATGCGTGAGTTGCGGACTCCTAAGGGCAAGAAACTTCGCAGCTTCCAACAGGTCGGAGGCAGACGAGGTTATATATGTTATGTACTGGGAAATGCAGGGTAGTAAAATAACAGTTCTGATTAATCAATTTATTACCACCGTCCAAAGAATAAACCAGATACAAGCCAGAGTACCAATTTGCCAGTAGATGTCCAAACACGTAGCCAGTCCAACCAAAATACCAGTAGAATAATGTCACGTCCACAACAGTCGTTTGCCAAAACACCGCCGTCACAACACCCCAAAGCACTTCTGAGCAGGCTCACACTCCAACCCCATCTGGCAGCTCCGAGCCGGCTCCCCCCTATATAGCACCGGAGCCGGTGTGGCGAGTCTCGATCTTCCCGCTCATTCTGGCGGGACCGCCGCCCCTGGCAGCTGGCCCGTGACGCTTCTGGTCGCCGCCCGACCTGCCCCTGGTGGCGCTCTCGCGAAGCAGCCACTCTTCCCTTGGTAGGCAGCGCGTTCGGGGCGCCGCTCCCGGGACCGCACATAGTGGGCCGCAACCTACTCCCTTGGCCACAGTGGGTCCACTAGGCCCGCCTTGGCGGGCGTAAATGCTCTTTATACAGCAATATAGTTGGGTTTTTCTTTCTTGGCACGTGAGGGCGTGTCTTCACGATGAAACTTGTCACGGCATTTTACATCTTTCTCGGTCGGGCCACTAGATGTCACATGATCGCGATTGTATCGAGCAGTACCGGCTATCATGCGACATCTAGTGGCCAGGCCGAGAAAGAAGCGAAATGTCGTGAGATATTCTATTGTGAGGAAAGGCCCCCAAGCGCCAAGAAATAATAAACCCAAGTATAGTCTACTCTACAATGTATACTGCGAGCAAAACTTCTGTCGACTTGACAGCCAGGAGTGGGGGAGAGCGATGTTGCCACTTACTCGGGCGGCAGACATGTGTTCGTTCTTGCGTCAGATCAGCTGTTGAGGCATACACGTCCAGCTTATTGTATTTTTGGTAGAATTGAGAAAGGAGCAATGACACTAATTTATTTGATTGAAATTTTGTTACACAATTTTATCGCAGTCCCTTACACTATAAACCTGCCAAAGCAAGGAATTACGAAACTTTTTTGTACAATACCCGCAAAGCAGATGAAAGTAAGTACAGCGAGACGCGTTTTAAGAAGGAAGATGCATAGTATTTAATATGAAAGATTTATAAGAAAGAAGTATCTAAAAGCAAGACATTCTTGATTTGAATACATTCCTTTCACAGAACGTTCACAATAAAAAAAATGTAGGATTTTTTGAAGTTACTGACTTTACCTCTTATTTACGAGGCATCAAGGAGGCATCCTATTGAATGCATTGGCATCAAGATAAAAATTAGAAATGTGGTGGATGTACAGTTGCCGACACATAAAATGGGTAATGGCCAAATTCAGAAGTGCCCGTCTTTCCGCGCATTCTGGCACACTGTACGGACGATAACGCCATGTGGTTCTTTCATAGTTAACTATTACAAAAGAACATTCGGAACCAACTGCCAACGACTGAGAAGTTGATAGGCTAGATTTCCCGCAATCATGATCTCTAGTTTGAACGTTCTCTATGATACGCATGTTTATCCGAATGATTGAGAGTATTGGCGTAGAAGGCACTGGGGGGCGAGGATAGTCTCCATCGCGTCGTCATGCAAGCCATTCGATCTTCTACAAGAAATATATCAATAAAGATAATATCATACAATACGACATAAAAAGTTCAGCACATGCAATAGAATTAGTGGATTTGAAAAGGAAATTTGGAAATTTTTAATTCTGATTTACTTGCAAAAAAATCAATTGAATATCCCCTCTTTTAACGCAAAACAACTTAAGAACGTGAACGAATATTACGGATTCGAGACGAAGAAATGAAGTGTGCGAAGGCGGCTCCAGGATCGGAAAAATAATTGGGAGTTGGAAGTTTTGGTGAAGTATTAGTGCTCAGATACCAGTGTTTACGAAATTTAAGGTTTTTGCAACAATTAAACTAGGTATTCAGTAATAATTTTGCATCGCTTGTCAAAATTGTTATTTTGCAATATTCACCTCAAAGACAATTTGAGGACCCTTCCTCCTTATAGCGCACGTTTCGGAATTGTTTATAAAATTGTTAATTGTTGAAAAATTGTTAATTCGCAGTTTTCGGTTCTGGAATATAAGGGAGCCCTTTCCCCTTCAGAACTGCAAAATTTGGAAATTGTTTATAAATTTACAAATTTTCCGAAATTATTTTTTTGTCTTTTCTAAACTGCCTTTGAATGAGATGCAAAATTTCGTAATCCAATTGGCGCTATCGCCTTTCGTTTTCGAGATATGTAATTGTTTCTAAGAAAGCATGTCATGACAACTCCCATTTCTTTGGAAGTCAATGGCAGTTCTCTCACAAATCTACCCTTCAAGCCGTTTTCCAAATGCAACGTGCATTGAGCGACACTCTTTTCTCTTGCGACCCTGACACCAGAATGGTATTTGAAACTACCTTCAGAACGCAAGTCGATTGCTTTGCGAGTCAAAATCTTGGAAACATGAGTTGTTACAAATGTTCCCTAAATACGTAAATGCCAAGAAGGTCATCTTTTGGCAGGCCTGTCCAAGATTTCTGTTCCGCTCATGCTTCGGAGCACCGTTCGACAGATGACGAAGCGCGCTTCGGTCCGGTTGTTTACGCCACCGCCTAACGGGAATCCCCCGGCTGCCAATTACTCACCCCTATCGTAAAACTTTTCTCGCGGAGCGGCCACACTAGCTCGTTTCGAATAGATCAAACACGACAATGTTTTATTTCGGGCCTAGTTCATGTAAAATCAAATGGGATTTTAATTTAATTTTATTCCAGAGAGTAAGTTGCCTTCTTATGTTCTAGTTTGAAGCATAAATAAGGAGCAAAACGAAATATACTGGATAAGTATGTTCAGTTAAAACAAATAAAAGTAATTTAATTGTAACAATTTTAATTGTGGATTGTTTGTTTACAATTCGTTCGCTGTGGGTCACAAAATTCCTTGTCGCCATCAAACGCAAGGAATTGCGAAGTCTCTCGTCGCTCAAACACCCTCGAAACTTCGATTTTGTTAACTGCTTATGAAAAGAAGCTCTCATTTACATACGTGGACCCAAACATAGAAATTATTTTGGCTGCTTTAATATGTAGTTTTGGGAACTCATGTTGTGGAAAATATTCATAATACTCCAAAGAGTTCGCCGTTCGAAATCTTTCTGTCTTTTAGATGGATGGTCGGAATATAAGTCCTGTAGAACCACTATGAAAGAAAATGTCAATACTCTTCGATGTCGCCATTGAGATAAAGCGCAGCAGCTAGCCAGCAGCAGGTTGTCCGTTTTCTTATCGCACAGACTGAAGGAATGCCCCACTACCCCGGTGACTAACTTGCGCCGGCGCGCTGCGTGGGACACGGGCGGAGCAAAAATGCACCGGAGCACGGTTTTGGACAGGCCTGTCTTATGGGAACGCACAAATTCTCAGAGCATATGAAAGAGCCAGTCATTTCAACAGCAAAGCTACTACCTTATAATAGTAATAACATCCACAATTTCTGTAATTTATTGTTATTTAGATGCAGCCCGTGTCTTAGAAAAGCAAACATTAATACTTTTATTTAAACTAATAATATCCATATTTAGGATGAATAAGTTTCTTTTTAAATTTGTTTTGCGTTCGTAACGCGTCTACAACCCCTTCTGGGGCATTGAGGGCTTGGTATGATCCTCCTTAAAATCATGTTTTTAATGTAGTCATTCATCGTCAGTCATTTTCATGTATCCTTTCGGCCATGGCATTTTCACATCTCTTTTTAATCGTTTGTAGAGAATCATGTGAAGTTGGTATTATTATATTATTGAATTGAGTTTTATTGAATTTGAAATGACTGCTTGGATATTTTGGAGTTTAATGAACGAAATATAGTGACCTGGATTAATCGCTATGAAAAGTAAACGAAAAAAGAGACAAATATCAGTATGTCATCAACATTTGTGAAAAATCTTACGAATATCGAAATTAAATGAAGTTCTACACATGCATTGAAAATAATTCACATATAAAATGTATAGTGAAGACTTCTCCTTCCACTCAAACAATACCATTTGTAAACTCAGAAAATTCCCCATCTTAAAGAAGCACACTCATTCACAGAAAAATATTATTTATTGCCCACCTCTTCACATATTCAATAATCCGATACATCCCACATCCATATAGTCTCATTTCTGCCCAAATAGACATGTGCCAAGAAATTGAAAATTCCTTCCGTAGATATCAAAACATTCTAAAACAGAAATTATAACAAATCGAATCGCTGCTAAGTCATAAAATTATACTATGGAACGCGAATGGATTAATACGACACCACAGAGAAGTAATAACTACTCGTATATTGAGTATTTTTCGTAGATTCAAAACTAAAACATAGTTCGTGACAAACAGGACTTTATACAGAGACGTTGGCATAATTCCACTGGATGACTTTATCACCACAAGAAGCCAAATATATTAGAAGAGATTGTGCCAGCACACGAATCACCTTCCAATTAATCTACTAGTAAGTCAACTCATACCCAGGCGCACTCGAAAAAAAAAACAACTTACGAAACCTACAAAAAATGTAATAGTAGTGATTTATTTCTGATATTTTGTTGTACTGTATACCATTTGATTAATGTTCAAAAATGAATTGATTATAAATTTGCAGACGAGAAATAATTTTAAAATACGAAAATGAATTTGAGATTTCCTCTATGAGACGTCTTTCATCGTTCCTATTCATTCGCTCACAATATTACAATCAATTTCGAGATTTCAATGGAAGTGCACGTTTTGGGGTCATCTGATACGAAAACAGTGTTTTTTCTCGAAACGTACGTCCATCGGTCCACTTGTCGTTCTGTGAACATACTAGTGCCTAAACTATTCGTAGAATGTTTGCTAAACACATTGCATTGTTGATGTGGCCCGACTCGAGATCCTGCAATCGTCTCCTGTATTATTTCAGTAGTATACCTTTGGGTTCCGGCTCTCACACGCAACCAATCTTTATAAATGAGGGCTCCAAAGAAAGAGAATTTTACAGAGACTTGACGAATTCCATTTTGACTTTAAAAATATGGATGATTTCTTTAAAAAAACGCATCGAAATATTCATGTAAAATGCAACCCGCATCACATGTCAACCTATATCGGCAAATAACTCATAAACAAAGCATTTTAGAGCCTTAAAAAGTAAAATTTTGAGGCCAGAGGCCTAAAAGAAACGTTTTTCACACTACAATCTACAAGATGAGACATTTTTTGATCCATTCAATTAACTTTTTGGTTCCACGCTTCAATACTATCAAGGCCACCTCAATATTTCAGTCCTTCCTGCTGGTAGCAATTTTTGTGGCGACACGCTTAGAAGACTTAGATTCGACAATCTTTATTTATGCTTTCTGTTAACACTGTAGTTTGTGCAATCTGACGAGGTTTATTTGCATAATCATTAATTCAAGATTTTCTCTCCAGCAACAACTAGAAGTACTATTATAGTTGCTTGATACCTATACCTATGAAGATTGTTTCTTAGGCGTGTAGTGAAACTATTCAATTAACGTTTTTTCATGGTCTATAAGTGCTGTGTACTTAAATCTGGAAGGATGTGGGTGTTCAGTGAAGAGTGAAGACTGTGTTTGTGTTTTACCCGTACCAATATTTTCGTTATCATTCAATGAAATTTTCAAGTCAACGGGTTCCGACACGTAGCTTTCTCAAAAGTAAAAAGCTAATATTTTTGTGACTATCACTAAAAATTAAAACCTAACTGACAAAGAATATTGAATAATTACCTCAAATGTCTTTAAGTAAGTTTTGGGAATTGTTCTAAGCAAATTCTCCTATCTCCATGAATAAATATTTATTGAAAATTTCTTTTACACATTAATTGTTTTTTACTTTTATTTGTAATTGTGTTAGTACATTGCAAGTTACCTTAATAGATACAAATAAAAGTATAGTAGTATAGATAGTAGTAAGTAGTATAGATACAAATAAACACGTTTCGTTAACTACTTTCCCTCTTAGAATGAAAATAGAAGGATAGGGATGAATGTAGGGTCTAACATGCGAGAATTCTCGCACGGGTATATATACGCAGAGGTAGTGGGGGAAAACTTGTGCTAAGGCACAACACAAAGAACAAACTTTTTAAAGTAGCTAAAGTAAAATAGCTTGAAATAAATGGAAAACAAAAATCAAAACGCGCTAGCCTACAATACTACGTGAATTAATTAAAAAACAACTAAATTTAAAATTATAGAAACAATAGTGCAAGTCACCCGACAACTGCCAACGATCGCAGTCCAAACGCACGATTTAAATGTTGGCGATATCTGGAAGTATGTACACTAACGCCCAACTGCAAACTCATATTGTATATAAAACACCGTTTAACGTGTCGGTTCGTTAAGATATTAAAAATGCAAACATAGTTTGAGTAACATTCCCATGTACCGAAGTGGGCTTACTAATGCCTACTAAATTGTTTCTAATGCTAACAAATGGAATTTAGTACTCAAAGGTGAAAACTTTAGTTTGATTATCTTTTGGCTCGGAATTGTAAGTACGCAGGGACGCAGAAAATAATTCAATACTTTTTAGTTAACAAATAATTTTTCAATTTTCTCACCCCAGCAAGCTGGCACCCTGACTCTCCAAAACCCACTCGGTTCTTCATAACAAATCAAGGAAAATTAAATAATATTGCAATGTGTAGGTTCTTGCCCGATCCGGTATTTTCGCACTATTTTACTTGGCTTTCTCAAGAGTAAAAACCTTTTCTATTATTTGACTATCAAGGAAATCGAAAAGCTAACTCTTAAGGAAGATAGAAAAATTTCTTCAAATAATGTTTTTAACGCAGAATGAATTGTTCCAAGAACATCTCTCTATAATTTGGAATAAACTTTAATTGAAAATTTGTTTCAAACATCAATTACATTGTTATTTTGTTTGATATTCTGTAAGTACATTAGTAGTTCCTCTCCTTTATGGAACGGATAGACAAATGGATAGGGAAAGGGTGGGATTTAACATGCGAGAGTTCTCGCACGGGTACGCTAGTTTGAAAATAATTCTTTAAATATTGTAGTGATTTAGTTGACGCGATTTTTTCTTCAAGTGAAATTAGTTCTTGACAATCAGTTACAATCAGTTCTTTATAAAATATCATGTAAATTTTTCTGAATATATTACTTGTTTTTGCACAATCTTGATTGAAATATGAGTAACATTAAACAATATTAAATTTAATATTTTCTCAAAACTGCATCAATATTGTGTTCTTTAATAGTTTTGCATGGATAGTGCTATATTCAGTGAGTAAAATGAAATGAACTTCATTTTAATTTAATATTCTTCACTTAGGCGTTCTTTACGCTATTCGAGGCCAAAGTTTAATCAAAATTTTTGGAGCCATTTTGAGAAAATTTTAAAATATTTACAAAGAACTTCCAAAACCAAAATGTTTCTGGCAAACTCAGAGGGCCTCGAAATCATTTAAATCGATCGAGGAATATCAATTTTGAAGAAAATTGGCAGTACAGTTTAGGCTTTAGCATTAACCAAGATGGACGAACGGACAGACACACAGACTGACTGACGTTTTGTCGACAAAATTAATTTTTATTGTTATATGTGTTAATATTTTAATGTTTTAATACAGGACTCAAAAAAGGAATCATTTCAGCAAATATTGAAAAATGTAAAAAAATAATGTTACGTAACAATTAATATCCCCTTACCCCCATGTAACGCAGCGTAACACATACTCAAACCCCCTCCCCCTTTTTACCGTTTCGTAATTTATGGACGTTTCCCTACACAACGTGCTAGAGAAAATAATTTGCTATATTCTCGTAAACAAACACGATTTACTCAGTTTTTCATTAACAGGACCTGGCAATAAGAGTTTTTCTATCGAAAATTCACCGGCATTCGATTACAAAACTTTCTCTTGTAACGAAGTAAGTTTGAAAAAGTAAAAATATGTTACAGGCACCAATAGATAGTTGCTGTGAAGAGGGTGAAAAAAACCGAAAAGCTAACTCAGACTAAACGTATTAAGAGACTAACAAATACGAGAAAATTGTGCAATTTTGGAGTAGGACTAGAAAAGTTAGCCTTTTTATCTCAGAAATGGGAATTTATATAACAAGTAAAGCTGGAAAAATAGCGAGTTGCTGTAATTTCAAACTGCGGTACTGCGAGTATTAAACTTTTTATTTCTAAAAAGCAAAATTTTAGCGTCTCTGAAATAGACAGGTCTTTCACTGATGAGATAATTAGCTCTTATGTGGCTTTGCTATTCTGAGAATGAATGAATAGAAATGAATGAATAGGAAATACGAATATTTCAGATTGCTTTGGCGTGAGTGAAAATATTGATTTTTCCTTGGCAACGCTGTGTAGCCCCTTATCTGATTTCACCCGGAGTCGAAAGTGCTTCCCCAGGAAAATTGGCAAGTCAGTGCTAGCTTAAGGCTTATGAGAGAAAATCGATAATCCCTCTAAAGAAAGATGATTTTATTCAACTCTTTTCTGAACTATAATATCGAATCAAGCAGAGAGATATCACTAATATTGTCGCCCAGTGTATAAGTAGAAGCAGTCATTTTTGCGTTAATTTTTGGTAAAAATATTTTCTGCATATCAAAAAACTCTATTAATTTTTTTACTCAAAATTATCTTTGTAAGATAATAAAAAATCTTGTATTATCTTTGTTGTCTTTTAAAAAATAGAAGACACAAAATATATTTCTGCATACATCTGAAATCAATGTCCAAAAACATTTCCACCTTCAAAAATTTTTCGACAAATTTAATTTTGAAATTTATTTTATTTTACTTTATAGCTATGAAATTTCAACACACAACTAAATGACGTCACATAAATATTCATCAGAACTACCTTCTGGAAAACTTGTTAATTTCAAAGTAGAGATTGCAAATTTGAAGTATTGACACACTAAGAATAATTGTAATTGCTGATCACCAGCAATTCCATCATCTTTATTCATATTCTCTATGAAAAGCGTTTGTGAGACAGTGCATGCATTTACTATTTTGTTTCTAAGTAAAGGAGACAAACACTATACATAGTAGGAATATAACTCCTATCAAGGCAAACAGGAAAAGTCAAGACGGGTTTTAGTGAATTACTCACAGACACAAAAAAACGTCCTATTTCTTGTCGATATATCGCTAAAATTCTGCAAGATTTCTTACGACTTACAATTACAAGATTACTAAACGACTCTCTTTCCGAAGTACGTAACTTCGAGGTATCCGAAGTATTAAGACCGCAATTCGTGTTATTTATTTTACTACTACTACTACTACTACCACTACTACTAATAATAATAATTTATTGAGTCACATATACAATTACAATCGTGTATGACGAGTCAAAGTGTCTTGGGTGGAGAGAGGGAAGTTACATTTACTGTTCAGAAGCAAAGCAAGGGGCCATCTCAGCATTTGCTCAAAGGACCAGGGTAACTGGACAGAAAAACCTGATCGAGATGGAGTCATTGCCCTAAGAATTATACTACAATACTTTTTACAGGTAGATTAAGATATTATACAATTATTTTTAGTAGCAAGATATTTAACATTTTAGGATTGTAGTTTTATGTTTAATGTAAAAGTAAGATTTACTTGTTACTGTCATTCTACTGCTACTACTTATAATATAATAATAGTAATAGTGAAAATAGTAGTAAAAATAACACATAAAATAGTAGATAATATTAATTATCGTAACAGCTACATGTAATGTAATAATATTAGTATATAATTGTCCAATCTTGAAATGGTGAGGAGCAGGAGGCAGGTTTTGGCCAGGTTTTTTTCTATTCCTACACCTAGTCCTACTGCAGCACCTGAAATCAGTTTGCACCTATTAGTTACTGATGTATTCCTGAACATTATAAAAAAGTTTTTGGCCAAGGAAGTGTTTAAGTTTATTCTTGAAGTTGTGTATTTCTGTTATGTTTCTCAGATATATAGGTAATTTATTGAAGAATTGTATTCCTGTAGAGAATGTACCCTTTTAGCGTAGTGTACTTGTGCACAATGGTTGATGAAGGTTATATGCTTGTCTTGTGTTGTATGAGTGTAAGTTTGAGTTAAATTTGTAAGGTGTGTTGTTGTTTATTAGATTTTTCTTTACAAACATGAGAAATATATAAATATGTAAATGTATATACAAGGCAGTGGAAGTATGTTAAGTTTTTTGAATTGAGGTCTACAGGACTCTGTTATTTTTGTATTTGTTATTGTTCGGATGATTCTCTTTTGTAATTTGAATGTCTGCTTAGCCTCTGGTGCTTGGCCCCACATTATTATTCCGTATTTGAGAACAGAGTGCACATTCGCAAAGTACACTGTTCGGACTGTTTCAATGGTGCTGTTTCTAGTTATTATTCTAAGAGCATAATTAAGTTTGCTCAATTTTAAATTAATATCTTGTAGGTGTGAGTTCCATTTGAGGTTGGATTGTATGGTGATTCCAAGAAATTTTGTATTCTGTGCTTGTGTTATGCTGTTGCCTTCTAACATTAAATTTGGTGAGTATTGTTGGGAGTGAGAGTTCCAGAAATGCATTGTGATTGTTTTGTCTTTGTTTAGGACTAGTTTGTTTTGGTGGATCCATTGAGTTAGTTTGTCAATGGCAGAATTGGCTTTGTCTTGAAGGGATATTGTTGTTCTTTCTTTGAATATTATATTCGTGTCATCAGCGAAAAGTACTGTTTTGTTGTTTTCCATTATTAATGGCAGGTCATTTACAAATATGAGAAATAAAATCGGGCCTAGTGTAGATCCTTGCGGGACCCCATAGGTCACATCTCTTGGTTCGGAGTGATGATTGTTTATTTTGTTATCTTTTAGGTAAGGTAACACTACTATTTGTTTTCTGTCTGTTAAATACGATTTTATCCAGTTATAAGCAATTCCCCGGATTCCATAAGATTCTAATTTTGACAATAGAATTTTATGGTCTATTGTGTCAAAAGCTTTTGACAAGTCAAGGAAAAGACCAACAGGAATTTCTTTTTTTTTCTAGTGCCATAAGGATTTCATTAGTAAAGGCGAATATAGCAGTTTCAGTTGATCGATTTTCCCTGAATCCATGTTGTGAGTCAGTGATAATGTTACAGTGTATCAGGTAGCTTTTTAATCTTTCATAGAAGAGTTTTTCTAATATTTTTGAAAATCCTGACAAGAGTGAAATTGGTCTATAATTCATTACATCTTGTTTGTTACCTTTCTTGTGAATAGGTTTAATTACTGCAGTTTTGAATATGTTTGGGAAGGAGCCCTGAGTTAGTGATTGGTTGTATAAATATGTTAGTGGTTTGATGATGTATGGAGCAATCTTTTTATTAAGGAGTCTGGAATGTTGTCTATCCCAGCAGATTGTTTATTTTGCATTTTATTTATAATTTGAAGTACTTCCTTTTCTGTTGTTTCTGTGATATACATACTAGAAATCGAGTTTTTAAAGAAAGGTGGTGGTTGTTGAGATGTAGTGTTTGGTTTGCTTGTTTGCAGAAGTTTGCCAGCTATTTCAGAGAAATGTTTATTGAATATATTGGCTGTTTCATTAGGGTTTGTTATTCTTTCGTGTTCATGAACTAGTTCAATATTTTGTGTTGTTTTGTCATTTGCTGTTAAGGTTTTTTTTACAATGTTCCACATAGCTTTTGTTTTATTTTGAGATTTTTTTATGTACTCATCATTTGACAGTTCTTTGGCCTTTATTATAACTTTTTTAAGTATGGCTGAGTATCGCTTATAGTAGCTGACTATTTGTTGATTGCAAGAGTGTTGTTGCTGAAGCTCTCTTTTTCTTTCACAAGAAATTTTTATACCTTTGGTTATCCATGCTTTACTGTTTTGTGTATTGTTTGTTTTGTGATACTGTAGTGGATGTGAGATGTTGAAATAATGTTTGATTGTATTAAAGAGGGTGTTGAACTTTAGATTGATGTCAGATATTTCATATATCCCTGACCATGATTCATTAGTTAACATTGTGATGAGTTTGTTCAAGTTTTTTGCATTAAATTTCTTAGTCTCCTTTATTGGGTTTACTTTTATTGAGGTGGAATTTATTTGAAGAGTGAGTATTTGTGCATTATGGTCACTGATCCCCGTATCATTAGTGGTGATTACAATAACAATACAACAATAAAATCGTGTTATTATCACGTCTATTACAATTTTTTTTTAGAATTCCTTGTTCGCTATCACGAATTTTGCCCGTTTCATGCATAACATTGTCAAGACAAAATTATAATTTTGTAAATTGGTGGATTTTTACTTTCCCGTATACATACGTATTTACGAAGCGTGAATGAGTTCAATTTTTCTCTCCCCACTTAGCAATGTCCTGACATTGCTATTGTAATACATATCTTTGATGGTTTCTTTTTTGTTTTTTTTTCACATATTGTTCTTTATTATATGGTGTCTTGGATGCAGTCGTGTGTTGTTTAGCGTTGATGCTGTTTGTCCATGAACTTTTTCTTAGTTTTTTGAGGTTTTGTTCATGGTGTTGTCCCAATACTCCCATTTTCCATTTATTTCTATTTTTTATAGCCAATCTTCATTATTTTCCCCTCTTCTCTTTCTTGTATTGCTACTTGCCAGACTGCAGCATAGATCACTCTTTCCTGTCTTGTGAGAACATTTTCTATATAAGTGTCTATACCTTTTAATTTATTCTTGTTCTTCGTGATTGACATTTTATCCCATTATTGTTCCTTTTTTATTTTCTCCAATAAAGAATGCATCAACAAAGTTTATATTCCCAACTACGTTTTCCATGATGTTTTTGGTTTTTTCTCTTTGTATGTGGCTGGGTTTCCTTATCGTGAATCCTTTTCATTTTCATCACTATGTAATTTCTTTTCTCCTTTTTTATTATTTTTACTTTCCCGTACAAGTACGTATATACGGAATATATATGTAGTGTAGGGAAAGTTATGTAATGCTGCATAAGAAAACGGCGGATTTACGGCGGAAAAAAGTCATTTTTGGGCCACGATCACGAAAAAGTGGTTAAATCCTGAGCTAAATTAAGAAAAAATTCTCTAACACGTGGTTTATCCAGAATACATGTGTTGTGGGTCCTTGATACCGAAAAACAAATTGACGGCAAAACGTCCGTCTGTCAAGTGTATGTGAACAACACTAGAGCCTAAGCCATGCGTAGGATGTTTTTCCAAATTGAAGAAACCCCTGTCCATTTGACCTGTATTGCCCTGCGATAAAGCATTCATTAATTTTTGGGGGTACTTTACATGAAGCCTCCGAACATTTTCAAAATTTTCTCAAAAACGGATCAAAATTTTTAATCGAAAATTATGATAAAGGATTAGGTTTAACTTATGTAATATTCTTAATATCACATTTTTCTATTTTAAATGGCCTGAAAAATTGAGAAAATGTTAAATAAAAAAATGTCAGCCATGGATAACAGCTGGAAATTAGGCGATGTAAAACCAAAAAACTAGTCAAAATTAAAGAAATCAGAAGAGATCTAGTACGAGAAACTCTGTGACATTCTGTTGTAACACTAGTTTCTTTTTATATGACAACGAAAACGCTCCAACACTAGCGAGGTTTGGCATACAGGCAGTCCCACCAACTAAGGGCCTCCCCCGTAACTTCTAAACGGTTCCCGAAATAGAAATGTAGTTTTCGCCCAACAATGCGGAATCATGGGGCAAGTAATGCGCCGTAAGGATATTGTCCGAAAAATTTTTAGTTTTCGAGAAAATTAATCATCTTTCATTTTTTAAATGGAACCATGATTTTTCTCACTAGCGAGAGGTAGATCATAAGTAGACGAGTGCAATGACGTAACATGTTATTGTTTTAATAGTATTTTGAGCACAAAATTATACTTTCTGACAAGTGATTTTAAATAAAATACACGAGATTTCCTGTGTCAATTCTTGCAACTGTTGCCATTCAGGAAGGTTGCATTCCCGGCGCCGGCTCTTTTCGAGGAGAAGCCGCGAAGGCCTTCACCAAAAGTGACAATAGCGTCGGCTGCTACAGCAAAAAGTGCAGGTTTCATTTACAATCTCTTGCCAGAAAGTATAATTTATTACACAAAATACTATCAAAATATGAACATGTGTTACACCATTGCATTCCCCTTTTTATGATTTATCTATTGCTAGTAAGAAAAATATTTGGTTCGATTTAAAAAAATCAAAGTTGATTTAATTTCTCCAAACCTAAAAGTATTTCAAACAATATCTCCACACCATTTCACTTGCTCCATGACTCCACATTGTTGAGCGAAAACTGCATTTTGATATCGGAAGCCGTTTAGGAGTTATAGGGGTGACCCATAGTTGCTGAGACTACTTGTAGTAAATCACCAGCTGGATTATGTAATGGAATCTCGAAACCTATGCTCTCAAATTCAAATCTCAGTTCGGAGAGTGATTTCGCGGGTGCTAAACACTCCCAAAACGACGTTTTTGGATCAATACCGCGATTTTTAATTAAGAGATGAGACGTCATTGGCCGCGACAATATATGCAATCCAGGTGGAATTGTGAAATTTTTGCTCGGGGTTAACTTGAATTTTTATATTACATACTTGTTATAAAGAAATCGAGGAAGTATGTCCACCACTAGTTTTTC
Organism: Acheta domesticus; assembly: GCA_031308135.1. Classification (NCBI taxonomy): domain Eukaryota; kingdom Metazoa; phylum Arthropoda; class Insecta; order Orthoptera; family Gryllidae; genus Acheta; species Acheta domesticus. Next base: position 64,214,014 of record JAHLJT010005437.1, on the reverse strand, counting down.
AATTTAGAGGGGAGACAATATTACACAAGAACTACAAATACATAGTAACACTCGAATGAAACATAGCTTTGCTCGAAATTTTCAAATTACGGAAAAATGTAAATATTCTGAAAAACTATAAACTATAAAATGGAAAGTTCTAAAGTTGAGGAATAGATTTCATTAAAAAATATGGTTTGAATTTTGGTGGTGTAGGTCAGGATCACAAAAAATCAAATCAGATTTTCGATTTCGAGAGGATTGACTAATTATCGAACATAAATCATTATTGCAAAAGCATTTTACTAAAATTTAGGTAACAATTAAAAAAATTGGAGCATATTTTGAATAGATTTTAAAGATGTACGGGCTTTGCGTGAAGTAACAGCCACAATTTTGTTATGAGAATCAAATTCGGCTCCCAACGAGTTAGGTTATGCATTTTCACCAAAATGTCGACATCAATATATGGAATATTTATTTCCTTTTTATCACATTCTCAGCCGTCCTCTATCCGGTGTTTCAGTCAAATGGTAGAGAACGTAGGATTCTGGTCGTTCAATTATTCTAAAGGTAATCATCCTAACAATGGTTATTTTTAGTTTAAATGATAGTATTAATGTTTGCTTTTCTGCATGGGTTGAACACGGGCTGCATTTAAATAACACAATAAATTAAAGAAATTGTGGATGTTATTACTATTATAGGGTAGTGGCTCCGCTGTTGAAATGACTGATTCATTCATATGCTCAGAGAATTTGTGTGTTCTCATAAGATGACCTTCTTGGCATTTACGTATTTAGGGAACATTTATAACAACTCATGTTTCCATGATTTTGACTCGCAAAGCAAATCGACTTGCGTTCTGAAGGTAGTTTCAAATACCATTCTGGTGTCAGGGTCGCAAGAGAAAAGAGTGTCGCTCAATGCACGTTGCATTTGGAAAACGGCTTGAAGGGTAGATTTGTGAGAGAACTGCCATTGACTTCCAAAGAAATGGGAGTTGTCATGGCATGCTAATTTCTTAGAAACAATTTCATATCTCGAAAACGAAAGGCGATAGCGCCGATTGGATTACGAAATTTTGCATCTCATTCAAAGGCAGTTTAGAAAAGACAAAAAAAAATAATTTCGGAAAATTTGTAAATTTATAAACAATTTCCAAATTTTGCAGTTCTGAAGAGGAAAGGGCTCCCTTATATTCCAGAACCGTGTTAGAAAAAGGTAGCGCTTGAAGTGGGTTACGAGAGCGAATAAATAGAACACTTCTTGAGAGAACCAACATGCATGACTAACGCATTACACACACGAGGTGGCTCACACAGTACATGAGGACGAACTGAACTCCTTGCATGGAGCGAGCCTATAGTAGTTCAAACTAAGACCACGAGGGCGCCACTGTCCAAGCTGGTAATAGTGGGTCGCACAAAGTGACAGAATTTACATCAATACTTCCCCTCGAACCACGATTACCATACAAAACCAAAACACAAGATCACATGCGTTTCAGTCCGAGTCCCTTGACACAGTTTTCATGTTTCACACGGGTAAGTCCTTTAGTCAACACGTCAGCTACCATGTCTTGAGTGGGCACGTGCTCGATGGTGATCTCTCCTGACTTCACGACATCACGGACGAAATGGTGCTTAATATCCACGTGTTTGGTACGATCGTGGAATACTGGATTTGAAGATAATTTCTGAGCGCCAACATTGTCATTTTTCACAACAATGCTCTTCATGTTGACTCCGAGACTCTTCAGTAATCTTCTCATATAAATGGCCTCCTTGGACGCTTCGGTTAACGCCAAGTATTCGGCTTCAGTCGAGGACAAGGCGACTGTCGGTTGCTTCCTCGATGCCCAACTGACTGCAGCTCCTCCAAATAGGAAAGAGTATCCTGTATAGGATTTCCTGTCAATAAGACCGCTGCCCCAATCTGCATCCGTGAACATTACAGCCGGTTCACTTTTCTTGGAATACATCAAACTCAGCTCACTCGTCCCCTTTAAGTAGCGTAGGACCCTCTTAGCCGCCTTCCAATGAAGTTCTCCAAAACAGTTGTTGAACTGGCTGAGGTAACTCACGCCGTGAGCTATGTCAGGCCGCGTTCCGACCGACAAATACATCAGACTGCCCACAAGTTCACGATAAGGGATATGTTTTGGGCAAGCGTCCTCTCCTTCAACTTTCATCAATTTTGTACCAGGTTCCAACGGAGTGGATACAGGATTACAGTCACTCATTCGATACTTCTCAAGTATCTCGTTGATGTATCCCTTTTGATTTATCGCAATGCACCCCTCTCTTCGGTTAAATTCAAGTCCTAAGCAATATCCAAGTTCTCCCAAGTCCTTTACCTCGAAACTTTCACAAAGATGATTCTTGACTCGATCAATCTCCGCCTCGCTCGTTGAGAATACCACCATGTCATCGACGTAAATAACGATGTAACTTGTTGCTTCAGCTGCTTGAATGATGTACACGCATGGATCTGCGTCAGATGGGACTGCTCCAAGCTTTCGCAGTTCTCCATCTAGTCGCTCATTCCATGCTCTACCTGCCTGTGGTAGACCGTAAAGCCCCTTCTTCAACAACAAAACTGCGTCTTCTTCGAGTAACTGCTTCCCCATTTCTTGAGCTCTTCCTCTGATATCTGCGTCCTTTTTCTCGTTCTCCACGATATGCTCGAGGACCTCAGTTAAATGTTTGGGAGCTTCCATGAAGATACGCTCCTTAATGACTCCGTTCAAATAAGTGGTTGAGATGTTCAAATAAGCGGTTGAGATGTCCAGTTGTCGAGCGTGCATGTCTTGAATAACTGCCACAGCTACCACGGTCCGTATCGATGATAGTCTTGCCACTGGTGCAAACGTCTCGTGGAAGTCGATTTCAGGTCTCAAGCCGAATCCGCGCGCCACCACGCGTGCCTTGCGCTTTTCAATTGTGCCATCTGCTTTGTACTTAGTTCGCAGAACGAATCTGCTTCCAATAGTGCGCTGATTCTTCGGCCTGGCCACTATCTCCCACGTCCCTTTTTGGATGATCGACTTCACTTCTGAGGCCATCGAGTTTTTCCACTCCGAAGAATCGGATCCAGACATTGCGTCCAACGTAGAAACCTCGGCAACGTCTGCGGTTACCGGCTCCACACTCGCGCCACCAGTGTTGTCTTTTCGTGGTCGCCCAGGACGTCCAGTTCGGATGATTCTCGGCCGCCCGCGACGTCGATTTGGTGCCACGATTTCGTCTTGAGCTCCGTCCTCTCCAGCTCCATCTTCTGTAGCCTCGTTTTGGACGATCGATGGTGGGAATCCAAGGAAGGGCTCCTCGTCGTCTGCTGATTCCCGTGCATCATGTTCTTCGTCGCTCGGCTCAGATTCGCGAACGATTTTTTCGGTAGATGATCTGCCAAGATCCACATCGAACCAATCTCGTTCAATAACATCGTTGACAGCAGGCGCGGGCAGTTCTCGATGAATCTTACATCTCTGGTAATTTCGATCTTTCTAGACTTCGGCAACCAAATTCGATATGCCTTCGACTGGTCAGCATAGCCCACGAAAATTCCTTCTGTTGCTCTGTCATCTAACTTCCCCTTGTTTGGCGCCTTGTCGAGTACGAAAGCTCTGCATCCAAAATTTCGAAAGTAGGCGACGTTTGGAACTCTATCGTTCCAAAGCTCGTAAGGTGTCTTTTTCTCAATCTTCTTTGCTGGGCACCGATTTCTGATGTGACACGCCGTAGAGACGGCTTCAGCCCAGAACGTCGATGGCAGACCAGATTGGATTAACAAACAGCGAGCCATTTCGATCAGCGTTCTGTTCATTCTCTCCGCTACCCCGTTCTGTTGCGGCGTGTACGGAGCCGTGAGTCGACGTTTAATGCCCTCCGACTTCAGAAAAGCGTCGAATTCTGCATTCACGTATTCTCTTCCGTTATCGGACTGGATTTCCTTAATTTTAGCTTCGTGCTTATTCTCGACAAGAGCCTTGAAACTTTTGAATTCTTCAAGAACTTGACTTTTGTTCCTCAGGAAACGCACCTCAGCCCATCTTGAAAAGTCATCAATAAATGTTAGTAGATACACCGATCCCCCGTTGGAGGCGATTCTCATAGGACCGCACAAGTCCGTGTGTATAGTCTCCAACCTACTCGTACTTCGACTGGTTTGTTTCGGAAACGACGGTCTCGCCATCTTCCCCTTGAGGCAAATGTCACAGCTTGCATCTTCAGATCCGTTCGGCAAAGTAACGCCCTGAATGACTCCGGTCTTCGATGCGTTGACCAGATCCCGAAAATTTAGGTGTCCCATTCTCTTATGCCAATTTTGAGTGAGGTTCTTGGGTTCGATCTCCTCTTTTTCTACGGAAACTCCACTTTGACAGCTTTCCGATGATTCACCTCTGACGTAATACAGATCATCGACTCGTTTCGCGATTACTTTGGTATCGCCTTCTTCGTCGAAAATTTCAGCCTGATACTAGTCGAACAGCACTTTGTATCCTTTATCAGTAATTTTCGACACTGATAAAAGGTTATGTCTCAGTTCAGGAACGTGCAATACATCGATCACTTTCACGTCACATGAATCACCTTGCATCTTCGTTTTGATCACGGCTGTGCCATTTCTCTTGATTTCGGCGGACGCGTTGTTGGCTAACTTCATCCGGCCACCTGAACCATTTCCCACATCTGTGAATTGATTTAAGTCTCGACACAGGTGTGAAGTACAACCACTGTCGAGGCACCAGTCACTCAAGGTTATGTCGCTTACATTCTGACACATGTCGATCTTCGCTTCCGTCGATAGTAGGATCACATTTGCCGAGTTGTCACTGTTCTTCCTTTTGAGTGGACATTCCGATGCCTTGTGCCCCTGTTCATGACATTTAAAACATTTATAACTGAACGTGTTTCCTTTTTGGTTCTTTTTGTCATCACTTGCTCTCCCATTTTTGTTCTTCGGTAGCAGCTTTTTCTGGACGTACATTGCTCCTTGATTCGAACTCGACGAATTCGAATTTTTCCTCGCATCATATTCCTCGGTGATCTTTGTCCTAAGGTTGTCAGGTGTAGGCAACGTATCACGACTTTCGATCGCCACGCGGAAGTTTTCATAGCTCGCTGGCAAGCTATACAGCAGCATGATTGCAAGTAAGTCATCGTTTATTGTTATGTCCATTTCCGCTAGTTTATCGACCGAATCAAAAAATTCGCGCAAGTGAACGTGGACGTCGTCGTTGTCGTATAAAGATAGAAATGAATAATCAGGCACAAGAATTTAAGAATTTTCGTGAAGTAATATGTGAGGAAATATCGCAGTTACGGGCCGATACTTCAAGTGAATTTAGTAATATTTATTCAAAAATGGAATCTTTTAACTGCCAAGTAAATCAAATACAAAAAGAGCAAAAAGAATGTTTTAATAAAATCAATTCTGAAGTTGTAATTTTACAGGAAAATGTTACAGCATTAAGGCATTCACAAGACCAACAATGCAAAAAATTGACGAACGTCGAATCACGTACAGAACATTTAAAGAGAATATCGCAGCAACATGGCGATAAAATAAATAATATTGAAATAAAGATGGTTGTTACAAATAATAATAAAAATACGCTAATTTATAATAATTTGAGGGAAGCAGATGCAAGAAGGAAGCTCAAGCAAAAGCAATATTTTAAAGGTGTATATGATGTGGGTGACGAAGTATTGATTAGAGTACCACAAGTATCGTCGGTAGATAAAAAACTATTTTATAAAATTTTTCCTTTGTATAAAGGACCGTACCGGATTGACAAAGTACTGAGTAAAAATGCTGTAATTTTAAAGGATGAAAATGGTCAACAGATGGGGACATACAATTATAGGAATATTAAGCCTTATAAAAGGGACGATACCCATGATTAAAGATTATTGACAAGGAATGAATAATTGTATATAGTATTTTGTACATATTAAAATGTAAATAGTTTTAAGGCTGCAAGAAACAAGATATGTGTTGTGTGAAGTGCAAAGTGTCAGTGAATACAGTGTAATGAAGCAAGAAGAAGGTGCTTAATGTAGTCTTGTCATTTAGTTATGTTGCAGCAAACCAAATGACGCTTGGAGAGGGGAAGCTATGATATACCAATGGTTCAGGAAAAGAGTAGACAATGGCAGGTGGTTGCTAGGGGGCTTTGTTGATAATAAGATGGAAGTCGACTTTTTGGGAGGTAGAAGGTTTTGTTTGGACGAGTGAGAGTTGTAACCAAAAGTTCTACGAAGTTGTATTCGTTCATTGAAGTAAAAATAAAATTGCTGATTGTAGTGCAACCTGAAAGTGATTGAAGTTATTTAGGTGCAGCGACCGCTAAGATCAGTCAGAAGTTGAATTGTGATCCAGAAGTGAGAAAATGTCTGCAAGCAACGAGCAAATCCGCAGCAATCAATAGCCAAAAAAAAAAAAAAAAACTTTCACGGAGGTTTCGCGTCCGCCGTATGGCGGGCGGGTCGGGTGGCCCAAACAGTTTCATGGTAAGCAAATGGTAGATTTGAAATTCAGTAACAGTAGAAGAAGCAGATTTGTTACAATATACTCCCTGCGACGCACAACCAAACAAGTAATGACGCTCCTCTTTGTTGCGGCTGTAAACACCCGTTTGGAAAGCGCGCCGACCAGGCAGCGCACTGCGGCGGGCGAGGCAACAAGGAGAGGCAGCGAACCGTGGAGAACGCCTGCAAACGGGCAGCGAACGACCACCCAGCGAGCCTACGCCCCAGAAGCGAGTCTGCGGCGCCGAGGACATTATAAGCCGGCGCCGCTACCGCCGAGACAGTGAAGATATTATTGAAGTGCCCTACTGAGATTTGTGACTAAGTGATTGAGTGTACGACCCGGCTTAGATTTTGTTATTCTGTCTCTTGGTATATTGGTTGACTGAGCAAATGTTTGGTACATCTCACGGTATAAACTCTAACTTTTCTTGATCAACGGTACCTTCTTTTGGGTTACTGGAATGATACATTTTTGTATAAAAGCTGTGTGTGTAAAATAAAAATGTGGTTCACGAAGTCTGCCTGTTTTTTTCTGAACGTAGCACTCTTGGCGCTCCGCGCTCTTCAATTTTCAGTTGCTTCGCGCTATTGCATTTCATTTGTTTCTTAGTAAACGTCGGCAACTCTGTAGTGACATCATCATAATTCGAAGCATCTGATTGGATAACGAAACCCCTCTCCCCTGTCAGCCTGGAGCTGTCAAGTAAGCAGAAATATTATTCACAGTATTCGCGCTGTCGACTGTGCTGACAGCGGTCGATCGGAGGTCACCCTCCCTAATCACAAATTCCCTCATGCAGCCCCTACCAGAGTACAAAAACGTAAGTTGTGGAAAAAACTTTTTTATGAATAGTAAATCTATTCTACAATGGTCTCAGGGGTTATTCTTTTCTGGTAGGGGTTCGACAAAGACCGGCGGGGAAATGATAAGGAAAACACACACAATATTTAATGATACACAAAATAATAAGTTACTTTATTTGTCTTTTAGTGCTGTTGGCACATTGGCATAAAAATGATTCATATTTGGCGTCGTGGCAGGAGATTGGTTTTTATAACAATCTTTGGCCTTTATTACTAGCTCAGAATTTGCATTTTGAACGTACCGCGTCGGACTATGAAAAGAGTGGATACATAAAGTTTCTTTGTCTGTTTCGCATTTCGCCGTATCGCATTCGATCTGGCGGGCTCCTTTGTTAGTTTCATCTCCCTTCGCCAGGGGGCAGCTCCTACCGGTTTCCGTCGCCGAGCACTCTGGTGTACAGAGAAGATTATTTAGACACATTAGATATCCGTTTTTAACCTATGACAGCATTGTCGCCAAATTCAAACGTCGAAACAGGCTCTTCAAAGTAGTTGCTCCGCCCAGGGAGTGAGCTCGCATTAACGTTCCATGAGAACGGGTTAAACTATCAAAGTTGGCACCAGTGTCGCCCTCCACTGGGCTTTTCAAGGAGCAACCGCTTTTACGCGGGAACCACTCTGAAGGCACGAGTGGAATGTCGTGCAATACAAATTAAAAGAAGGCTTTGCTTTTCATGTGAGAATGAGGTAAAAAGGTGAACGGTTTATTCTATGATTACTTATTTCTTCATATTATCTTCTAATAAGAGGGGTACATTGTGTCTTTCCAGAGATCGAGCGAGCGAGCGAGCATTCCATAACGTTCGTCTCGCCGTAACCCAACTAATAGCTCTCCCAATCTGAATATTAATATAAATCTGAATCTGAATAAGAAGCTATATTTGCAGCGTTAACAAGGGCTTTCATTCGTTATTTGATAACTAAATATGCAAACATCAACCAAAAACAAAGAAAATTTAACACTTCAATACTTATTTATTGGTCAAAAAACAGTAAAAACTGTATATGACGTGTGGGGAAAGAGATTTATCTGCGCACATTTTCTTGAGGGCCAAAATTAAAAAAAAGAAAAACGAAAATAGAAAACGAAAAAATGAATTTAGAAAATAATTATTTTAGAAAAATAAAAATATTTGAAAAATGTTTGTTCCCGAGTTATAGAAAATCAATTTCAACGGTAAATGAACTATAAGCAAAGGGTGTGCTCAACAAAACGTGCGCACAGTGAAGCTACATTTACGTCCAAAAGCAAAACAAGGGACCATCTCAGCATTTGCTCAATGGATCAGGGAAACTGGACAAAAACCTGATCGAGATGGGGGTCATTGACCCGGAAGCTGAAGTACATTGCTTGTTACAGGCGTATTAAATATTTTTTTAAAATGTATACAATGCAAACGTAAACTAATTCATTATATATCTTTGTTTTGTTACAATAAACATTATTTTTCTTTTTGACGATCAGTATAGTCTCTAATTGTATAGAAACAGTTTTGCAGCAGAAAAGATTTTACTTTAAACTTAAATTTGTGTGCCGACTTTAATTGTTTTATGTCATCTGGCAATGCGTTGTAAAGTAACGTACATGTATTGTATGTTGATTTCTTGAACTTAGCTGTTGATACTGACATTTGATGCACGTGATTTCTACGGTGTGTGTAATATCAATATTGCATGAAAATATGTTCCCTCCGTTAAGTAGGTCATTTTTGACAAATATTACAGATTCTTAAATAAATAGACAAGGCAATGGTAAGATTCCCAGCTCAATGAAAAGAGGCTTGCAGGAATCACGTGGAAGGCATTTTTTCATTATTCGAATAATTTTCTTTTGCAATCTGAATGTCTGAATACTACAGGATGAGCTTCCCCAGAATATTATGCCATATCTCAGGCGGGAATGTACATTTGCAAAATAAACGCAACGAGCTGCATGAAGGCTGACAGAATTTGAAAGAATTCTGAATGCGTAGCATAATGAACTTAATTTAGTGTTTAATTCTGTTATATGTACATTCCATTTGAGGTTTGAATTGAAAGACCTAAAAATTTTGTTGCCTCAACATCAGCTAATTGCATATTGTTCATTTTCAATGGAACATGCGATTTCCGATTTGAGATGCAAAAATGTATTGAAACAGTTTTTATTTCGTTAACAATTAATTTGTTATTATTAAACCAATTTGAAACTTCTGAAATTGTACTATTTACTGTTTCTTTTTTGCAAAGAACATTCGTGTCATCAGCAAACAGAACCGTTCTTCCATTTTTAATAGACGAGGGCATATCGTTTACATATAACAGAAAGAGAATAGGACCTAAGATCGAACCTTGCGGGACCCCATGCACAATTGGCAAAGAATTGGAAATATAAGTATGTAATGTCCTTTCCTGCCAGTATGGTATTTCTACTCTTTGAGTCCGATGTTTAAGGTAAGAAGTTATCCAATCTAGGGCAATACCACGAATTCCATACGAACGTAATTTTGAGAGCAAGATGTTATGGTCAATAACGTCAAAAGCTTTTGAGAGATCTAAGAATATTCCAATGGGTACTTCATTTTGGTCTATTGATGAAGCAACATCTTTGAGAAAAGAAAAAATGGCAGTTTCCGTAGATTTTGATTTTCTAAAACCGTGTTGTGAGTCTGAAAACGCTTTGTTTTTCCTGAGAAAAGTTTCCATTCGTAAGTAGAAAAGCCTTTCTAATATTTTTGAGAAAACTGACAAAAGAGAAATTGGCCGGTAATTTTGAATATCATTTTTGTTTCCTTTTTTTAAAAGTGGCTTAATTTTTGCTTTGCTCAGATCGACCGGGGAATATCCATTTTGGAAGAAATCGTACGTATGGTTTAGGCGCTAGCAGTGTTCACAGACGGACGGACAGACGGACGTTTTCCTTTCAATTGGGTTTTCGGTATCAAGGGCCTAGAAAACAGGGTTTCTGGCTACACCACGTGTTAGGGGATTTTTTTTCTTAATTTAGCAACTGGTTTTATCCACTTATTCGTTTTCACGGCCCGGCAATTAATTTTTTTCCGCCGAAAATTGGCCATTTTTTTCGCGCAGCATTACATAACTTTCCCTATACTACGTATTCCGTGTATACGTACGTATACGGGAAAGTAAAAAGGGACTTAATTATAAAATTTTTTATCTTCTCATAGAATCTATTTATTTGTGAGTGTTCATTCAACAGATAGAGCTTGTCACAGTTTGCGTTTTTTTGTTTTGTTGTATGTTTTTTTTATTTTCTAAAGATTATAAAATACTTGTGTAAATGTGGAACATTTCTTGATTACATATGTTTTAAACCATCGAGAAGAAATACAACAAGACAATGTAATTCACTAAGGTGAATATTTACTTCAGTTATTTCTCTTGCAAAGTAGGGTAGATTATATTATATTGGCACACATATGTGTCTCTCATTCCAAGCATGCTTCTCTTGAATTTTATCAAGAAAGACTTATAGAGGAAATGACATATTGTTAATTTTAATTGCATATTAAAGTGCATATTTGAGATTTTTTAGGTCATAAATGCATATTTTTAAAAGCATGTTTCAAGATTTCTTTTAGGGCATAAAAATCCTCTCCCTATTGATTAACATCAGATCAAGTTGTTACATCATAAAATGCGAATAATCTACAGGCGGACGTTGCTGATAGCGGTGGGCATTCCTGATAGACCAACTGATGTGTTGTTTGGGTTGATTCTGAACTCTAACATTATTGAAGTTGAAATTGGTGTATATTCATTGAGAGACTCCTCAGGAATTGGAGCAATGCATTTCTAAGACGTCTTTTGGTAAGTGGGTCTCAATCAATGAAAGTCAAGACGCTTTGCCGGCTCTTGCAATCATCAAGACCGCCAAAGGAGTTATCACCGATACAAGTTAAAGAGCATAATTTACGTAATTGCAAATGTAATTTCAATTTGTCATGCATAAATGAATAAACGTGATGTTAAGAACTTCAAAAATGTATTGATTAATAATATTAAATTTATATTTACGTTTTTATTTCCTATAATTTTTTATCGACAGTAATTTTATTTTCTGTTATTTTATATTATTTTTAAATTGTTACGTATTTTCGCAGCACATCTCTTAGTTCTTCTTGGGCATTGCGCGAATAACCTCTGGAGTAATCCTCAGTTAGGATTTTTTGTCATCTCGTCACGTCGGTCAGTCCATGCCTTTTATCCGATCAGCCAACGGCTGGGCACCGTTATACTGCGATTTTTCTAACTCTGCCTCTCGTGCCCCTATGGCCACGATGGAATATCACACGGAATTTCGCGGCTTTCTCGGTCCTGCCGCTAGGAGTGGCAGGACCACAAGAGGAGTGGCATGATCGCAAGCACTGCTTGATACGGTCGCGATGATGTGATACCTAGCGTCGCGACTGAGAAAGACGCGAAATACCGTGACAGATTTCATTGTGAAGAAGACGGGCCTTCAGAGGCAGAGTTAGAAAAATCGCAGTATTGTAAACGGGCCTCCACGACAGTCTCCCGCCCAGCAATCCGTGGTGCAGGGTTGCCAAATTGGGGCATGCATTTTGAAGGACATTTTACCTACTTAATTTCGTAAATAACAATCGTTATAGTTTTTATGATAAAGCGCATAGTTTTGAAGATATAAGCGAAAAACTATAAACAGAGCGAAATTTTTAAGGTTGTTTGGAATTTTCTCTGTGAAGCCGACATTTTTTTGAGGTAGCGGACATTAAATTCGAATTCCTGAATTTTTTTCTGAATCAGATATCTTTTGACTGGACTACCACGGAAGTCAAGCAACTCGACACATCACGGCAGAGTTGCCAGATATGTTGTGAACTGTTTCCCCACCACTACTACGGAATTTCTCCGAATAACCTCCCTAATGAAAAAAAAAATTCCCCAACTTTGAAACGAAAAATATTCTCCAAATTACGGATCAACATGAGCGGGCCCTGACGATTCCTTTGGCTCCCACTTTAAATTCAAATCAATCAATCATCGTCCTCTGAGCTGCTCGAAGCCGTATACAATCTTCGTTTTTCTCATATTTTTCTTTCTCTACGCCAGTCGCTCATTTTTTTCGTTTTGACACATAAAAATGAGATAGAATAGTTTGTGTTATTTTTTTATTCATAATAATTGAGAGAATAATATTTCTATCTCGACTCAGGATGCAAATAATTTCCCCAAAAAATCCCCAAATATTTCCTGTCCATTCGTGTTCCCCACAACGAAAAAAAAAAAACATTTTGGGGAGAAAATTCCCCAATCTGGCAACCCTGCACTACGGATTGCTGGACGGGAGACTGTCGTGGAGGCCCGTTTACAATACAGCGATTTTTCTAACTCTGCCTCTGAAGGCATGCCACTCCTAGCGTGACGAAATGACAAAAAAATTTTAACTGAGGATTACTCCAGAGGTTATTCGCTCAATGCTAAAAAGAACTAAGAGCTGTGTTGCGAAAATACGTAACAATTTAAAATGTCCACCGCTATCAACAATGTCCGCTTCTAGATTATTCGCATTTTAAGATTTAACAACTTGATCTGATGTTAATCAATAGGGAGAGGATTTTTATGCCCTGAAAGAAATCTTGAAATATGCTTTTAAAAATATGCATTTATTACCTAAAAATTCTCAAATATGCACCACACATTGCCAAATGAAACATCACATCAAATGCCACCTCACATTGACAAATCAAACAAGATGGCACACTGCTTTTACTTTATTGCATAGTACTTATACAGAGAAATACATTCATAGTACAGAAAAAGACTTTTGAAGCTGCTGCAAAAAGCAACGATTTTTAACAGAAAAACTCTTATTGCCGGGCCCTGGTAATGAAAAAGTAGATCAATCTTGTTCCAATACCTAATATCGCTGGCTCAGTGTTATAGGGTTGTACGTAGAACAGTGCTGCTTTCGAGAAAAAGGCCTTTGAAGTTTTGGGCATCCTTATATCATTTCTATAACAAGTCTTCATATATTTTGGTTTTAGTGATTAAACTTAGGTGAAAATAGAAATGAAATGCAGCATTGGTTTCCAAATAATATAATTTTTCAGCAAATTACCGAATATTACATTTTTATATTGGATTTTGTAATACTTAAAATATGAATTATTTGAAGCAACAAAGTTATATGTAGAACATTACACTTTCAAAATAGGAGATATCTATGTGTTATAGGAAAGAGGCATAGTTAAAGGAAAGAGGCGTAGAAAAAATAATTGGATTATTTTAATTAAATACATTGTAACGCAAATTCAAACTAGTGCCCCTACATCAGCATTATTTCTCGTATTATTGGTGATAGTTACATAATATTATAATGCACCTTCTATCCTACTAACCATTCTATCACTCAAAAAATGTGAATGACATAACTTAAAACTCAAAACTCAAGTCATAACTCAAAACTGTGAAGTGACTTAATATTTTGGTAACAGTTTTCATGAAATTATTTCCAATTCTAATATTGGAAAATATATTACATTCAAAAGAAATTAAAATACTTCAATATTAAGAGATGGACTGGTTTGAAAAACAAATTGAACTTTGTTATCTTGCAACTAAAAATTGTACAAAAACTACTAATATGTTTGAAAAGTATTCATAAAATTATTAAGAGATCTGATATTGAAGAACAGATTGCATTATAAAAAATCTCTAGCTCCAATATTGGAAGTGATGTTCATAAAAACTATAGTTATAAATTGTTTTGAATTTATCGACAGTCATGAAATAGAAATGGAAAAGTTCAAAATTCTAAAAGGATCAGTTCAAATATCTAGAGGGAAAATTCAAAAATGTCATTAGGACTTCAGGTAAAGAATGCTCAAAAATTAAAGTATTCATTTAAAATTTTAGGGCAGCAACATCAATGACAAAAATGGGAAAATATTAATTGTAGAGAAAATTCTGTGAATGGTTTAGACTCGGGTTGTTCACAGAATGATGAGAGACATTTTGAAAGGAAATATCATTTTTCAAAAGCAGGCACCTCGAAAACGTGTTTTTCCTACAAAATCTTGTGGGTTCTATGTTCACATACAACTTTGTAACTCAAAGAGAAGACAAAATTGTACATAGAACTTTTGAAAAGCTGTTGTATTGGCCAAACTAGTGACCTCTGCCATCTTTTGATCATATTATAAATTAGATCTTACTTCAAAGAACTCAGTAACAATAACTCATTTTTGCTATTTTCCTGACATGCAACCTTGTAACATGGGACCAGCAATATATTACTGCTAATACAGTATGTAGCCAGAAACCGTTTTATAGATCCATGGTACCAAAAAAATTGGTTTACAGCAAAAGGACTGCCTGTCTGTGAAGAACACTAGTGACCTAACCTTAAGCAGGATTTTCTCAAAAACAGACTATCCCCAATTGACCTGGCTAATGCCTTGACCTCTTGAATAATATTTTAATTTATTGGAGTACTTTACATAAAGCTTCAAGGACATTTTCAAATTTTTCTCAAAAATATCTCCCAATTTTTTCAACACTTTTTTATTTGACAATTGTTTTGTGCTCCTTATGTCATTGGTAAGTCTGTTTCTGAATTGCATAATTTGATTTATACGAGCTAGTCTTAGGATTTGATTACATTTTTGAAATAATCTGTCTTTTTCTTTTGTTTTTATGTACAGTTTTCCTGTTACCCAATCTTTGTATTTTGTACATAGTGAATCTTTATTTGTATTTTAATTTGTACTTGATTCCATATTTTACTATGTTTTTACGCATTTCACAGATATTGTTAAATTTAGTAATAATATTTATTGAGTCAGATAATACAGTTACAATCATGTATGATAAGTGAGACTAATTTATTATATATTTCATTTATTTATAATTTCATTAAATACGTTAACACCAGTATGTTCAGTCTGATTCCAATCTCATTCTTTAATAAAGGTTTCAATCATTTTATTATCATTGCTTGACATGGACATATCCTGACTGTTTGCAGTGTTTGATCTGTCAGCATGTAGCTTACTATAGGGTATAGTGTAGAGGTCAGATATCTTCATGTGCAACACTCCTGAATCAATTCCAATACATGTTCTTACAAACACATGGTCAATTTAAGTAGTGCACAAAGTATTATTATTTGTTTTCTCTCTTGTAGGTGATGTTGTATTTAAAAATCCTTCATCAAACAAAAATATCAAGGTCATACATCAGCAAATCAGTTTTATTCAGCTGATATATTTTAGAATCCCCAACAAAAATATCATTGAAATTTATTTTGTATTTTTCAATAGCCTACTTTTATCTCACATTATGAGGAAATCTGAGCAATTGTTATTAGTCTATAATGAACATTATTTATAGCATTAATTTATGTATTGAACTAGTATTTTTTACTGCTATGCCTTCAAGCTACTAAAACTGTAATTTTTACAATGTAATTCAAGAGCTATTCTATAAAACAGTATTAACACTTCTTTGTTTATAAATAGAGTAGTAATTATTTTCTAAGTTGAAACAATTTATAGATGTATGTGAGAGGTAATCAGACCACAAGAATAAGTACAAATAGTGTACTTAACACATTATACAATAATACACATATTATCAAACTAGTTTCAGGGAACCTTACCCATCTTCAGTGGTAAAAGAACCATCATTATCTAAAACATTAACAAATGTTAAATTAATTCAACATTAAAAAAAATTAAATTATTGATTTCAGTGAAGATAATACTTACTTAGGTAAGGTGGTCAATCATAGGTAAGGTGGTATGCACAGATTGAGGTTAGCAAAATTCATCAACCATTTTGAATGGTGTAGCCATTTTGTCTATGGTTGGGGGGGGGGGATGGAAGTAAAAATAAATAAAGAATATGCCATATTTTACATCTGTTGGTTCAAGTAGGCAAATAATCACAGGATTTTTTAGTCACTTTATTATTTCTTAATTTTCTAAAATATTTAATTTAGATCCTTTATTTTGAATATATGTAAAATTTGAATTTTTTTTTGTTTAGGTCAAAAGAACAAACCCTCAACAAAAGTTTTCAAATTTTACATATTCCAAATAAAGGATTTAAATTAAATATTTTAGAAAATTAGGAATAACAGAATTACTAAAAAATCCTTTGATGACTTGCCTAAATGAACAAACACATACTAAGTGTTGTACTCATGAATTTATTTACTTCCTTTCCCCCACCCTTATCTCGTACTAACCATAGACACAATGGCATTTATTATGGTTACCATATTAATTCAATTTAATATGGTTGTTGAATTCTACTAACAGCAATCTGTGCATATTTGATCATGTTACCTGAGTAACCTATTATCTTCACTGAAACCAATAATTTAATTTTTTTAAATACAGTGTATTAAAATTTAACATTTATTCATGATTTTTTATAATAATGTTGCTTGTACCCCTGAAGATAGGGAAAGTTCCCTGAAACAAGTTTGGTAATATGTGTATTAGTGTACGAATGTGTGAAATACGCTATTTGTACTTATTTATTGTGTTCTGATTACCTCTTTCATACATCTATAATGTGAATTACAACAAGATCTCAGCTGAAGCCATAAAGTTATTGAAACAATTTTTCTCTTCCTCTGATATGTGATCTTCTGACAAGCATATTACATGAAAAGTACATTTATTCAAAATATTTGAATTCATCACAGTGTTTCTTAATGAATAGATATTTTAGTAAAAGAAATTATTCCATTTTCTTTTAGAAAGTAATTATGTTTGCAATCTTCCCATTGTAAACACCATGTTTAATTTAAACTTTTATTTTAGAATTTTAAATTTGGTACTTGCACCAAACCTTAAGTAAAAGAAAAATGAAAGCTTGAATTATTTTGAAACAAAACATGGACTTATGAACATGATCTTTACCTTAATCTGGTAGTTATGCAGAAACTCAATGCTATGCTAATCCAAGATCTGTGTAGAATTCTTTTATATCCTCACTACATCCACGCTTTGCTCTTATTTCGCAACCTCCATCTCCAACTCCCCCTCCCCCCTATGTTAAATTATACCATCACATCTGCTTTTATTTCATGATCCTATCCCATTGGCCACACCTGTCGATTTGTACCTGCTCCATCTTCCTCCCTTAATCCTTAAAGCCCATTCTTAGTATAACTTTTGTTGCAACCAAAGACCACTTCCCACATTTAAACTCAGCCATTACACTTAGCAGAAAAGCCCACACAACACAAAACAAATGTCTGTATGTATTATATTTTAATGAACAACTATTAAAAAACAAGCATACAGATTTTGAAAAATTACTCAAACATAACCTACAACACTTAACAATATGCTTGACTCATCACTAGTTAACAACAAACAGCATACAAACAGTGGTGTTAGGGTGAAGGTTTTGCGATTGTAAGAAAAATTAATTACTTGATACTTTCTCTGATACTTTGTGATAGTTGATAAACAAAAGATTAAAAACAGCATCTTCCAGAAGAATGATTTTTTCTGCTTTGGTAGCTTATGTAGCCCTGTTTCTAAATCAATAAAGGGAAGCAATTCATCTAGTCTTATAACAGCCCTAATTTCATGAACTTAATAATAAAGGCAAATTTGTGTACTATTGGTTATTAATCATGGACTGATGAATTTCAATTTGTTCAAGGATATTTTTATTATTTAAGCTCCTAACACTACTTGTGTTTGCTGTACACTTTTATTAAGGGGGCCAGAAAAAAGTCTTGTGGGTGGGTCTGCACTAATTTCATTATGCTACTGCATACACATTCCAGGATTCACCCTAGCTAGTGGGTCATGTCAACAAATAAGAAAATTATATCATGCATATGGTGATTCATGCATTTTTGTTAAAAATAATATGCAGTACCTGTATATCAATCACAGAATACTTCTCTCCCATAAAAGACCAAAACTTTGAAATATCTATCAGCAATTTACCAAACCAAAAATCTTGAATTGTATATAAGTACGTACCACAGTCCCCATAGGATTCAGAAATGTTTTCTTAAAAATTCTTGAAATTGTTCTTGTTAAACTTAACGCAGGACTATAAAATTATATTATGCAGAGATTTCAATATAATCTGTCTGTTAAAATCAAAAGATGAAGAACTATTCAAAAATTTACTTATATCAACTTACAAACTACTGTACATCAACCTACCAGAATATCTTTAACAAAATATAACACCATTGACCACATGTAATAGACATTAACCCATTTCTGCCTAGCGTTACATATATGTAACGTTAGTTTTGGCAACGTGTGGCTATGTTGCAAAAATTTTCAAAGCTTCATTTTTATCTCCATGCAGTTTGCTGGAGTCTATTGTTGATTACGCCGCAGTATCTTTCTACTTCTCAGATGTCGTTCTCTTTTTAAAGCTGATTGAATTTGAATCTGTGCTTCCATTTCCCGTGTTATGGAATCCTTCAGAAAGTTAGTATTTTTTTAAAGGTTCCTGAATAAATTTAAAATCTTAATATCAATTGCCTATGTTAGTAAACATATTTAAGTATGCAATGAATTTTGTTAAAGAAGTGAATGTGTTAAATCTTCAAAGTTATCAAACTTAACATTTTACGTTACATATATGAAACGCTAGGCAGATTAGATCTCATGTTATCCACTTCCTTTCAAGAGTGTTTCTGATCATGTTATCGTGCAACTTTTGGAAGGAAGGCACGATTTAGGTGCTGTAGGAGTATAATGACTAGGAAAAAGAGGACATATGAGTGGAAAATTTCCTTTCCAGAAGGCAATTACAAATGATAATCTCAATTTATCTCCCGTAGAACTTTTAGAACTGGTTTGGAATGACAAAATAAGACTTTTTCTAATTTCTGTAGAAACGAATTATGCACTTTTCAAAAACTGCACACATTCTAAAATTACTTATCACAAAAGGAGTTGTAGCAATTCTTTTTCTGTCAGAGTACACTGAACTCCCAAGAAGGTGTTACTGGGTTTCAGAACTTGATAT
This sequence comes from Acheta domesticus, assembly GCA_031308135.1. Classification (NCBI taxonomy): domain Eukaryota; kingdom Metazoa; phylum Arthropoda; class Insecta; order Orthoptera; family Gryllidae; genus Acheta; species Acheta domesticus. Next base: position 64,194,644 of record JAHLJT010005437.1, on the reverse strand, counting down.
GAGGAATTTCATAGTATGCAGCACAATGAGAAAAGATAGATTTGAAGTAACAATGATTTTTATATATTCATATGACACAAGTTGATAAATATGATAAAATGTGGAAACTTAGAGCACTGATGGATAAACTCAGAAAACACTTCACTCTACACAGGACACACACTACTCTATACAAATCCGGAGTTATGTAGCCACATGTTATCTCACGACAAATGCATCACTTCCAAAAGGTCCCATCAGGTCAGTAAACTCATTAGCATGTGCAAGGGTACTGTATGGCCGTAGGTATAATGGAAGAAACCATTTGGTCGCAAAAATACGAGACATGAAAGAAATGCAATGTGCAGCAAAAACTGCAAGAGTTCAACAAGGACATTGTGTATAAAATGTGACATATGATTGTGTGTAGATTGTTGTGTAACATTCCACAGAAAGTAAAACATTAACTTCTTGTGTAATACAGAAGGTACAGATGTATAAACATATAAGAAACAGGATTTTGGTATGGTAAGGTAAACGTCCCTAAACCTATCCCCTCTTCTGCCTAGCGTTACATATATGTAACACCCAATAATTTTGTTTCTATAAACAATTTCAACATGTGAGCTCTTGATTTGTGTTTCTATAGTCAAAAAGTATAATTCAACAATAAATTTTCTTAGTTTTGCGTGAAATAAAAATTCAGGCAGAAATGGGTTAATGCCCAAATACTCAAGCTTGAAATGGACAAAAATTATTACTTTGCAGACAAACCCAAAACTGGTTCCAAGAAAAAAATAGACGAATTTAACTCTCATATAACTCTCAGAAAAATAGGATGTGGTGTCAATCAACAAACACAAATGCCAAATTTAACTTGTTCATAAACATATTCTCAAGTTATTTCACTATCATTTTTCCACAGAAACTTAAGAAAATAAAAATCAAGAAACACAAATCTTCGATAGCCAAATGAATCAAAATATAATGTGGATGAAAATATGTATGAAATAATCCTTCTCATCAAATGTAGTTCTGATTTCATTGCTTACAACAAAACATATAAAAGTATTGTGAAGAAAGTAATTAAATAAGTAAAGCTACTAAACAACAACATTTCCACAAACAATGAAATTAAAATTGCAAACAAACATCTAAAACATCACTTGAGAGAGACACCAATTACACTACTTGATCTTGACAGTCTCTCAAGAAACTTATTTATCAAACATGGTCTCCACCGCAATCAGGTAGGCAAGCATAAACTTGGTGCCATGTTGACTCAAAAGTGTTGAGCTCTATTCCATCCTCACTGCTATCCATCTCACCCCAACTTATCTCAACATCTGCACCTACCTCCACACTACCACCTCCATCTCCATCGCCATCTCCACCTACTCCCCCCCCACCATCACCATTTCATGATCCTATCCCTACAGCCACATCTGTCACTCTCACATCTGCACCAACTTCCTCTTCTAGTCCAAATCCTCATCCAAAGTACAACTTTCTTTGCAACCGGAGACTACTTCCCACATTTGACCTGCGGCAACTACACTTGACAGGAAAGCCCACAACACACAAAAACAAATATCTGTATGTACTACATAAAAATGTCCAGTCTTTAAGAAACAAGCTCAGAGATCTAGAAATATTACTTGAACAAGACCTACAACACTTTACAATATTATGCTTTAGTGAACATTGGTTAACTCAACAACAACTAGATAACATACATTCCTGGTTTCACTCTAGCCAGTGGCTCGTGTAGGCAAATCACATCATACTTATGGTGGTACTTGCATCTTTATTAAAAATAATATTCATTATGTGTCAATCACAGAATACTCCTCCCTCTTAAAAGATAAAGAGTTTGAAATATCTATTGTAGAGCTACTAAAGCAAAAAATATTGATTTTATGTATGTATCACAGCCCCACAGGAAACAAATGTTTTCTTAAAAAATCCTGAAATTGTTCTTGTTAAACTTAAAAACGCATAAATTATAAAATTATATTATGCGGTGATTTCAATATAAACTGTTTGAAAAAGTCAAATGATGAGAAACTATTCAAAAATTTACTAAAATCCTTTAACTTACAAGCCATTATAAATCAACCTACCAGAACAACAAAAATAAACAGAAATGACATTGATCAAATAATAATAGACACAAATGATTGCAGCTATTCAGCAGTTACATACAACACAGGTGTTAGTGACCATACAGCACAAATTCTCAAGCTCAAAATGAACACAGACGTTATTATGTAATAGAGAAACTCGAAACTTCTCTCGAGAAAACTTTGACAAATATAACTCTCTAATAAGTTCAGAAAACTGGGAGGAGGTGTACAAAGCAACATACATAAATACCAAATTTAACTTATTCATAAACATATTCCAAAGTTATTTCAACACTTGTTTTCCCACAGACACTGAAGAAAATAAAAACAAAACCCACAAATCATGGATAAAAAAAGGAATCAAAACATCATGTTAAAGGAAACAAAACATGCATTAAACAATCCTTCACAACAAATGTAGTTTTGATTTCAATGCTTACTACAAAACATACAAAAGTATCCTGAAGAAAGTAACTAAACAGGCCAAACTGTTAATGAATGATCATTGCATTGCCAGAGCACAAAACAAAACAAAAGAAATGTGGAACATTGTGAAAAATACTCTAAAAACAAAAAACAGAAACACTAAGAACATTGAACTTCACTACAAAAACAATGTTCTGCACAGCCTACAGGAAATAGGAAACACATTCAATAGAAATTTCTCAGAAATTGGTGAAAAACTAATTCACTGCAATTCATTAAATAATATAAACATGCAATAAAATATCCGTTCATTGTCAAATGCAAATTCCGTATACATTTCAGAAACATCACCTGCAGAAATACAAAAAATCATTAATGAACTGAAAAACAAATTCTCTACTGGACTGGATAATATCCCTGACATCCTCATTAAACATATAGCAACAAAAATAATAGAACCACTCACTCACATTTGTAACAGGTATCTTCCCAGAAATTCTCAAAAATGCAAAAGTGAAGCCGCTATACAAAATAGGCAACACTCACAATCTCATGAACTACGGACTGATATCCTTAATATCTGGATTTTCCAAAATTCTAGAAGAGCTTTTTAATGATAGACTCAAAAATTTACTTAATTCTAATAACATATTGACCAAGGCTCAACATGGATTCAGAAATGGTAGATCTACAGATACAGTTACCTTCACCTTTCTAAATGACATACTTGGTGCTCTGGATTAGAAAGAAATTCCCATCAGTTTGTTCCTAGATTTATCAAAAGCATTTGACATAATTGACCATCACATACTGTTATCCAAACTTGAAACTTAGGGAAATAGAGGCATTGCACATCAATGGGTTAAATCTTACCTTTCAAATCATTGTAAAGTAGTCACAATCAAGCATGTTAGAGACAAAAAGATTTCAACCCATTTTTCCAACCTAGAATGATAAATTATGGAGTGCCACAAGGCTCAACCCTAGGCCCCAATATTATTTCTCTTGTATATCAACGACATGCCCCTGACTATACAAAAGAACAAAATGGTCCTATTTGCAGATGACACAAACATTATTATTAAAGCAAATACTCAACAAACTCTTCAAAAAGAAGCACAAACAGTTCTAGAAGCACTTGCAAAGCGGTTCCAAGAAAATAAACTCATCATAAACACCAATAAAACTGCCTCCTAAACTTTTGGAATTCACTCTCTAAAGAAAAACCTCCAACACAATTGACGATAGAAAACATGCCTGTAAAAATTGCCCAGAAAACAACTTTTCTTGGATTGACTTCTCAAGATGATCTAAAATGGAACTCTGAGATCACAGATCTAAACAACAAGCTTACCAAGTCATGTTATGCCATCTAAATTCTAAAGTCAAATTCTAACTTGGATACGCTGTGAACAGTATACTTCGCAAATGTTCACTCATATCTAAAATATGGAATCATATTCTGGGGAAATTCTTCAGAAAGTATTCACACTTTCATCATCCAGAAATGAACATTGAGAACAATGACCAACACACAAATACGAGTCCTGCAATCCACTTTTCAAAAAATTACAAATCCTACCACTACCATGCATGTATAATTTTTGAAATTTTAATCTTCACTAAGAAGGCACTTTTGGAAAACAAGGATTCTGTTACTCCAAATGCATCAGTTCATAACTATAATACTAGACAAAAAATAAATCTGCATGTCCCACACAGAGAAACTTTACTCTTTCAAAAGTACCCTTACAGAAGGCATTACACTACACAATAAACTCCCTAGTGAATTTAAAAGCTTAAAGTCAGTACACACATTCAAAAATAAACTGAAAGCTTTCCTGTTAAATCATATGTTCTTCAGTACAAAAGAATATATACATCATAAACACGTATCAACATAAATATAAACTTGTACTAACAATTTTTACATACTCTGTTGCATGTTTTGAAGCTCCCAAACTGATTGTTCGATGTAAGGGATGGACCCAGCCCAGGCATCAACTCATAAGAAGACAACTACTTTTTTTCTTCTTTCTTTTTTTATTAGTATTGTTTTTCAATGTTAATCTTCTTATACTAGCAGTTATAAAATTAATTAACATTGTATTGTAGTGTATTTAGTATGAAAATTGAATTTTAGTTCTGTATTGTATTTAATACTTAGAAATATCTTTATTGTACATTGTATTATTATGTAAATATTCTGACTTGTCGTACATGGCTAATGCTGTATTTATGTGAAATGAGTTTTCGACAAACTTCATTTGAAGTCATCATTAAAAGGTCATCTGGAAATATTGAGTAAAATACAATGCAATAGCTCGATTAGAAACATTGGTGACCAGGAATGGTAATGAAGGAGTAGCATTTTACTCTTACAAAGAGGCCATTGGGTAGCCATATTGGACATTGAAGAATTAGATGCAAATATTACAATGTAAATATTAGGTCGTAGTAATGTTCAAGGCCGGATAAACGATGAACATTGGACATTGAATATCCATAGTACAAAATAAACATAGTTATGTTTTGGAACGCAAACGTTTGCCAAAAGTACATTTTATTTTTATTTTGAAAGCTTCATATAACGAAATACAGGAAAGATAGGCAACCAAGAGTGATAGACGTAGGCGTCGAGTTAAGATAGGCGACTGTGGGGAAAAGAGTTGTAGCAAGCAAAATTACTTACAAAAAGTTAGAAGACAAACGAAAACGAAGGTGACATGTTTCACCGAAGTCGTAATTTTGGTAGAAGATATTTGATCGCTGTTGCGAGCACATGAAAGGCAATCTGGTTATTCTAGCAAATAGAACGTTTAGTTGTCGTCATCTAGCGCAGTATCGATTAGGGATGTCCATCTGAGGCTTTGGGGAGTATGTAAATAGTTCATAATATTTAATCGTAGATTTAGGAATATTAGCTTTGGTACAATTTCAACATCAAGAAAGACCAAATGATTATTAGTGGTCGTCGAGATTCTTCGGGGGAAGATTCACTTCGGCAGCGCGGACTACGAACACATCTTCACAAAATCCTCCACTCTAATCACTAGCTTGGCGTGCCAACCCAATTTCTCTCCTGCATCCTCCATGGGCCGACAACAGGAAGTCCAAAGGTTCGTGACCCTTCCCTCTCTACTTACTTCACACTCTCCTCAAAATGGAGTATTTCTTCGTCGGACCCCTCACCTTCAACCTATTCAGCAAGGGTGGTCCTGCCGGTAGCTAGGTTACCACTGACATAGCTCTCAGGCTCATGAGGATACTCAAGCTCCACCACCAACTGCAAGAACGTGTACTCCCTAGGTGGAGTTGTTGTTGTTGTTGTTGTTGTTGTTATTATTATTATTATTATTATTATTATTATTATTATTTTAGTTTCCAATGACTGGCTCATAAAATGAATATATATTGTACAATATTGTATTGTATTGAATACGTATTCTTAGAGCGTAGGCTTCCGCTCCCGGAGTCAGTAATATTATTTGGCTGTCCGGAAGACTAGGCACAGATGCCAACGTTTCCACCGCCATTCTAGGATATTCCTCAAGCCGAAATGCCTATATGAAATAGTTTTGTATTATATTTTATTCTATTTGCAAATTACATTCAAATTTTCTGTATTTTATTTACGTATTGTAATATATAAAATATTACAAGAAAACAAACACCGCGCTTTACTTTGGACGGTGCGAAGCGGTTACTAGGTGACGAATGTTTGTTGACAGGCATCGTTGTGGTAGCTGCGCGAAGGTAGTCTGATTAATTTAAGTGGGACATCGCCGTGTTATATGCAATAGGGAGCATAGAATTTGGAACATTAGTGGAACAATTCTTGTAAGGAATTAAATTCAAACATCAAGAGAGAAGCAGATGACTTCGGCGACGACCGGCGCGAAGAGGGATTTTCGGCGCGAAAGCCAAGGCTGATATGAACTGCCTGGCCACATTTAACAACGCCTAGACAATTCGGTATCGTTATTAACTAGATGCTGGAAATTGTATGCAATCAATCACATTGATACTGTTAAACAAAATTCAAGTCATTTCAATAAATGAAATTAATGTTGTGCCGAATCTTACGCAATTCTTCTAATAGAAATAATTTCAGACTTCAGGCTTCTCTGTACAGAGGGTAACCCAGTGACAACCAGCCTGCAGGTAAGCGTGGTGTCACCGTATCGAATCCAAACTGAGCTAGCAATATTAAATAAAATAATTCATTATTTAATCACAGTATCTTATTACGTAATATGTACTATCTTCATTTCCCTTACATGGCTTGTGGTTATTTATGTGACAAATGCATTATTGTTATTGTTGTTATGGTTATTTTGATTGTTATTGTTATTGTTATTGTTAGTACTTTTAATTTTTCTGTTACTGGGGCGATGCCCCAATGATGGAAGATATCTGCTTGAGGTAACCTCGCAAGCAGACAGGTAGTAGAAATAAATAATCAGTTACCGTCACTGGTCACTGTCACTCGCTCTCACTGTTACGGTTGGTATTATGATTGTTGTTACGGTTGGTATTACGAGTATGATTGTGGTTGTTATTATGTTTTTCTGTTCCTGTCACCGTCACCTGTCACCGTCACAGTCACCTCACTCAATGTCACTGTTATTGTTAATGTTATTGTTGGTACTATGGCTGTGGTTGCGTAATTTTGTTTTACTGTTAGTGATAATGATAATGACCGACAGGCTCAGTGCTTATCTGATGCCACTGCAGTGCCAGGAGGTTCTAGACTTCGAGTCTCGACAGTGGCAGGATTTTCGACACTAGATAGCTAGGTCGAATTCAGCCGCTGTCTGGAGGAGAATTTTAGCGGTCGGCTGCTCTGTTCGATAGTTTTCGATTGTTTCTCCAATCAGCACCAGGCGAATGCCGAAGCAGTATCCTAACAAACGTGCCACCCTTTCCTCACCCCTTACTATCAAACAATCAGTTTTAGTTTAATTTTGATTAATGCCTTATTTATGTGGCGAGACTCGGGCCATCAGTGTTAGATTGCAGATTATTTAGTTGGTAATGTTCAACGGACTTATTTATTGCGATTGCAACACCACCTTTTCTTCCAAAGGCACGTGTGGTTGGCCAGATTAAATACAAAATATCCAGAAATATAAAATTTGTTGAAAGGAAATGGATGACTTTTCTGCAGTCAAGCTATATCTATTTTAAGTATTTTAAAGTAGTAAGATAATAAGGATATTTGTTTTTTTTATACTACCCGCATTTCAAGACATTATTTTGGTTTAGCATTTGGTTCCATAATAAAGACAAATTAAGGAGTAAAGTATGAGAGTACTGAACAATTTTTTGGATTCTTCTTCTTCAATGGCTCAGCAGTCCAACTTGAACATTAGTCTCCAGAATATATTTCCTCCATCCTTGCCTGTCTTCAGCTGCTCTTCTCCATATCCGTACTCCGAATATTTCTCTTGTGAGTTATTGAACATCAATAACGAACATTAACACCATTTAATGACATCACTTGATGTCACATGAGATTAACAACATATGATGACAAATCTGCTTCACTTTTCTTTAAGAGGTCAAGTAGGGGAAGGTAGGGGTGATATCGGACAGCGGGTGGTATCGAACAAAAGTAGTTTAGGAAACTGGGCACTGGTGGTAGCACGTGCCACACTGTCAGTGTGTTCCTGGAAACGAATTAGCTTTGCAAACGCCATATTAATTGAGTACATCAATCAGTTTGGTTTTTGCAACATGCATTGCTTAGGACGACATGCATTGCGTTATGCATCTCTTAGGACAAGTTTAAATACATCCTACTGTGACTAGTATGTTCACTTAGGTGTATTTGTTACGTTACAAGATTGTTTGTACAAGATTTTTTAACAGTACAAGATTGTTTGTACAATTTATATCTGTGTTGTATTCTTCTGAACTATGGGGATCGTTCGGGTGGTATCGGACAAAGTAGAATCGAATGGTACCGGACAGTTACTTCTTCGCCTCTTCACTTTTCCGTACTTCTTGTGTGTAGGTTGTTAGGAGGTAATATTGGATATGTGTGGATTTTGTACGTGTTTCAGGAAACTATAGGCAAAATTCGCGGGAAATGGGAGGAAGTAATATGAAGATAGCATTATTAAGGTCATTTGAAAAGAAAAACCCTTCAAAAATGATAGTTGTGAAGCTATAAATAGAACATAATAGTTTTTGTTTTTTAATTCAAGATCTGTTATTTTCTCATGTAACCAAATACTCATTTTTTCTTTGTATTAAGCAAGGAAATATTTGTCTCAATAGTGAGCGTATCTTTGGAGAATTGCGGTATACTATTATTTCTTTAGTTGTCTGATACCACCCTCCACTTTTCAGACATGTAAATTGTCAACGATTTTTATTATCCCCAAATAATCATATTATTGTACTTTCAAACCAAACAGCTTTGATAGAGTGTGTGAGTAAGAGATTGAAGTTTCATATTCTGTATTTGACCAATAATTTTAACTTACTTTAATTAAGAAATCATATTTAAAGCTAAGGTGGCCGATACCACCGACCTTCCCCTATTTGTGTCCTGCCGGAAAATTCAAGAACTTCCGTGAATTAAGTTACATTATGTTCATATATCCACGAATGTGTGCACTTTAGTGGACATCAGAATTCAGGTTTCCGACTTATCATAATGGAATATAATATTTCCAATTTCTTAAATATCTTCCGATTCTACGATTATATTTTTAAAATATTACGTAATATAATACCAAAAAATAAGTGATAAATGATTAATATGAAAAAGAAAATTAGGCTACTTACTCTGTCAGGCGTAAATACGCCATTTTAATGCTGAATCACAACCACTTGCTAATTAAAAATATAGGTATTTTCAATATCAGCTTTCTTTTATGGTATATTTTGAAACTATACTAGATGAAACTTAGGTCCTAAATATACAATAGTTTCCAACACCTTAGTTCAGTGTAGGAACTACAAGAGCAGGATACTTTTTTTTATTCTGGGCCTCAAGAAAATGTGCGCAGATAATCTCTTTCCCCATACGTCATATACAGTTTTTACTGTTTTTTTGACCAAATAAAAAAATGATCACGTCAGTAGACAACATGCAACAAAGGATTGCGAAATAAAAGCGTGGAAAAATGAATTATATTTATCATTTGTATCAACATTAGGTGTAAACAGCGTCCCATGGTTCCTGCAGAATGGTGTCTATGAATAATTTTATTTATTATTTGGTAAACAATATAAACATACGTGTATTATTTATTAAGCCTGAGTTTGCATTTCTTGTAATGGTAAAATTTGTGCATCATGGTCATTGTATTCTAAGTCCTTCATTGCAATTTCATATCTAGTAGTAGTTTTGTTATTATTTGATCGAGTGCGTGCTTGAATTAAGTGGGGTCCGAGTAGGTACATTTATATAATATCTAAAGTGAAGAAATTATTTAAATTGAGAAAACGCACTTTCTCGCGAGATTCGATCAGATAATAATTGATCAAATATTCGCATACAATAATGAATTCAAAAGGGTGATTGCTGACTTCGTTTAGAGTTACCTCTAGTTTTACGAGAAAATGGTATAATCTACAGCTTACTTGTAATCCTATTGTTACAGAATTTGAAAACAACTGGACGGAGAAGGATTTGTTGAAGAAATGATAAACATTCTGAAAAATACACTTCCTAAGACCTTTATTGTCAAATGTGTTTCACAAACAAAAGTGTTTTAAACTATGTTTTATCCATTTCTCCTTTCTTCTCTCACTTAAGGAACATATTCACACATTAATAGTTCAAAATAAATCTTACTGAGTTCAAAGGCTTGATGTTACACAACTCTCTGATCTCAGGATTCTGGGGAATGTTCAAAATGAAAACCATTAAACAGGGGTACGTACCAGTGTTGCGAGTTGTAACAATTGTGGAGGGTTATAAAAAGCCACATTTTCCGAACGTATTTTTTGAATGATCTCTTACACAGTAAATTGTAAATACACGTCTCTTTGTATGCTGGGCGTGTCAGAGAGAATATAATTACATTATGATATTCACGACCAACTTAATACAGACTGCTAGTAATTTATCGTTATATATTTAATTTGCATTTAATACCGTCACAACATTTCGAAAATCAATTTCTCATATTCAAGTCATAGTAGTTCAATTTATTTCAACATAGACGTGATGTTACAATAAAAAAAATTAACTTCGTATCTTTAAGGTCTATTATCTGAAGAAAAACAATTGACAGACGAAACGTTGTCATTGTAACCCTTGAACGCGGAGACGTTTGTATGCGGTGGCATTCCAACGTGGGTGAGGGGAAAACAGAGGCGATGTGTGAGTCACACAGATAGCCAACTTAATGCAATATCTACGAAGACCAATAACCCGTCCCCGGACGGCATCCCGCCATAGAGAGATGAAGACCTTGACGTCTAGAGACGGAGATCCGCGAATCAATGTGGTAGGAATATGTTGCCCAAAGACGGCGGCATCTCGTCGCGGAGAGGATAGCCCCTTGGCGTCTACGGTCGGAGACACGAGAATAAATGTGATGGGAACATGTCCCAAAACGGCATGCCTTCGCAGAGAGATGGACCCTGGGTGTCAACGGACCGAGTCAAGAGAATAAATATGATAGGAAGATGTCCAAAGACGAAATCCTGTCGCAGAGGACGATAATGCCTTGACATCATGAATGAATATAATCCCCTTACGTGAATGTGAGGGCATTATATACCCTCACATTCAATATGGCATAGAAATATGGGGAGAAACAACTGTAGGGAACATGGACAGGGTTATGATAATACAGAAAAGAGCTCTGAGATGCATTTTCCAGCTGCATCCTAACCAATCTTGTAAACATTTTTACAAAGAATACAAAATAATGACTGTTGCAATTCATGCATTTAGGATAATTCTGCTCATGAAAAACAATAACTGTCACGTTTCTTCAAACAGTTGTGCAATGAGACAACGTAATCAATGTTAAACTTGTCTTTCGAAAAAGTCATAACTGTTCCTGCGAAAAGGACAGCAAGTACAAAAGAAGTTCAAAATTTCCCTTGATATTCCAACAAAACAGAAAATATTTTAACACAAAAATGCAGAAATTTATTGTAATTTATTTATTGCAAAAGAATGTATTATTAGTTTCAAAATATTTAAAAAATACTTTATTTAGGTTGCAATTTATTTTGGGGTCTGGCGTTGAACTCCATTGGTATACTCCGGGTCCCGGAATGGCATTGGTGTGCGGCTGTTAATCAAATAACGCACTTCTTCCAACCCAGTGTTCATAGACAAGTACCCTGTGCGCCGTCAGCAGCATGCTTCTTCATGTGGTACACGAGCCTCTGCTTGCTGGCAAACTGCCTTCCGCAGTCGTTGCATCCGAACGGCTTTTCCTTGCAGTGGGACTGCACGTGACGCTCCAGCGTCGTCTTGGCTCCGAAGCGCTTGTCGCATAGCAGGCACGGGTACGGCCTCTGCCCGGTGTGCGTACGGAGGTGCTGTGCCAGGGTGCCGTTCTGAGCAAAGCATTTCTTGCATTGAAAGCACTCGTACGGTCTTTCACCGGTGTGCGTCCTCTCGTGCTCCCTGAGGCGCTGGCTGATGGCGAAAGACCGGTCGCACACCGCACATTTGTACGGTTTTTTCGCCAGTGTGGATGCGCATGTGCTGCACCAGGCTGGTTTTGGTGGTCACTTCCTTGCCGCATATGGCGCACACAAACTTTTGCCCGCGGTGTGAGCGGCAGTGCAGCTTGAGGTAGTACCTGGAGGCGAAACGTTTGTTGCAGATGCCGCAAGAATGCGCGCCTTGCGGGGTTTGGCCGTCGCCGCCGATCTCTTTCCAAGGGACCACTCTGGTGTCTGTTTTGAGGTTGTAGCTGCTGCCACCATTGTTATTGTTTCCTTCAGACAATGAGAACGCGAGAGAGTTAGTGTCTCTGCAGGCGGCTCGGTCCCACGGTACCAGCTTGGCAACTGTTTCGAGTCTGTAGATGACCCCACCACTTTTATTATTATTTTTGTATTTGCTGCTGCTGCTGCTGCCACCTCTGTAAATAGCACTCCTTTCTTCACCTGATGACATGCCACAACTGCTGTTAATTGCATTCCTTTCTTCACCTGATGACATGCCACAACTGCTGTTAATTGAATTCCCTTCTTCACCTGATGACATGCCACAACTGCTGTTAATTGCATTCCTTTCTTCACCTGATGACATGCTACAACTGCTGTTAATTGCGTTCCTTTCTTCACCTGATGACATGTTGCAACTGCTGTGTATGGCACTCCTTTCTTCACCTGATGATATTCTACAACTGCTGTGAACGGCACTCCTTTCTTCGCCTGTAGACATGCAACAACTGCTGTGAATGATACTCCTTTCTTCACCTGATGACACGGGACAAAAGTCATTGTCATCACAGCCATCGTGGTCCCACAGTATCAATTTGCCTTCTGCATCGAATTTGAAAATGATTTCATCATTGTTGCCGTCGTTGTTGCAGCTACTTCCTTCACCTGATGGCATAAAAAAGAGCTGCACTAACGGATTTAAAAAACAAGAGAAGTCAAAACAGAGTTAAAAGCACTTAATATGATACATCTTAACTGGCTAATAATTATTTGATAATTAAAATATTAAACAAAACTATAGATATATTCAATATTATAATTTAATAAATATGTGCTACACAAATATCATGATCAGATTTTTCGTCCACTTTTCCTTGATCCTTTGGGCAAATGCTGAGATAGGTCTTTGCCTTTCTTCCCCGAGTTTGGAAAATTCTATTACATCATTTTTCAAATCGTCATAGTGATTCTGAGCAGTCTTCAATTCTTTGCAAGCTCCATCAAATGCCGTTTTGTGCCGTTTCCAAATCAAAATCAGGGCTTTGAAGGTAAAAGTGTTAGTTGATGTTAGTATTTTGGAATGCTGTACTACATGGAAAACAAATTCAAAATTTTCTGTTTCTTTTTTTCGATTTTGGGCTTCATTTGCTTTAGAAATTTTGTTAGAAATTGTAATTATTGTTAAAGCTGGCAAAATATTAAAATATTCAAATCTTATAGTTATTACGGAATCATTCCGTGGTGACCATCTTGTAGGACAAGAAATGTATAATGTAAGATTATTTTGCCTTTTATCTACATTGATAGGAGAAGAAAATATACATACTTTATTGCTTGCTGATGATCAAGTGGTTCTTGCAGAAGATGTAAATGATGCTTCCTACATGATGAGAAAACTTGTAGAGGAATATGAAAAATGGGGATTGGAAATTACATGGAGAAGACACATTATTTGGTAGTTGGTGATGTACAGGAAGATTTAATTCTAGAGGGTTCTAAGATAAAAAATGTACAAAATTTTAAGTATTTTAAGTATTTAAATGTACAGTATTTTAAGTATTAAGTATTTTAAGTATTTTTCTGAATGAAGAAGGTACGGATCAAGCCGATATTTTATCAAAAATAGGAAAAGGTTGACAGATAATCAGCAAATTAAACCCACTACTTTGGAATAAGGACGTTAGAACTAAAACAAAAATCCAGCTGTTTAAATCTTTGGTGGAGAGCACAGTAACATACGGCTCTGAAATTTGGGTACTAAATCATGCTCTGAAAAAGAGGATTAATAGTATTGAAAACAGTTTTTGGAGAAGATGCTGTGGAGTCACGCTGCTTGATCATGTTAAAACAGAGACTATAAAAAGGCGATTAAATATAGAAGGATGTTTAACTGATGTTGTTTGAAAAGAAAAGATTGTTATGGTACGGCCACTTGCAAAGGATGGATTCAGAAAGACTGCCCAAAAAGGTTTATAACTGGACACCAGCAAGACGGGGGAAAAGAGGACGGCCAAGAGTGAAATGGAAGGATGGTGTAACAGTGGCAATGGAAAGAAGAGATATGTTACAACACTCTTGGCATGACAAAACAAAATGGCGCCTTGGATGCGATAAACGGCCAACATAGAGCTGTAAACATCGCTAGTGTATATATGTATATATATATATATATATATATATATATATATATATATATATATATATATATATATACACACACACATTGATCAAGGTAAATAAAATAAATCATCGATTAATGCTATGACTGAAGGAAACAGAAATTCATTCCTGTAAATGGTAAAATGACTGAACTTCTAATATCCTATTCATGGTATCATTAAGCACAAGATTTAAATTATGATAATTTAACAAAAGGTAAGGTCGAATGATTTTTAATGATGATTCCCTTATTCTATCTAATTAGTAATACATTGTTACATTTCTGGAGGTTGGTTTTTGTTGTAGAATATTTTATTAGAATGGTATTAGAATTGGATTAGTATATGTGTATTTGTATTATTATTTTTGTAGTAGAATATTTGTACATGTAGATAATAGTGTATTGTTGTTGTGAATGTGCCTCTGTTGTTTGTGTAGTGTTTTGATATTTTAATTTATAAGTTGAAGGCATCCTTAACATTCATTATTGTGTGATATAATTATTTTATTATTATTGTTATTCTTATTCTGCAATCAGTGTGGTTATTTCAATTTGTTTTAATTCTTAGATGATGTAGACTGCCAAATACTTTCAACAAGTAAAAGCTTGTCTTCAATTCAATGTGACTGGCGGCATGTCTTCTTTTTAAATGTAAATAGGTATGTTCTAAGTTCCTAAGTGTGTCGAGATTTAAAATGAAACTTATAATGTTTGTATTTTACAATATGTTGATTTTAAGTAATGCACTTTCAGTATCTGAAGATGGAGAAAGTAAATCTCTGAAACAGGAAATCTTAAATTTTTATGGAACTTTATAAATGAAATAATGAACAAAAAAATTATAATAAAGACAAAATTACTAAATGATATGATAAACAAGCTAACATTACCATTGAGAATAAACGAGACATTACTAATGAATTCAAGAAGTTTTTTTTTGTAGAAATTGGACCACTGCCGGCCGAGAAATTTAATAATACGTCAGACATGCAATTTAATTCAATACAACCCCTAACTGTTTCCATTTTTATTATACCAACATCTGAATTAGAAATGTATACTGTAATTAATAATATGCATAGTAAAATATCAATTGGAGTACACCAGAAATCAGTTAAAATCACTAAACACATTTCACATTTATCAAACCATTACATCATTAACAGTAGTATACAATCTAGGATTTTCCCTATACAATTTAAAAAAGAAGATGTTATCCCAATAAGGATTCCTATAAGGCTGGAGAAAGAACAAGTGCAAATAACACAAGTCTACAATCAAAAATTTGATTTGATAATTTGGTGTTCAGAGTAAACAATGATGCATATTTAATTGTAATTTTTGTGAAAACATGTGCTTTTTGGTGTGCTGACAAAGAATATGAAGTCTGTCCTTCTCCATCATGTACAGATTTTTTTCAAATCCATGAAACATAATTCCTATTTTGTAGCATATGTGCATATTTACGTTTGTAACCAATATTTTTTCTTAAACTATTTCTAACATTCTAAACACTTATTATTTTCTAATAATACTCTGCCTGAATAAGTGGTGTGGTCATGAAGATTCTGTTCAGATAGGAAGGTAATTGTTATTTTCTCGGTAGTCCCCTCCTGAAGTAAATTAAGATAGAAATGGTTATTTATGGAAATTGGAGCCCACTTTCTTGCTCTTTCTCCCAGTCCAGTAGTGTCAATTGGAGTGAATACATTCACTTAGGTCATTAGTTGTGTCAAAGCAATTAAAAATGTTTTCTGAAGTTTGAAAGTGCATTTTGAAAAAATGTCTCATTGGCGTTATGTTACCAGTCCATACTACTTCTCATTTGTCTGTGGTGAGTAGACAATCAAGAAGTACCTATGAAATATAACAGATTTCATCACAATAAAGAAAGTAAATGTTTCAAGTACTTATGCTCCATGTTTCCTGGTTTAAGTGATGCTAAGATAAAAGAAAGAATCTTTGAAGGCCCAGACATCAGAAAAATTTTCTCAGATCCATATTTTGCTCAGATCCACATTTTGCTCAGACCATGGATGAGAAGGAGAGGGGAGCCTTGAATTATTTTAAAGAGGTTGTTGACAAGTTCCTTGGCAGTAATTCCTAGGGTGCCACATGAGTTTGAAGGTTTACTTCCTACACTCGCATGTGGACTATTTACATCCTACACATGCATCTGGAAAACTTCGGGAACGTCAGTGAAGAACAAGAGGAAACATGGGACATCATGGGGATCGAACATGAACACAACTGTGGACTATTGCTGAATGCTGCATTGCCAAACACCTGAAGTCATTTTCCCGGAAGCACACACAAAGAAGTTTCCAAGAGAAAAGAACATGTTTTCACAAAAATCACTATTAAATATGCATCATTGTTTACTCTGAAAAGCTTATATCAGTATGAAACAATGCATTTGGTATTGTTAATAACTTGTAAATAAATAAAAATTGTCAGCTGATTCTGGTTTCTTAAGTCGTTATAAGTCTAAGGATTGTTGAAGAAGGTAAGTATAAGTCTTTGAGCTAATTTCCGTATACAATTAAAATGTAAAAAGTAAAATGAACACAGGGAAGTAAGGATTTCAAATTATTAATAAATTTAAAATAATGGAACAAGGTGTAAACCTTGAGGTACACCAAATGACATGTGAATGACATGCGAAATATAAGATTGTGTATGGACTGAACAGATAGCTTTAATATCACAATAAAAAAGAACTATGAATACCAATGTGTTCTAATTTCTATAATAAAATGTATCATTATAGATTGTGCCAACTTGTAAATTTTAATTGAATTTCTCTGTAAAATAATGCTTGGTCTATAAATTCCTAGTAGTAGAATGGTTACATTTGAAACCACAGTGTTCATCAATTATGACTGGATCTACTAATGAAGTTAGTCTTGTGTAATTAATGATTCAAATTGTTAAAGAATTGTACTGACAACTGAAACTTGCCTATAATTTGTTGCATGTGAGAAATTATCTGAATTGTGAATAGGAGTTATTTAATTTTTCTTCCAACAGGTAGTGAATATTCTTTATTGAATTGACCAAGAGATTAGTGCATTGTTCATGGTTGTATATTTGAAGAACAACATTTAAGAAAATTTGGTGGTACACCATCAGATCAAGGACCTTTATTTCCATCAAGTCTTTGAATCATTGAATGTATTTCTTTTTGAGTGATTGATATTTTAAATTCAATATTGTTTTGAAGAAGTAATTGGAAATATTTAGGACATATAATAATTTAAAATAGATTTAAGATAGAAAATAGAAAGATATTAGCAATTTTAACACCAGAGTTTGTAATTTTGTTTATAATTGATATAGTACTATGTCAGGGTTGTCCAACTGGCAGCATGCGGTGCCCTGTATTGCAGCCTATGAAAGGTTATTAGTCAAAAGTGAAAGTCCCTTGCATCCACATCAGGTGAGAACACTGTGTGCCTAGCACATGCATCTTGTCACAGCAAAGATGTCCTCTTAATGTAACAAAAGGTTAAGTTTAAAATTAATAATTATTTTGTTAAATAAATTCAGAAATTCAAAATCATCCCAATGTGTTTCCCTAAGTTATGCATGGTACAGCATGATATGCATTATTTCATCCCTCTCCTACCTTGTTTCAGAGCACCTGGGCAAACTGAGAAGATCAAGGAGTGGATCAAGTAATGTAAATATGGCCCTTGAGGTCTTGCAATTTGGACATCCCTGTACTAGGTAATACATTGATAATTAATTCATTTCCAGAAAGATTTAATATTATCATTAAGTGATATTTCAATATTACTTAAGGGGTGTAATTATCTATAGACTTAAAATTTTTTTGTAAAAAAGATGATTAAAATAAAACAAAAAAAGATAAACATTTCATCTAGTTTATAACGATATTACTTTGAAATCAGTAAAGAGGGTGATGATGTGGAATGTTCATAATTGAAGGGGGTTGTCAAGTATTATGAGTTGTTACAAGGGGAAGTAACAAGGATCAATTATATACTAATATTATTACATTACATGTAGCTGTTACGATAATTAATATTATGTACTATTTTATGTGTTATTTTTACTACTATTATCACTATTACTATTATTATATTATAAGTAGTAGCAGTAGAATGACAGTAACAAGTAAATCTTACTTTTACATTAAACATAAAACTACAATCCTAAAATGTTAAATACCTTGCTACTAAAAATAATTGTATACTGTATAATATCTTAATCTACCTGTTAAAAGTATTGTAGTATAATTCTTAGGGCAATGACTCCATCTCGATCAGGTTTTTCTGTCCAGTTACCCTGGTCCTTTGAGCAAATGCTGAGATGGCCCCTTGCTTTGCTTCTGGACAGTAAATGTAACTTCCCTCTCTCCACCCAAGACACTTTGACTCGTCATACACGATTGTAATTGTATATGTGACTCAATAAATTATTATTATTATTATTATTATTATTATTATTATTATTATTATTATTATTATTATTATTATTATTATTATTAAGTAAAGGTTAAAAAACTCAATTTTGCAAAAATATTTTTTGAATGGCCTCCAAATATATTCATATTTTGAACATAAATGTACTTGAATACAATTGTAAATATTTACAATACTAATTTTTACACTTAGTGATTAATCTAATTTTTATCAGTAAAAAATTTGTCATCTGGCCAGCTCTAGATATCAATTATAAACAATGATAACTTGTATTCTGATAAATTTTCAATTACTTGCATAAAAATTTCCACTTGTTAAAGAATGTATTCTAAGTTAGAAAGTACTGTGTTAACATCATCAAACAACTAATAGAAAGCAACACTTATCATTGATTACAGCTATCATGAACAAATAGATTATTTCTTATTTTCGATACCTCTTTGTAAACAACTTACCTACATTTGAGGACAATTGGTTTTCGCTGCCCTGAGAGTCACTAATCAGGCAGTCCTGTTTAAAGAGTATACAAAATTACATTGAGTTAGAAACATGACATTTAGTATTTTGAATTATAATATACGATTTTGTTTAGCAGACAAAATGTACATAGCTACCAATTACAGCAACAAATGAAGTACTCTTTAAGTGTGTAGGAAAATAATGACTGAACCTTGTCATTTTATTTTATTTCTAATTGCGTTGTCATTCTTATTTATGGATTCATAACAAAATATTCTGAAGATATTTATTAATTATTAATATTATTGTCACTGTTTGCACATCGCTAAGTTCACTGCGGCATCATGGAAAGGAGACATTTATCTGACGATGTGATTGAGAGATTTTTAAAGTAAAGCACGTTTTAGAATTTGCAACAAAAATACTTTTTAATTCAGTGCAAAATCAACTTTCTTTAATCTTTCCTCTCAATCACATAGTATGTGGCATTTAGCACTAAAAAAAGGGGATTTTTAAAACTCAAGTGTACATTTTCATACCCACGTTGCGGAGGGAAGAAAAGATAAAATGTAGGGCGGTGTTAAGAAAAAGTTTTTCTATAAAAAAAATTCACATTGTCAACAAAGCCGGTGCCACTAGTCCAACAGATTAACTATGATCCATTAAGTAATGGAAGTTAATCAACTTGAGACACCACATATTCTTGAATGGGTGACCATCTAGGAACCCTGGTTACTAACAACACTGAGCCCCTGTCTGATGGTGTAAAATACATTGATTGACTGTGACATGAGAAGACAAAAGGACAAAAGTTAACAGAGGATTACTGTAGATTTACAATTTGTATATATGTTCAATGCCCAAGAAGGGGTAAGAGATGTGTTGCATAAAAGATGAAACCAAAAAAAAGCTGCATTGACTTAGTGTGCACCCTGACTTTAGGCAAAATCATGACATTAAGCATGATGAGATAAGGGTGAAATTTATTTAAATAAAGAACTTTATTTAAATAAAAGAAATTTATTTAAATAAAACTGTACTTTCTTATGAGTCTTAGAATGATGTGTTTAATTCAAGATAGCATTGCTTGTATGGTAGAGTAAGGCGATTTTAACTTTCAGTAAGCGTAAGTATATGTAAGTACTTGTAAATAGGGAGACAATAGGTCTAAATAGGTCTAAATACCGAGACAATAGGTCTAATAAGCTACTGTTTAGTCTCAAATTATTAAAATAAATAAAAACACACTTAAGACCATTGTTTACCACAAAGATCTACATAGGCTTTTATGATGTATTAAAACTCACTATTGTGAACAGCAATTGCATAAACACACATGCATGGCACACACAGATACACACACACACACACACACACACACACACACACACACACACACACACACACACTCAATACAGACACACACTGACAACTTACTGATTTCTTTGTCAACCATTTATATTTGTATCTCCACTGAGAAGAGTATTTTTAAAGTACCAAGATACATGGATCCTACACCTCAACACTTTGATCCAAAAACATAATACAAAATCTATATTTGTTTTGTGAAGTACAAAATAACATAGGTCTACAATGGCTTTAATACTGAATTGTATAACAATATCAATATTTTATTTTGCTTTTCAGTTTACCTTGGCATGTCATAGTAATAAAGTATTCGGCAAAATTTGACTATGTATTGTGTAAGCATTTATTTTTATTAGAATATACTGCATTTGTTTATTGCTGCAGTTTACATAGATGGATTTATTTTCATTTAATATTATTATTAATATTATCTCGTTTTTAAGACCAATTACAAACTGTTTTTATAATACCTTTAGATGGTCAATTGTGACCATGGGCATGTGTAGTCTTAAAAAAAGAGGGGCGAACTACTTTTCTGAAACTTCTTCTCCAATATACTTTTTTATTCATGTATGACATATTACTAGGAGACAAATAAAACATAGTACAAGGAGAATGAAATTATAGCATTCTTTTGCCTCCCTTCTCCTTTGGACACACCTCTTTATAAGATCTATTTTGTTATTAGGGCAGGACTTTTAAGTAAATACATATTTTTTTCCTTTTAATCTTGAGCATTGAAAGTTTAGGTCCCCATGATTTCCTTATACCAAATTAAATTTTCTCTGAAAATAAATACAGTAAAACTTGCTCAATGCAGAATCTCAAGGGATCTGTACCTTTTCCCGAATTAGACAATATGCAATATAATACTGTAGAATTTATGTTTGGCAGGACTGCGATTTATGTTCACATTAGACAAATTTCTGCTTCGTACACGTTCTGCATTGAGCAAGTTTAACTGTATTTTTATTACATTGTATAAAAATAAATATTTTTGTTGAAACAAATATTATTACATATTTCACTTAATATGAATGAATATGAATAAATTAATATTTTCAAGTTTAATACTTTAAAGATTTTGGATATATTGTAAAAGACATGGCAGTTTGCAAAGCAATGGTTGGTCACACATTGTGTACATTACTGTGGGACTTCCAAACATCTGAAGAGCATTTCTAACACTACTATTGATTCTGACAATGACTCTCAGGGTGATAACACTCATAACATAAGCAGATCCCAAACTTCCTCAGATTGCACTTACAAAATGTGCAGAAAGATAAAAATGATGATGTCATGTGTTACATCAAGAGTTCTCTTAATCTTGGTAATTGGTTTTCACACAGGGAATAAATAAATGTTTTCATCTTTTTGTCATTTTAACTCAATATTTTTGTCATATTGTAACATTATAATATCCGATATTACATCACATGGAATAATTAATGACAATCAATGTGAGAAGAAAAATGTGAAACAAGAAAGAGTAAAGAGAAGGGACCTGGCATTCAGAAAAAGGAAAATGCATCATAAAAATGAAAATGAAATGATAGTAAAGAATTAATAATGATACAATATATGTGACATAGTATAATGAAGATGGTAATATGGTAGACAAGGCAGAGTGAATTTTTGATTTAAAAAGCAATCAGATGTGAATATTTTCTGATCACTGATTTTTTTATTCCGTGTAACTTAGCATGAATAAATAGAAAGATTTCTACATGAAATGAATGAGATTGTTTTTTCACTGAACCTTTTGTTGATAAAAAAATTGTCATTTAATATTTTGCCATTGTACTTTCTTTAACTTTGTTTCTTCCACAAAACACCCAAGTTTGTCCAGGTTTTTGTTGAAACCTTTAACTTAGAAGGTGACTAGACAGTAGTGTATATATTTACAATATGTAAATGAAGTAGGAAAAGAAAGCCTAGAATTGTAGATGGTCTATCATCTTGTTTTGGGATGCACCCTCTTATAATTGACTGAATATTTGTGGGAAAAAAAAGTCCAATTCTGTGTATCAGACCCCTCCAAAACACTAAAAAACATAATGTACTTTTTTTCTTTTGACATTTATTTCATTTTATAGCAACGATCTTGTGGACCTGGTCTTGTGGTCTGGAGAATGGCAAAATAACA
Organism: Acheta domesticus; assembly: GCA_031308135.1. Lineage (NCBI taxonomy): Eukaryota > Metazoa > Arthropoda > Insecta > Orthoptera > Gryllidae > Acheta > Acheta domesticus. Next base: position 64,171,652 of record JAHLJT010005437.1, on the reverse strand, counting down.
GCCATTCTATGTACAGCTAGCCCCTAAACCAGCAATTATTAACAAAATGGAAGCATACCAACAAGGTTTAAATAATCAGACAAATGTCTAGGAGTTCATGAATGAATGAAATTCAGAATGATTAGATATTGAAATGAAATGACACATCAAGAGATGTTAAATGGTATTAAATCCAGAGAAACAAAAGAATTTGGATATTTATTCAGAACAAGAAAATATCAACTCTCTCAGTTCATTATTAGGCTTACAGGAAGAGAATTCAGAGTAGGCTAAATGAGTTAGTATGAAAATGATAAAAATTGATGATCTTGTGTTGGAAATTTTCCACACATTCATACTGTCAAATATCATAAGTCTTAAACCATATAAGATAATAATATAATTCTTCTTGCAGCTTGCAACTTTGGCAAATGAACTAGAACAGTTAATGTGTCACTAAAAGTTTCAGTTCAATGAATTGTTCTGACCAGACTATACTTTTAAACAATTATTTTTTTGGAAAGAATCAAATCCTGTCTCTTTAGTTTTCACAGAACCTTTACCATTCTGGTTTATTCTCTAGAGCATACATTTGTGATAATTTACCAAAAGCATTATCAAAATACATCCTCTTGGGGAGATTGTTAGTCTGCAGTAAAAACATACATTTTGACCAATTAATTATAAAAAACCAAAATTTTGTAAAAAATTACTTTATCTCTAAGAGAATTGAGAAATTAAATGTATAAGGAAAAACAAAATAGAAACAATATACTTGATATTTTTCCTGAGGTAGATAGCTACCTTAATATAATAAAAACACTAAAAGAAATTAAACTTTGATATTCACAACATTGTATACTGAAAATCTTAATTGGCCAAATCTGACACTCCTTGACAACTACCTCTAAAGGACTTCCTCAAGGTAATTGGAAATAAGAACATTTTTGGAGGAATTTGGAAATAAGAACATTTTTATTTCAAAGGGGTTTCTATGAGTATATTGCAATACTGGCTAGTGTTGCCACATGCTTCAACCCAGTTACCCCAGATGGCGTGGTAAAAACTTAAAATACACCATCAAACAATTAAATATTCTGAAAATACTAAACAGATTACAACAGGTATGGTAACATAAAATATTTTTAAATATATTTTAAAAAATCATCTAAAAATAAGGGGTTGTAAATTAAAAAGGCAATTGATAAAAATTAGGCCGGAAAAACTGAATTAATATTTTATGTGTAACTTAAAATCACAGATCTTGTAGGAACAGATTTTTTATAAGAACAAAAGAATGAATGACTTTAAACTGAGTTTGCAATATTCAATCAGCTATCCGTTTTCCAGAAACTAAACCAACAAAACTTACTCAATGTTTTGAAACTCGTATGTGTTTTTGTTGTTAAACATTTTTAACATTGAAAAAGTCGCGACAAAATGTTGAAAACCACATATATATGTGTATGTGTGTGTGTGTGTGTGTGTGTGTGTGGGTGTGTGTGTGTATATATATATATATTGTGACGAACGTGAGTTTGGAGGTTCGTCACAGGTGCCCACACATCATAAAACACCATAATAGAACGGGGAAGAGAGCGCGGCGCAGTTTGAACAGGGCGCGCCCGCGGACGAGAAAACTGTCGCCCGCAGCGTCCGCTGAACGTCGCGAGGAAATGACGCGCATCAGCTGGAGAGGGGAGGAGGAGGAGCCGCGTTACCTCTACAAGCAGAAGACATAAAACGCGAGTCCGCAAGCGAAAGCGCTCTCTTTGGTTCACGCCCGCGGCAGCAGCAGCTCTTGGTTGATATCTGCCGCAGCAGCAGCTCTTTTTGGCTCATACCCGCGGAAGCGGCAGTTCTTCTTGGTTCACACCATCGCCGAAGCAACGGTCGCCGATTGTATTGTACTATTCGTGAGAACAACATTAGATTGGAGTGTTCGGCGTCAGAAAGGCGTCTAGTTAGTCATCCGCGAATTTGTTGGATATTCAAAGAAAGTTTTTCTTCAGTTACGGCGCCGTGAAGGAAGTCGCCTGTTAAATTGCGACAAGAGTTGATGCTGAGATTAAACCACATAAAATCTGCAGCTGGAGAGAGAGAGAAAACTAGAACACGGCGAGAACCATATATCACGCCGGCGTACGAAAACACTGGGCACGCGCAAAGGACGTGCTGAATGAGATTTGGAACGGGGCGAGTACCGTTCGAAATCGGACGAGGGAACAGAGCCGGGAGCAGAAGACAGAAGAGGGAACGGAGCCGGGAGCAGAAGACAGAAGAAAGGGTCGGAGGCGGGAGCGGAAGAGAGAGAAGACGGGGGCGCGAAGGCAGCGAGTCACCAGAGGCGAGGCCTCGACTTGCGTTGCATGTGCCGATAGCGTCCGCGTGGCAGCCAGCGACCAGACGCAAGGCCAGCTCAACGCAAAGAGGAAGGTAACTGTGCGAGCAAAATCTAGGTCAAGTTCACGCCGCGTTAAAAGAAAAATGTTAAGAGAAATTATACGGGGAGGTACTGGACTATGAAGGCAAGATACCTTTCGTTCGTACCCCGCAACAAAATATCTACGTTTTTACATAACTAGTTTTGTTTTTTCACTAAACAACTCTTGTGAAGGCAGCTAATTCGTGGTTTCGTGCAATCGTGATAGTTCGTAACGATATAAACTAGGAGGAATATAATACCGCAATACCGACCTCAGTTCACAAGCGTTAACCTTCGGTCGAACAGTAGGAAGCTGGTAACGGGCAGATGCGGCGTCTGGCACTCAAATTTGCATGCGCATCGTCACAGCTCGAATCCTCTGTAACGACTTCAAATTCCAACGCCCCAAAACACAGGCGCCAAAACACCGTCCACCATGTCTCTTTCAGCAATCGTAACCATCACTATCTCCGCCTCGTAACTCACTCCCAACCTCGCTTTCTCGCGACTGCAAAACGACCACTACCTCGTTCGCCCGTCTGCCCCTCCCCTCCGCGCGCGGCACCTCAGCCGTTAGGGTTAATTCCCCCTTCCGCGCCCCTCCAACTCCTGAATTTTAGCCCTTAAATTGAACCCCTAAATTTTAGCGTATCGTAATGGGCTTAAAAAGTTGATTTTCGAAGATCGATTTCAAAGATGTGTACATCCTCGTATCTAAGCGAATCGTTTTTTAGAAATGGATGTGTTTTTGTTACGTATTACTTTCTCGTATACGTGCATAAATACGGAGTAATTTACGTAGTATAGAGAAAGTTATGTAATACTGCGGACAATCAATTTCGAGATTCCAACGGAAATACACATTTTGGGGTCCCCTAATACTGAAAAAAGTGTTTGTTTTTTCAAAACGTCCGTCCGTCTGTGAACACCACTAGCGCGATTTTTCCTTTAAATAAAATTTGTTCTCCAAAATTAAATCTTTCATTAAGGCCTTGTATATTTTTAAAAAAATTTGTTTTCGCGGAATATTGTGTGCAATATGTGCAATTTTAAAAAATAACAAAACAAGAATTTCTCAAAAAGGCTCGAATTTTTTTCTTTGCATTTTTGGTGGGAATAGTGCTAAATGCACTCTATAAGATGAGATAAACTCCGTATTCTTATATTCTTTTGATTTTTTTTATTAAAAAATTACGAAAATGTAATTTTTTGACTTGTTTCTCACGTAGTTAGAATTTACATTGGCGGCGATTTCTTTACATTATTGTATTTATGAGTATATGTGCTTTACATAATGCCTTATAAAGATTCTCGAAAACTCAAAAGTTTTCTGTGAAAAAAAGTTTCAAATTTCGCATTTATAGTAGTGCTTTAACGTCATTTTCTTAAAAACGCTTCCAACTTTTTCAATAAAAATTGCCATTTATGACGAGGTTTCATTCATCTTTAATATTCTTAAAGAAATATTTCGGTTATACTATTAGGAAACGGAAAATTGAGAAAATGTACAAAAAAATGTACTTTGGGTGGCGATAGATGGCAGCTAATAAGAGAATGGGGCAAGACCGTAAAGCCAGATCACGCCAAGGAAATTAGAAAACTTTACTGCGAGAAAGTCTGTGCCATTCTGTAGCACCACTAATTTGTCCACTGATGCGGCGATTTTCTTCGACCTTTTCCTGTTAACAAAATGGGGAATTTCGCGAGTCCGTCCTTCAGACAAACGAGATCATTTATTTGAGCACACAAACAACTACTTTCTTGGGCACTAATTTTGCTGAAAGATGACTTCGTCCAAGGAAAAATCATGTGTAATGTTTATAGTGTATGTTAATAAAGTTTGAAGTGACGATCGTATAATAATAGTGGATCATGACTTCCTAGATCATCTGATCTGACTCCTTGTGACTTTTTCCTATTGCTGGGCGAATGAGGTCTCGACTGCCCGGTCAACGTAGTCCGAATCTTCGGCGAACGATAAAATGAATATGAAATTCATCATCAAGCACAAGCCTCAGGGTCGACTTTGAAGACAATCTTATTGCGTCTGATTAACATAGAATGATAATTATATAATTGACCGATAATTATATAGCGGACTCTGAGGTTTGTGCTTGATGAATTTATTATGCAGTCGTCAGCTGATAACTGGCATTGCCACCGGATAACAAAGATCTAACATCCATTACCGAACAGGCTAAGGCAGTAGGTCTAATTGTTTCAATGGAAGGCCTATATGTTATTTACCGTAATTGTAAAAATACCCAGTAATGTATGACAAATATTTATAATATAGTACAAATTGATCTTTTGTGTAGTTGTAATCGAATATTTTATGTGTTTAAACACAATGTTTAAAAATTAAAAATTGAGAATTGTGTATTGATGCAGTGTAATTTTGTGTATTTTATAGTACCTGCAGAAGGAGCCAGACATATTGTTCCGAAACGTTGTAAATGTATTGTTTCAATAAAATCAGAATTTTTTTGAAATTATACAAGCTTCGTGTTTTAATAATGGGATAAACGTTCTAAGGAAGGTGATTGTCAAAATAACAAGGACCTGATAAATATGATTAGGCAAAACAACAGAAGTGGAAATACTTTGAATGATAAAGTGGGAATCATTTCCTGGAACTGACAACATCACATATTTTATTATAACTAAGATTATCCTACACATAATCAAACCAGTTACGTGCCTAAACAGTCATTCACTAACATTAGACTCCTTCCAGGAAATGACTGCATCTTGCTAAAATAACTTTTGAAAGAATGTGCTAAACACAGAGGTGATGGTTACAGATCTGTAATTCCTTATATCTAGTGAATATATTTTCTTAGCTTCTAATCTTGAAACTTAAGCTACTTCTAGCTTCTAAACTTGAAACATAATGCTAATTTTTAGGGAGTCCGGTACGGTGAATGTAGATAAAGATGAATTTACTAAACTATCTATGATAAGTAGAGCAGGCTTACATTTTTTAAAGATGATAGAAAATATATCATCTACTTCTGATAATATAACCATTTCTGAAGGAGTGTATGAATTAATTAACTTCAGGAACATTAGAGTGCTAAAGAAACAAAGATGATGAATATAACTGGATATCCCCAAGAGTATAACAATGAAACTAAAAATGAACAAACACAAACTGAATATAATAGGAGTATACACTCTAGTTGAAAAACAGGCAGAAGAATCTGTTTCCACAAAGATCTACAACAACTGGTAGACCAAGCAAGTAAAGATAAGGTCTTCATTATATCAGGAGACTTTAATACCAGAATTGGTAATAATGAAATTCCTCCAAGTAAAGGCCAAGAAAGGGAAAAAAACAATAAATGACAATGGGAAAATGCTACTTAACTTTTAACTGTTCGACAACTTAAGAATAATAAATAGTTTTTTCAAACATAAGGAAAACCACAAATTCACTTGGAAGCAAGAGGTACAAGATTCATCCTAGACTATGTAATAGGCAGCAGAAACTTATTTAACTGTGTCAAGAAACACTAAAGTATTTTCAACATGTGAAGTGCACACAGACCACTCTTTTGTAGAGAGCAAAATTAAATTCACCGCACAACAAACAAAAAACTAAGGAAATTAAACATATTAGAACCACTCACTCACATTTGTAACCATTCCTTAATGACAGGTTTCCCAGAAATTCTCAAAAAAGCAAAAGTGAAGCCACTATTCAAAAAAGGCAACACAATCTCATGAAAAAAAATTACAGACCGATATCATTACTATCTGGATTTTCCAAAATTCTAGAAAAGCTTTTTTATGATAGACTCAAAAATTTTCTCAATTCTAATAACATATTGACAAAGGCTCAACATAGATTCAGAAATGGTAGGTCTACAGATACATCTATCTTCACCTTTGTAAATGACATACTTGGAGCTCTAGATCAGAAAGAATTCTCCATCAGTTTGTTCGTAGATTTATCAAAAGCATCCGACATAATTAACCATCACATATTGTTATCCAAACTTGAAACTTTGGGAATTAGAAGCTTTGCACATCAATGGATCAAATCTTACCTTTCAAATCTTGTCAAGTAGTCACAATTAAGCATGTTAGAGATAAAAAGATTTCAACCCATTTTTCCTAACCTAGAATGATAAAACATGAAGTGCCACAAGGATCAATCCTACGTCCTATGTTATTTCTCTTCTACATCAATGACATTCCCCTGACTGTACAAAAGAACAGAATGGCCCTATTTGCAAATGACACAAACATTATTATTAAAGCAAATACTCAACAAACTCTTCAAAAAGAAGCACAAACAATTCTAGAAGCACTAGTAAAATAGTTCAAAGAAAATAAGCTCATCATAAACATCAGTAAAACTGTCTCCCTAAACATTCACCATCCACTATCTACAGAAAAGCCCCCAACACAATTGATGATAAAAAACACTTGTAAAAATTACCCCAAAATCAACTTTCCTTGAATTGACTATTCAAGATGACCAAAAATGGAACTCTCACATTATAGATCTAATCAACAAGCTTACCAAGCCATATTATGCCTTCTACATTCTTCAGTCAAATTTTAACTTGCATATTCTGTGAACAACATACTGTGCAAATGTTCAATCGCATCCAAAATGCGGAATCATATTCTGGGGGAAATTCTCTAGAAAGTATTCACACTTTCATCATCCAAAAATGAATATTGAGAACAATGACAAACACTAATACAAGTCCTGCAAAACAATTTTCAAAAAATTACAAATCCTACCACCACCACCATGCATGTACATTTTTGAAATATTTATCTTCACAAAGAAGGCACTTCTGGAAAACAAGGATTCTATTACTCTAAACGCAGAAGTTCATAACTATGATACTTCTATGATACTACTATGATACTACAAAAAAGAAATCTGCATGTCCCACACAGAGAAACTTCACTCTTTCAAAAAAGTACCTTTATAGAAAAAGTACCTTTATTACACTATACAACAAACTCCCTAGTGAATTTAAAAGCTTAAACTCAATACACACATTTAAAAATAAACAAAGTTTTTCTGTTAAAACATACATTCCACAATACAAAAGAATATATACATCATAAACGCTTATCTATATAAATATAAACTAGTACTAATAATTTTTACATACTCTGTTGCATGTTTTGAAAGCTTCAAACTGATTGTTGGATGTAAGCGATAGACCCAGCCCAGGCATCAACTCATAAGAAGACGCCTACTTTTTTTTTCTTCTCTCTTTCTTTCTTTCCTTAGTATTGTAATTCAGTTTTAATTTTCTTACACTTCCATATTAATTGACATTGTATTGTAATGTATTTAGTACAAAAATTGAATTTATGCTGAAAATCAAAAACGTTAGCAATACATGTCAAGAAATAAAGTAGAGTCAAACTAGTTATAAATGGACAAATAGTGAAAAAAGTAATAAATAAATTTTCATACTTTGGAAGTATTATAAGTGTAAACAACCAAACTCACAACAAAATTAATCTGTAAGCAGATCAAGAGGGATCAGAGATAGAGGCAGGCTACTAAAAGAGCAACAGTGGGAACACTTGGAAGACTAATAATCTACTTTGAATGCTATAATAAACCAATAGCATCAGGCTGTAATGCCTAATTTCTGGTCAGTTCATAATGATGATGATGGTGATGATGAAGAAACAATGACTTTCAAGTTCTTTCAAGTTCTCAAGAAGAAAAAGGGTTGTTAATAATTATTACTATTACCTGTGGCTTGATTAAGATTAGAGGAAGTGATTATAATAATAAGAATATATTTATTTGTCACAGAAATACAGCAAAAGCCATGTATGACAAGTCAGCATATGTACATAATAATAAAATGTACAATATAGATATTTCTAAGTATTAAATACAGAAAAGAAGAAAAAAAAGAAATGAATATTAAAATTGAAAAACTATACTAATAAAAAAAAAGAAAGAGAAGAAAGAGAAATAAATAAATAAATAAGTAGTCGTCTTCTTATAAGTTGATGCCTGGGTTGGGTCCATCCCTTACATTCAAGTCAGTTTGGGGGTTTCAAACCATGCAACAGAGTATATAAAAATGATTAGTACTAGTTTATATTTGGGTAGATGCATGTTTATGATGTATATATTCTTTTGTACTGTAGAATGTATGGTTTAACAGGAAAGCTTTCAGTTTATTTTTGAATGTGTGTACAGAGTTTAAGCTTTTAAATTCACTAGGGAGTTTGTTGTATAGTTTTAGGCCTTCTATAAGGGTACTTTTTCGAAAGAGTGAAGTTTCTCTGTGTGGGACATGCAGGTTTCTTTTTTGTCTAGTATCATAGTTATGAACTTCTTTGTTTAGAGTAACAGAGTCCTTGTTTTCTAAAAGTGCCTTCTTTGTGAAGATTAATATTTCTAAAATGTACACGCATGGTAGCGGTAGGATTTGTAATTTTTTGAAAAGTGGTTTGCAGGACTCGTATTTGCGTTTGTCATTGTTCTCAATATTCGTTTTTGGATGATGAAAGTGTGAGTACATTTGCAAAGTATACTGTTCGCAGTGTATCCAAGTTAGAATTTGACTTAAGAATGTAGATGGCATAACATGACTTGATAAGCTTGTTGTTCAGATCTGTGATGTGAGAGTTTCATATTAGATCGTCTTGAATAGTCAAAGTCAGGAAAGTTGTTTTTGGGGCAATTTTTAAAATTGTGTTGGCTTTTCTTTAGAGAGTGGATTTCGAAAGTTTAGGGACACAGTTTTAGTGGTATTTATGATGATTTTATTTTCCTGGAACCATTTTAGTAGTGCTTCTAGAACTGTTTGTGCTTCTTTTTGTAGAGTTTGTTGAGTATTTGCTTTAATAATAATGTTTGTGTCATCGGCAAATAGGACCATTTTGTTCTTTTGTAGAGTTAGAGGCATATCATTATCATTTGTAGAGTTAGAGGCATATCATGTATAAAAGAAATAATATAGGTCCTAGGATTGATCCTTGTGGTACTCCATTATTTATCATTTTAAGTTGGGATAAATGGGATGAAATCTCTTTATCTCTAACATGCTTGATTGTGACTACTTGATGATTTGAAAGGTAAGATTTAACCCATTGTTGTGCAATGTCTCTAATTCCCAAAGTTTCAAGTTTGGATAACAATATGTGATGGTCAATTATGTTGGATGCTTTTGATAAATCTAGGAACAAACTGATGGGGAATTCTTTCTGATCTAGAGCACCAAGTATGTCATTTAAAAAGGTGCAGATAGCTGTATCTGTAGATCTACCATTTCTGAATTAATGTTGAGCCTCTGTCAATATGTTATTAGAATTGAGAAAATTTTTGAGTCTATCATTAAAGAGCTTTTCTAGAATTTTGGAAAATCCAGATAGTAAGGATATCGGTCTGTAATTCGTGGGATCGTGAGTGTTACCTTTTTTGAATAACGGCTTCACTTTTGCTTTTTTGAGAATTTCTGGGAAGATACCTGTCATTAAGGAATGGTTACAAATGTGAGCGAGCGGTTTTATTATGTTTGTTGCTGTATATTTAATGAGGGTGTCAGGGATATTATCCAGTCCTGCCGAATATTTGTTTTTCATTTGATTAATGATTTTTTGTATTTCTGCAGGTGAAGTTTCTGAAATGTATATGGAATTTACATTTGATAAGGTGCAGATATTTGACTGCATGTTTATATTATTTAATGAATTGCAGTGAATTAGTTTTTCACCAATTTCTGAGAAATGTCTATTGAATGTGTTTGCTATTTCCTGGAACAATTTCCTTGTTAAAGAGTCTACAAATATAAGGTTTATGAATGATATATATTTCCAGGTTTTGATGTTTTCACATCTTTCCGGTTTCCCCACAATTACACAGTAACAATAAGTTAATAATACAATTTAAAATACAGTTTTTAATAGTTAAATACATTAATTTTTTCTGTTATTCTCTATTATAAATATTGTCTTTGTTTATTCCTTTCTCTTCCAATACATTTATAATTTATTGTTTCATGATGCAAATGGTCTTCCTCGTTTCCATTTTCCAAACAGTTCCAAATAGTATATTAATTTAGGTAATCTCCCTTCTTCCATCGTTTTTACATGTCCAAACCAGGTTGATAATTTTTTATTCATATAATGACCTATAATAGAATGTGATAATTCATATTTTTTCTAATAATTTAATTTTTAATTTTGTCTCTTCTTGAAATTTTTGCCAATCTTCTCTTATAATTTTCCTTTTAATTGTGAATTTACCGTCCAAACTTCCTGATCCAGAAGTCAAAATACTTCTAGTAATCATTTTAAAGGTTTAAACTATTTGGAGGTTCATTTATTAAGGATCAAACCTTCAAATAATAAGAGTGCATTTTTGTAGGGCTTTTATTTTATTTTATTTTTATTTTTCTGCATCTCTGTTTATTTGTTGTGACAAACCCTTCTTGGGCATTTAGCGCTTAGTAGGAGTAATACTCAATTAAGTTTTACTTTTGTCAAGTCTCATCTCGTCAGTCAGTGTCTTTTATCCTTTCGGCCAGGAGCTCGGCGCCGTTAGTAACCTAAACGGATACCTAATCAGGAACTCAAGTCTCGAATTCGCTTGAACTCTATGATTTCCCAGAACGCAGTTTAAGAATTCAGCTAGGGATGCCGATTTTCCATGAATAATTATAATCCATGTTTTAGATTGTTTTCTTGGGTTGTATATTTTTACAGTTAAACTCCGGTTATACCTTTTTGTTGTAAGTCACGAATAAATTCTTACACGTCTCATGCTAAATTAGTTTAGATACATGCTTTTTTCGTTTATACGCGGTTTTTCATTTACGCGTTTTTTACGTTCATAATGAAAGTCTCTTTAAATCCGTATAACGTCAAAATGATAGAAAAACCAAGGTGGCTAGGAAGTGAGAACATTTACGTTGTCGTAGATGAGCCCAAGGGAATTTGGTGTTGAATTCAGAAATCAGATTTTTTAATTTCGTCGCTACGCAGGGCGTTTCAACTGGTTACAACTCGCCATTTTTGAATTTTGGACAAGACTACAGGATTATAAACTAAGGGCGCCTGTGTCGTCCGGTTTTGCATAATGTTCACCAAAATTGCACGATAAAATCGACGTATTTATAGGAAATATTGAAACTCGAGGAATCAAAGATTTGTAATGATATTTAGGTTTGTGTCACAAGAGCATTGTGTTGACTAACGACGTCAGCTGCGTTGTTACCCAATAACATACTTCATTCAGCTGCGTAAACGCGTGATGACTTCAGCTGCGTTGTTACCAACGCGCGTCGCGCGTTGAAAGCTAGAAAACGCGCGTTATCTTGACTTACGTTGTAGCTTGAGCGTCGTGCTTAATCTGTGGATACAACGTACGTCGCTAAGAGCACTTATGTGCCGTTTCGCATAAGGTACAATGTTAATCTACGACGCGCGTTGAACGACTCGTGTGAGTGTTAGGCCAAGTATCGACGCGCTTTTACGCAACTGACGTTATCAGCGTTAGGTGACGCGCGTCATCGCAACGCTCGTGTGACCCAGGCCTAATGGACTGACTGTATAAAGTGGTACCTTTTACGCTGGGCGTACCTAAGCCTGGCTTGCACGTCTTCTATATAATGAGTAATTTACTTCAGCTTCCGGATCAATGATAGGTAACTAGTAATGTAGGTACTTCATTCCAGTCTCGATCAGGTTTTTGTCCAGTTTCTCTGATGCATTGAGGAAATAGTGAGATGTGCCCTTGTTTTTGCTTCTGAACATAAATGTAGCTTTACCACGCTCATATTTTCTTGCGCTTACCTTTGCTAGTAGAGATAGGAGTATAGCCGTGGGTGGGTTACTATTTTGATAACAATCAAAAAAATCTGCAGTATAAGTTTTCTATTACTCAGGAGCAAAATGTTTAGTTTTCAAAAGATGTTAACTTTGCTTTTTTTTGAAACTTTTCATCAACTCGTTATTCAACTATTTATAGTTACAGTGTTGGGAAGAGATTCTATGTCTCGAGAAAATGTGTGCAGATGGTACTTCTTCCCCATATGCCACACAATGTTTACGGTTTTTTGACGAAATAAACGAATCATATAAATCAAAAGTAATGTTGGTTGCCGTTCCTGTGAGGAGGTCCAAGAGTGGGCATGCCAATGTAAAGTATTGAGTTTTTGTTTTGATCATAATATTCAATTTCTGTTTATCGTTTTGCTCACTTGTACATTTTTCCCCTTCAGTTCCCTGAAAAACATATAAGTTAAGTTTTACTGTTTTTGGTTTGCTTCAGCATTCCTTAATTCTGACCTGTGAAGAATTTTATAGTTCTGCATGGTTCATTAAAGTCATAATACTACTAATTATTTCTGATCAGGTCATAGATGTTTCTGAGTGGATGCACTAGAAGGACATGCTGTTACTTAAATGCAAAATAAATTTAAAACACAAAGAAAGAATCACAAGAATTGCTTACAGAAATCACACCCTTCAACAAATACATAGACCAAGTGATATCCATTCAGGTAGACCTGCACAAAATCAAAAATGCATGGACAAACATTTTAAAGTTTGTTTCAATTTATGAAGTCTGGTGGCAGAGCAAACATAGTCATCACAAACATCAAGCACATAGAAAAGAAGGATACCATTGTGGTATTGGCAGGATGTAATGATATATTAAGACACTGAATAATGTACAATGTGAATACAGTGTGAATAATTTTGTGAACTTTGTCATAAGCAATGAACAAACTTTTTTTTTATTGAAGCCCTCATAGGCATGATTTAATAATGTGGTCATATGTGAATAAAGAAGTTAAAAGGTTTAACTGTAAATTGGAGAAGAAATTCAGTCCATAAACATTGTCATGTGATAAATGTTCAGCTAGGTAATCACCAGACACAGAATACATATGAACAATCAGGGAGAGGAAAAACTAAGTGAAATAGTGTCAAAACTAATTAAAAACCATTTTTCAAATCAACAAAAGGATGTGATTCAATTGGAGTGGTCTGACAACTGACTATAATGACAGAACAATCTCAGAATGAGAATTAAGTAGTTTGCTCAATCCAGGATGAGGAAGCAACCCCAAAGATTGGCAGAGATTTTAGGGATGAACATGGAGGAGGTAACATTATAGACAAATCAAGAAAAAAAAAAATCACCACAGTATTCAATGGTTAGGAAATAAACTAGACTTTAATGGTAAGCTTAACGATGAATCATATGACTTGTATGTCTGACACAGCCTTGGAATTTGATTGCTGTCATTTTAAAAACTATTCCCTTAAAGCAAAATTTTGTTGAAAAAATTAGCAACATGGTGGATTTTCTATATATATGTTAATTTAAGAATCAAATCAAATCAACCATATTAAAAAAATGTATGAAAGAACATATTGAAACCAGTTTGAAATAATTAGTCAGCTATAATATCATTATCATTTATAAAACAACACACAATAACTTAAATAATTTTATTGAGAATTTAATTACAAATGAGAAAAAATCCTCATTTATGATTTAAACTTTTTTAACATTATATATTATTTATGAGAGATTTAAAAATTATTTTCTTAAATAAAAGTGGGGACTTTAAATTGTAGAAGATATTAAATACCTACACAGTACAACCTACAATTGATGTTTCGTCAAGTCAGAGGTATTAAACAGTTAGTCATTGATCAAATCGTATTTGACCAAAATTTAATGAAAAATTGATATAGTAGTGTCATTGCTACAGGTTTTTTCTAATTATTATGGTCAAATCTTACAAGTACACTCAGAACAAATATGCTAAAGGGAAAGATGGATCAAAGATCAATTGAGGGCAATAAGACCATGCAATGAACAGAATATAAACTACTTAAAGTAATCTATTAAGTAAAGAATTTTAGGAATCTGCCTTCATAAAAACCCCAATCATATAGAGAGTTTACAAACTTTTACTGCTAATACCACAATGTAGTCATGCCTAAAAAATGTTAAAATTACAACAAAAAAAGAAATGGGTCACTCTTACACAAGAATCTAGAAGGATACTTAAGAATTACTATTCCTAAAATTATGAAAGAAGGAAATACAACTGAGGCATTCAGAACTTCCTAGAATTTTCAAAAACAAAACAACAGAACAGGGATCAGGGAAGCTAAAAAGTGACACAATGAAAAACGAAAATGGGACAAAAAATAATGAGACAAAAGTAATCTGAGATGTTATAAATAAAGAACTTAGGGAGGGTAGGAAAGGAGTAAGAACTATACATATAAACAGTAATAGGGTTGTCTTAAAAGATCCTAAAAAAAGTAGCTAATACTTTTAATAATTACTATTCCAATATTTTATCAAGTACTTTCAGCAGAAATGCATCTGTGAAGACTAGCAGTAATGGGAAACACAAAAATGCAGGAATTCTTAATGTCAGTTCAAAGTTTATGATTCCAACAAATGAATCAGTACCCTGACAGCAATTATAAAGGGATTGAGTAATAAGAAATACACAGACAGAGTAGGTTGGTCGGTCAGTCGGCCGGATAGATAGATCAATCAATCAAAATGTGGTGTTTTGCATCAATCAAGAAAAAGCAACAGTTTTTGCTCATGACACCAGTATTTGTTTATCATTATTGACACAGTAAATAATTACACAAATTATTTAACATAAATATGCTAGTAATAAACGCAAATCAAATATACCAATTATTTTCATGAATGCCAAAACGTCAAATTTGAATGTCTATTTGTAAAGATTTAAAACAAAGATATCACAAACATCGACCAAACAAACTTTTTGAGTGTTTGGTTAGAAGAAACATTGAAATGGAAACCTCATGTTCAAGAACTATTGAAAAATTTAAGTAAAGGAATTTTTGCTTTATGGCACATCAGCAGTGTGTTTATTTATTTATTTATTTATTTGTCAAAAAACAGTAAAAACTGTATATGACGTGTGGGGAAAGAAATTTACCTGCGCACATTTTCTTGAGAGCCAGAAATTTTATTTAAAAAAAAAAAAAAAAACCAACGAAAAAATGAATTTAGAAAATAATTATTTTAGAAAAATAAAGATATTTGAAAAATGTTTTTCCCGAGTTATAGAAAATCAATTTCAACTGTAAATGAACTACAAGCAAAAGGAGTGCTCAACAAAACGTGCGCTCAGTGAAGCTACATTTACGTCCAGAAGCGAAACAAGGGGCCATCTCAGCATTTGCTCAATGGATCAGGGAAACTGGACAAAAACCTGATCGAGATGGGGGTCATTGACCCGGAAGCTGAAGTACATTACTTGTTACAGGCGTATTAAATATTTTTTTTAAATGTATACAATGCAAACATAAACTAATTCATTATATATCTTTGTTTTGTTACATTAAACATTATTTTTCTTTTTGACGATCAGTATAGTCTCTAATTGTATAGAAACAGTTTTGCAGCAGAAAAGATTTTACTTTTAACTTAAATTTGTGTACCGACTTTAATTGTTTTATGTCATCTGGCAATGCGTTGTAAAGTAACGTACATGTATTGTATGTTGATTTCTTGTACTGAGCTGTTGATACTGACACTTGATGCACGTGATTTCTACGGCGTGTGTTGTAATTATAAATATCAATATTGCATGAAAATATGTTCCCTCCGTTAAGTAGGTCATTTTTGACAAATATTACAGATTCGTAAATAAATAGACAAGGCAATGGTAGGATTCCCAGCTCAATGAAAAGAAGCTTGCAGGAATCACGTGGAAGGCATTTTTTCATTATTCGAATAATTTTCTTTTGCAATCTGAAGGTCTGAATACTACAGGATGAGTTTCCCCAGAATATTATGCCATATCTCAGGCGGGAATGCACATTTGCAAAATAAACGCAACGAGCTGCATGAAGGCTGACAGAATTTGAAAGAATTCTGAATGCATAGCATAATGAACTTAATTTAGTGTTTAATTCTGTTATATGTACATTCCATTTGAGGTTTGATTGAATTGAAAGACCTAAAAATTTTGTTGCCTCAACATCAGCTAATTGCATATTGTTCATTTTCAATGGAACATGCGATTTCCGATTTGAGATGCAAAAATGCATTGAAACAGTTTTTCTTTCATTAACAATTAATTTGTTATTATTAAACCAATTTGAAACTTCTGAAATTGTACTATTTACTGTTTCTTTTTTGCAAAGAACATTTGTGTCATCAGCAAACAGAACCGTTCTTCCATTTTTAATAGACGAGGGCATATCGTTTACATATAACAGAAAGAGAATAGGACCTAAGATCGAACCTTGCGGGACCCCATGCACAATTGGCAAAGAATTGGAAATATAAGTATGTAATGTCCTTTCCTGCCAGTATGGTATTTCTACTCTTTGAGTCCGATGTTTAAGGTAAGAAGTTATCCAATCTAGGGCAATACCACGGATTCCATACGAAGGTAATTTTGAGAGCAAGATCTTATGGTCAATAACGTCAAAAGCTTTCGAGAGATCTAAGAATATTCCAATGGGTACTTCATTTTGGTCTATTGATGAAGCAACATCTTTGAGAAAAGAAAAAATGGCAGTTTCCGTAGATTTTGATTTTCTAAAAACATGTTGTGAGTCTGAAAACGCTCTGTTTTTCCTGAGAAATGTTTCCATTCATAAGTAGAAAAGCCTTTCTAATATTTTTGAGAAAACTGACAAAAGAGAAATTGGCCGGTAATTTTGAATATCATTTTTGTTCCCTTTTTTAAAAAGTGGCTTAATTTTTGCTGTTTTGAAAATATCTGGAAATATTCCTGTACATTCCTGTGTTGCAAATTGATTTAGCTCATGTACTGTTCATGCCAAAAGACCTCCCCCCTACCCTGTTAAAATAAGCAGCTAAAATGATATTAATTACAAATTATTTGTAAATGCTGAATTTCAAGATGGGCGACATAGACAGGTTGCTATGGTTATGAATGTAAATAAACAGCAGTCGTGGGGAATATAAATACATCCAATTCACATTCCTTAATTTGCATGGATGGAATAGTCCCTTGCAGATGGAAGTACTACATACCCCTTTATATCAGTAGTCAGTTAGTTGAATGGATCACAAATAAGTATGCTCGTCTTCGCGTTAGATGGAAATTCATTAGTAGATGTGTACATGATTAATTAGGAAATATCCGACATCAAGTTTAGGAGGGAAATGATATTGTTTATTTCTATTTCATAAACATATGAGAATAACATTAAATATTAAAATAATAATGTCTTATAAATTTAGTGGGTGAGGAACCTGATTTATGAAATATTAAGATTAGGGATGAGATCATTATTCATTATAATTGCAAAAGAATAAATTACTAAATGTCAGGAAGTGACGAGTCAAGGCATCTAAGGTGAATAATTTATCCGGAACATGCTAATCAGTAATCATTAAGTGAACTTATTTAAGACTTAGTATTACAAGACACTACTATTCAGCAATATTCTTTTATACAGATAGTAGCTGTGAATTTAGGTGATAAGGTGACAATGGAAGATAGAAGACACCACAGGACAGGACATTTTTCTATGATCTGGAACCATCTGAGAAGCTATCAAGAGGGCGCAAAGAATTTTGGCATAAACAGTAAAGAAATCCAAAAATAACATTTTAATTGAAATTGCACAAGAACTGGTTATCGTAAATATAAACAAATTATAAGTACAAAGTACAAACATAAGTATTAACAAATAAGAAACTACGCTAAGGTGCTTGTAAGAAAAGCTCATCAAGAATCATGAGAATCATGATTTGTTAGTAACATCAAGAATTATGTGCATGGATAACAAACCTTAGCTTACAAAGTAATGAGGCATCTAAATAGCAACACAAAGGATACTGGGTCATTCCATATTAAATCAACACAGTCATTTTACATCACCATCTCAGATTCAGATGAAATTTGACACATAGGTAGTATGAATTAAGAATAAGGAAACTACAAGTTTTGAGTAAAATATTTCTACCTATTTGCGAAATACAGCCATGTAAAAGTTTACAAAATTGGGTTTCCGAAAATTTTTAAACTGATGTAGAACCTCTCCAAATTAAGATAGAGAGCTGGAACAGGTGTCATTTTGCAGCTTTCTTTATGGACTTTTATATTATATACAACTCAATAGGAGTTGGGTTAAAAAAGGTTTTCAAATTTTAATTTACAATTTTGATTTTGAGTTTTTTCAAAATGCTCATCTTCAAAAAACTTGAAAAAATTCTAAAATAATCCATAAATGTTTCCAAACAGATGGTGCAAGTTTGAACATGGGACTGCAATGGGTTCATAATCATTACTTAAAATGCACAATATTTACTTACTCTAGATTTTACTGATTTAAAATTCATTTTATTCCAAATTATAAGACCTAATATATACAAATTATTAATTTAGTGCTTTTTATTAGCGAGTGTGTTGTGTTTTTAATTGTTGTTGTTATTATTATTATTATTATTATTATTATTATTATCATTGTCATCATCATCATCATCATTATTATTATTATTATTATTATTATTATTATATTTATTGTTATTATTATTAGACTGCGGAACTTCATGCAATTGGATATTTTTACTGACAGCATATTGAAAGGAAATCATGCTCAAAATTTTGCGAAATGCCATTAATGAAGAAAGCACAGTGAGTGACATAATCTCATGGTACATCAATGAATAGGCGATTGAACCCGGAGGACAATGTCCAAAGACTTTTCTGACCGAGAAGAGAATCTCCCAGTGAAAATAATAAAGAAGAATCCTCCTATTAATGCACCAAAAGATACTCCACAGTTATAAATTGGCATTAGCAAGAAAGTAAATCCTGAAACCGTGTGAAGGTACTAAGGAGGTTCAATTTCCATAGCCGCATTGCCAGAAGAAAGCCACTGGTAAGTTGAAAGAGAAATACTGGAGAAGATCTGACTTCGATCCACTTCTCCACAAAAACCTGAAATATATGCACATAAATATACTGCATACATTAAAGTATGGAGTTAAACTAAAAAATCACACACATGCAAAATAAAAATAGGGTAGATTTGTTTTATTTTTGGTGATAGGTAAAGTTACATACATTTCCTTTCAATATGCAGTCAGTAAAAATATGCAACTGCATGAAGTTCTGCGGACTAATAATAATAATAATAATAATAATAATAATAATAATAATAATAATGATGATGATGATGATGATGATGATGATGATGATGATGATAATCATAACTAAAAAACAAAACGCACTCGCCAACAAAAAACACTAAATTAATAATGTGTGTATATTAAGTCTTATAATTTGAAATAAAATCAATTTTAAATCAGTAAAATCTAGAGTAAGTAAATATTATGCATTTTAAGTAACGATTATCATATGGACCCATTGCAGTCCCATGTTTAAACTTGCATCATCTGTTTAGAAACATACACGAATTATTTTAGAATTTTTTCAATTTTTTTGAGGATGAGCATTTTGAAAAAACTCAAAATCAAAATTAAAATTTGAAAACCTTTTTTTAACCCAACTCCTATTGAGTTGTATATCATACAAAAGTCCATAAAGAAAGCTGCAAAATGACACCTGTTCCAGCTCTCTATTTTAATTTGGAGAGGTTCTACACCAATTTAAAAATTTTCGGTAACCCAATTTTGTAAAATTTTACATAGATGTATTTCACAAACGGGTGGAATTATTTTACTCAAAATTTGTAGTTTCCTTATTCTTCATTTATACAACCTATGTGTAAAATTTTATCTGAATCTAAAGTGGTGAGGTAAAATTTTAATTAAAACTGTGTTGATTTAATATGGAATGACCCTACTGCAGAACTAAACATAATCAAAGAGAAAGAGTGGCTGGATCACTCTAAAAGTCTATGGTATGACTAGAATGTGGAGGAGGCAGAAAGAAGCAATTATGAAATCTATAATGTAGATCCTTTGACAATGAATGAATTAGATGATTCACTAAATAAGCTAAAAAATTGAAAAGCGCCAGGTCTTGATGGGATTATTTTGGAGATAATTAAATATGCCGATACCTCATTAAAAATCAGATTTCTGAATTTATTGAATACCTGTTGGGAGACTTTTATGATTCCAGATGAATGGACAAAAGGGAAGGTAATATCTCTATTCAAAAAAAGGAAATAGAAGTAAACCAGAGAACTATAGAGGAATTACTTTTCTAAATTTGCCATACAAGATTTATACTAAAATTATTAACAGACGATTAACAATGCTTCTGGACACTATATTGTTAGAAGAACAATGTGGATGTAGAGAAGGAAGATAACGTATCGATGATATATTCCCCATTAACTTACTTTTATAGAAGAGGGTAGAATTTAATCAGGAAACACATATCGCTTTCATAGAATATGAGAAAGCATTCGACATGGTGCATTGACGTACCATCTGGAAGATAATGAATAAAAGAGGCACTCCACACTATATAATTGAAGTAATCAAATTCTTATATTCCAGAACCGTAAATGTATTGGATTAAAATGGAAAGTTATCCGAGGAATTCAAAATTAATCAAGGTGTCAGACAAGGTTGTAGTCTGTCACCAAGCTTATTTAATATCTTTGTAGACAACATTTTGAGAGAATGGAAACACATATTGCAAATGGCATTGAGATAAATTCAGAAACCATTCTAAATACACTATTATTTGCAGATGATCAGATAATTATCCAAGGAAGTGAGGATCAGTTACAGAGGGATCTCTATAAACTAAATAACATATGTGGAAGATATAACTTGAGAATCTCAATTCAGAAAACCAAGGTCATGGTGTTTAGAGGCAAACATCCTTTTTGAATAATAATAATAACAGATAATAAAATTATAGAGCAAGTTAGCCATTTTAGATATTTAGGCTGTGATATTACTTTTAAATTCAATAAAGATATTTCAAAAACAACCAAAGATTCCAAAACATCTGTGGTACAATAATAAAATACCTGAGAAAGAAAACAAGAAAGGATACACAGCTTAAATTTTATAAAACAATAGCTATTTCCCATTTCTTTATGGATGCGAGAAGTGGACCATGAAAAAGAAAGATTTTACCAGAATACAGACGTCTGAGATGAGTTTCTTGAGACAAGTCAAAGTTTGCACTATATTAGATAAAATAAAAAGTGACATAATTAGAGAAGAATTAGAAGTACTCCCATTAATAAATAAAGTACAAGAATACAGGATCCGATGGTCCCAACATCTATATAGAATGAATAATGACCACATTCCAAACCAAACATATTACTACACACTTCATGGCGAAAGGTATGTTGGCCACCCAAGATTAAGATGGCATGCTGAAAATGGAACAATAGACTCTCCTAATCCCTGAAGAGTGGACGATGATGATTTTTTATTTTACATTTTGTATTACAGTAAATTTCGTTCCCTAGTCATAGTACTTATTATTTCTGAAAATGTTTTTAATTTTATTTGCAAGAACTAAAATTCGTTAGGAAGATTTAGTTCACACTGGTGCAAGGAAAAGGGAAACTGTTGATATCTGAACCTCTTTGTGTGTTGTTTACATTGTATTAAGTGTGTTTTTTCCATCTGGTCTAAGGTAAAGACTGTGTTGGGTGATAGTGTTGCAGAGGGACTGCCTAGATCAACAAATTTAATGAATTTGTTATTCAAATGCAGGTTTAATTTGTTTGCATTATTAATTTTTTGTTGAGGTCATAATTGCATTCATCAAAACATTGGAGTGTAAGTAAATACCAAATTTGTGAATCAGTGAGGGGTCAAACAGTCAAGTCAACAAATAAGTTTTTAGGATTATACATTAACCAAAACCTAACTACTAATAAACTTCTCAACACTGTTTGTCATCAAATAAACTCTCATATCCACTATAAAATCTATATCTTTCAATATGTTTATATATGAATCTTCAACAGATGAGACTCTCCAAGAAATAAATAACTAATATCATTCTAGATTTTATTCTCAAGAAAATTGTTCCCCACAATGAAAACACTTGTTTATCACTGTACACTATACACAACTGTTTACTATCAAGAATTTTTCCCGACATTTTAAAAACGGCAATAGTAAAATCATTGTTCAAAAACGGGAAACCATAGGAAGTTATGAATTATCAACCTACCAGATTTTTTTGAATTTTTTCAAAAATTCTGTAAAAAATAATCTATGAAAAGCTCATAAACTTCCTGAATGTAAACAGAATTATAACTGTCTGACAACATGGTTTCATGAAAAATAAATGAATGGACACTGTCATCTTCATTTTGATAAATGAAGTGGTAACAAGTAGAGAACACAGAATCTAAGTTATGATCCAAGGTAACCCATTAGTAATAAATAGGGAAAGGATTTTAACTCTCAACTGGCATCGTGGTGCAATTTTGACCCCTCTCGAATTTCGAAGTTGGATATTCCTCCTATTTTTCAATTGAGAATGTTGGTATGCTGTTTGCCTTCCTTATCATTTGATCTGAGAACTATTGTTAAATTTTGTGCAGTTGTTTTGCAGTGGCATGTGTGAAAATATTTGTTGGGGTCACAGTGGCACCACCACGCCAGTTATGCAACTATGTTTGAAATGGCGTCTTCACTGAAGACTGTATTTAGGGCTGATGTGGACCATGATATTGCTATCTCTAAATGATTAGAAGTGGAGAATGATTATAATGACACTGAAGACATGCAAAATGGGAATGACTGTGAAGGGAAGAATTCTTAAAGATGCTGGCATGACATCTTGCCGACCCTCATATGAAGGGTCAGACTCTTGAATGTGCAACTACCTAGAGAACTTTGTGGAACCATCTCAAGAATATTGAAGAAATGTATTACTGGTGCTAAAGTCAATCCACAAGAAACCAGGAAAATAAATCAATTAGCAATACAGGGTGGAAAAAAATGACCGAAAACGTAAAATTGTTATACATGTCAACGTGTCACGAATGTCAGGCAACATTTGAAAGAAGTGACTATAAGTCTACTTTTGCAATAATGTTGATATTTTATTGTTAAATATGTGTATCAGAAATTGATAATATGGAATCAATATGGCATTAAAAATGTATGGGGAAAAATATGGTTTTATTTATGTGTATTTATCAGTAGTGTCACAAAAAAAGTGATTATTATTCAGTTCAGTAAAAAATATATTAAATTTGAATTATTTTATCTTAATTATTTGGAAAACCTATGAAAACGTGACTTAACAGAAATATATCAAACTGCATTACAAATTTCATAAAGAAATAAAAAAAGACCTGGGGTCAAAATGTCACTACAACGCCAGTTATGTAACAAAAATTCACCATGCCAGTTGAGGGTTAAGGTGTGGCACCTTTTCAAAAATACAGCTGTTTTGATATGAATGGTTTAATATATGTATTGGGGAGATGAAATGAAGTGTAATAAACACAATTTGCTGCACCTTTTTGCACCATTTCATGAGATTACTACATTTTGTCACCTTTTCCATTTTTTTTAATGCTTCAGCACCTATTTCTCCACTCTTTCCTGTGTTTTTAAGTGATGGGGCAGAAAAATAATTTTTTTTCTCTTCTTGAACAACTTTTTAAAATCTCATTTAATCAGAAGTCAGTAATATTGTATAAATATTAAAATATTTATGTATTAGGGCTCATGTGATTGCAGTTTGACACAAGTACATTCTACTACATGTTCCATGGGAAAAATTAATGCAGTCATACTGGCAATTGTTTAACAGTTTTCTACCAACTACAATGTGGGATAAAGTACCATAAATCACCTTTTTCAGACTCTAAAAAGAAGAAAAGTTTAATGCAAAATGATATGTGGAGAAACTGAGTTCAGGTAATTGGTTTAAATCTGAATGTAGTTATTTCAGCAGTGCCTTTTTTTTTCACCTTTTTGTTTATATTTTCAGAACCTTCCCCCACCCCTTTTATGACCATAATTTGCACCTCAAAATACTATGGTTAAAAATAATACCATAATTCCATTTGATTAACCAGTGAAATATCTCGGTGTGCATATAGCTAGAAGATTAACTCAGGAAAAACATGTTCAAGTTACAACAAACAAAGCATATGCCAAAATGTGAAAACTATATTCATTAATAAACTTCTGCACTGCATTAAATTGGGGATATGCAGTTTTAAAATATAAATTAATTTGGCCATCACTCACCTGTATCTCTCAGGTTTGAAAAAACACTACAATTACCAATTTTGAGAAACTACAATTTATACAGAATAAACTTTTATGAAGATACACAAAGGCTCTTTGGTTCATCTTGAACAAACTTATTAAAAGAGAGCTCCAGTTAGCAACTTTAGAGTCTTGTATCGGAAAAAACTGTGTCAAATGTTTTACACTTTGCCATTTTCTCCTTGCAGCATAAAATTTACAATGGGAAAAACTTTAAACAATCTTATGAGATTTCCAAATGATATATTTAGACACCAACATTAATTAACTATAAGATGCTCAATCAACAAATTTGGTCAAAAAAAATGCAGAATGTTTAAATTTGCAAATTA
Organism: Acheta domesticus; assembly: GCA_031308135.1. Lineage (NCBI taxonomy): Eukaryota > Metazoa > Arthropoda > Insecta > Orthoptera > Gryllidae > Acheta > Acheta domesticus. The sequence goes on along the minus strand of JAHLJT010005437.1, from coordinate 64,146,724 downwards.
TTTACCAAAGTTTGTGAATACAAGGATAGTATGTGTGATTGATATATAACAATGTAAAAAATTAACTACTACACTACTAATTAACTACAGAAGATAAACTAAAAACTTAGTGGTAAAAATTTACAAAAATGAGGGTATCAAACCAAATATTATGTTATGAATAAACAGAATGTAAAAGCAGAAATACCAAACAAGAAGAAAAACTAGTAGTGCTACAACAGCATTATTTTCTATCATTAATGTTACATAATATTATAATAATGCAATTCCTGTCTGTATTAACGCATCTCAGCCATCACTTGTAGAACTCATTGTCAATCATGGTGCATGATGTGTGAAAATTAATTATTTTAAAAATAAATCAACACAAATTCAACAATCTAAAAACTGGATTTCTGGTGGTGGAAGGCATGGTTGCCTTCCTAATATTATGACATGATAGGAACTGAACTCAATTCACAATTGGCTGTGTCAAGCTGGCACAACCACTATAGCACAATCGCACCAAACCAAATGGAATATTTAGTATTCATTTATTACTAATTTATTACCCAAAAATTAAATTTATTACTCTTGCCATTATTGAAAAACATGTGGTTGTGCTGGCGTGACTGTCAAGCTAGCACAACCATTTTTAAAAAATTACCAAAATCGATTCAAACTAATACAAATATTTAGTACTCATTTATTACTAATTTATTACCCAAAAATTAAGTTAATTACTATCCCCGTTTATGAAAAATAAATTGTTAAACACATCGTAGATATGCAACCCGCATGACACCATGCCAAAATTACAAATACAGTTATAGAGAGAACCGATGAACACAATCAAACGAAACCAAAAACATTATTAAATACACATTATATACTACTTTATTACTCCAAAATAATAAACTTAATAGTGTTGCCGTTTATGAAAAAAAATTGTTAAAATCTGAATCATAGTTATTCAACCATCACAGAAATTCAAATACGCTTATAGAGAGAACCAACGAGCACAATCGAACCAAACCAAGATCACAATTAAGTTCACAGTACATACTAATTAATTACTCTAAACAGACATTTATTACTCTTGCCATTAAAGAAGAAAAAATTGTTAAAAAATGATTCATATTCAACCAGGCCAGAAATTCAAATACGATTATAGAGAGAACCAACGAGCACAATCGAACCAAACCAATCTCATAATTAAGCCCACATTACATACTAATTAATTACTCTAAACACGATTATTACTCTTGCCATTAGAGAAGAAAAAATTGTTAAATAATGAATCATATTCAAACATGACAGAAAATTCAAATACGGTTATAGAGAGAACCAACGGGCACAATCGAACCAAACCAATCTCATAATTAAGCCCACATTACATACTAATTTAATAGTCTAAACAGACATTTATTACTGTTGCCATTAAAGAAGAAAAAATTGTTAAAAAATGAATCACAAAAGAAGTAGGGGAAATTCAAATTTGCAAATTTCACATGTTCATAGGATTCAATGACTAATGGACTTATTTTGTAAGCATACTTTGCTCTACTTGAGAAAAACATGCTAAAAAAAGAATATTCCTTTGCAGTGCTGTATAATAAACTGGGCTTTGATGATGATGTAAGAAAATGTTCACCAAAACAATGAAAATTATCCATCTTTCAAAAAACTTGTACAGAAATTGAATCTGTAAAGATCTGATTTTGAGAAACACATTGCACTGAGAAAAAATTCTCTAGTTTCAATGCAGAAGGCATAAGACAAGTTCAAAAACATTAACATTTATATCATTAAACTCAAAATTATACAAAAACTCATATTTTCAAAAACTGAACATGACCTTTTTTAAAGAACTAATTTCATTAAGTACAATTAAATCAGTCAAAAGTAATTCATCAATTTTTTACAAAATGTATAAGAGATGTAAAACCACAATATCCTCATTATTGTAGTTTTATAGTATTAAATTTTTTGCAATTTTCGAAAATACAAAAGAGTTTATCGAATGTGGGACCTGTGCCATTTTAATATACGTACTTTGCTTCATTTGAAAAAAATAGCCTTTTTGAGAAAATTTATACTTTCAAAATTGTCTAAATTTCATGCAAAATTACGCGAAAATGCTCATAATTCAAAAATAAATAAATAAATAAATTATACGGCCATATTTTAAAGATCTACTTTCTAGGAACAGATTTTATTCTATTACCTTTTAAGAAACGAGAGGTGCTAAACAGCACATACTTTCTCGCATTATTTTTAAATTTTGCAATTTTCAAAAATTCAGAGTTCAACGAAAGTGACACCTTCCCCCCTTTTTTTCTTCTTTTGCTCTATCCAAGGAAAAAAAATAAACAATTTGGAGCCGTTTCTAAGAAAAATGTAACACCTTGTAGAAATCATGCGAAAATGAATCTTTTTTAACAAAGAAATTGAACAGGACCTAATTTGAAGATCTGATTTTTTAGAACATATTGTTTGATTTAAGAAAAAACCTGTCATCAGTCTTATACTTTTATAATGTTAATAGATCGCAATTTTAGAAAACACGCAAAGTTCGCCAAAAATGAGATCATCCATCTTTTTACCATTCTTTGCTATATACGAGGAAGAAATTAAAAAAAAAATTGGAACCGTTTTTTGAGAAAATAATTACCAAAAAATACTTAAATTTCATTCAAAAATTCCGATGAAACTGCTCATATTTTCGAAAAAAAAAGGTTCATGACCTTATTTCAAGATGTCTTTGAACAACAGATTTCATTTAGAAAAAAAACTATCTTCAATAAGTTGTAAGAAAAGACGAACAATTTCTGAACTTCTGAAATTTTCGACAATTCAGAGATATGAACGAGAATGAGACCTGCGCCATTTTTAAGCGTTCTCTTCACTATCCGGGGACAAAGTTTATTTAAAAAAAAAGAGATTTTTGAGACAATTTTGAAAATGTTACGGCTTCAAGTAAAGTACCCCAAATATTCAAAATATCCGTTTCACTCATGGCCTCGAGTTCGTGTAAGTCGAACGGGGAATATCAATAATCCTCTGAAAGATTTAGGCGTTCTCTTCACTATCCGGGGACAAAGTTTATTTAAAAAAAATGAGATTTTTGAGACAATTTTGAAAATGTTACGGCTTCAAGTAAAGTACCCCAAATATTCAAAATATCCGTTTCACTCATGGCCTCGAGTTCGTGTAAGTCGAATGGGGAATATCAATAATCCTCTGAAAGATTTAGGCGCTAGCACTGACCACGGAAAGACTTGACCCTCTGATGCAGAAAGACGCGTATAAACACGTTTAAAGTAGTTTGCGGATTCGTTGGTGTAACGGTTAGCGTGCCGGACTGTCATACCCAAGATCGCGGGTCAACAAACCCGATCGCCCGATTAAGCCGTGGATTTTTAAGGGCGAAAAAATCCTTCGTACGCCTTCCGCGGAGGGGAAGTAAAGCCGGCTGGCCCATGTTAGTAGATTTACTTGCATGTAAAAGATCCTCAAGCCTAAATGACGCCTCTGAGCTAAATTCAAATCGCCTGTTTCGTCGCCCGAGATAATACCTTCTTTCTCCGCTAGGTGAAAGGAGCGTAGCGAAATTTGCGTGGTCAGACGGAAGAGCGGGCCTGATGGCCCGAGTCTCGCCACGTAAAATAAGGCATTAACTATAACTAACTAAAGTAGTGGGGCCTCCGAGGCCCGGCACATATATTTACTGGAATGTATGTATTTTCAATGAAATAATTATCAATATTTTTTCACTTTTATTTCAAAGTAATATATAGTAATGTAGTAAGCTATACTACAAAGTGATATAGAGTTACACATTTACTTGTACTTCACTGTTGCAATATTCTACAATTTTATATACAATGAAGACACATTGTGACAGCGCTACTGTTTTCTTTGCAAAACATGACGTTGACATTTATCACAATATGTTTTGAACTTCCTGTCAATTTTAGAAGGACATATGTAAAACTCGAAAGAAAAAGGAAAAGTGTGTTAAATTTTTGGGAATTAATATTTTTACAATACTGTTCATAAATTTTCTACTCACCGATGTCTTTTTCCAGTTTCTGATTCCACGGTGTAAGCAGCTTCTCTCTCAAGTCCAAATACTCGCAAAGCACTCAAAGAAGTTATACGCACTCGAGGATTGTTCAATCTTTTTTGCATGTTTGCTTCAGACAGTTGCATACATAAATCATTCAGAAATAAACGTCTTCTGAAAGTCTTGTCCTTTTGAAAAATCTTTGTTGATACTTGTAAATAATACGTATGCATTTAGCGCGTAAAACAATCTCATAGGCCATCGCCGAGTTTGCCATCATATAATCGTCTACCATCTGATCCTTCTTATCAATGGCAATTTTGGTCTAATTGTACTAAGAAATTATTTCTGTCTTTTTCCTTTTCATCTGTACATACTGTTTGATCTTGGTGCAGTGAACTCAACAATTAGATGATTTTGCTCCTTTTAGCTTTGTATTGTATTTGTAGCTTAGCTTAGGTCATCCTTCCATTGTGACCAAACAATGAACTGTAAAGGTCTCGCGATTTTGTTGAATCTCCCATTTCAGCGGGAACTTCTGGTTTATTTGCACTCATAGTTCAACCAACGACATATTTTTTTGGAGAAAGTACTGTGCAAGAGGAATACTTGTGAAGAAGTTATCACATGTTTTTATAATGTTGTATCTTCCTCTTCTCACCAAGAGTTTTCACTATATTGGTAGCCAGATTGTTGACTGGTTGATTTAGCAATTTCCCTGTGTAAACGAAGACGTTCAGAGCGTAAGCATTTGATGAGTCACATAACCAAAAGATCTTTATCCCGTATTTAGCGGGTTTACTAGGCATATACATTACAAATCTACAACGTCCACGGTAGCTAATGAGTTGCTCGTCAACTGTCACACTCTCTCCAGGGTTGTAAAGTGATTGAGCGTTTTTGTGAACAGTGACCAAAGGTAATTAAATAGTGCACATTTGTCTGTTTCCAATTTTTGTTCCCGATTTCTATGATCATCAAAGCGCCTAAATCTTCTGATATCCTCAAATCTTGTCACATTTAAACATGCTCGAAAAAATGGATCGCTTCCAGGATTTAGGAATAATTCTCTAGCTGGAACGTCCGAGGATTTGTTTACTCCAGCACATAAAATGACAGCAAGAAAGGCGGCGAACTCTTTCAAAGTTACATTTACTCGTGTTTTGTTCTTGACAGCAGCTGTGCGTGCTGCTTCACAGGTCCCGATTGCACTATTTCCTCTTCATTTCTTTAGAAATCAGCAAATTGAAAGATTCTTATGCCGTATTTATCGCAATGTTTTTTGCGGGACCAGGAGAAACGTGGAGGAAATCTTGTAAACGACATGTACTAGCTGGTGGCGCGCTTCTGTTCCTTTGAAATCAATTTCTGGTTATCCTGAAATCAAAATTTGAAGATGAAGAACGCGGTTCCTAGTTGAAATCAGATTCAGTTCAGTTGGAATCAGATTCAGACGAACATGCATCACTGTACTCTTCATCTTGTCTACGGGATCTTGAAGATGGGAAAGGCTCACAATTGGGATCGTCATCATCGTCGTTTGAACTAAATTGACTACCATCACTCGTTTATGATTCATTTAGAATATTCTCGATTTCTTCTTGTGAAATCATCGCTTCCAAACACAAACGCCACGAGCAAAGTAAACTAAATATACTATTTATACTCACTATTTTAGATTGTAAATCACTCTCACAGTCAGACGAACTGCAAAATATATTATCTGATTTTACGTCATATTTGTTATCGACACATTTGCGTCTCAAATTTCCAACAATCGGCTCCCGTTGTACACCGATGAACGGAACGTGCAGGGGTTACAGCACATCGCGTCCGCCGGCCTTCCGAGGCCTCACTTCTGTGATGAAAGCACATTTAAGAAAAGCAGGCCCGGCAGATAGTGTGGGTGTGGTGAGTAGCAATACACACACGAAACATTCCGAGTGGGTAAAATACCCATTCCGAATTTGGGGTGAGATAAATATTCCGTAAACGTCAAATTCCGGAATTAAACGAAGTTTCTCGGTATTGCGTCGACTCAAAAAGGATATGCGATCAACAAGATCGGCTAAACCGTATTGCGGTTTATATAGACATGACCGACAAAATCGATTTATGAAAATTGTTAAATCTGTTTATATAAAAAATGCGAACCGCAGCGTTGCTTGTGTACTGCAAAAATGAACGTCTGATGTTAGTAAAATAAATGTGATAATTTAATGACAAACACGGCAATTTGGAAAAAATCTATTTTGTATTTTTCCCTTCATATACATTTTCGGTGGGAGATGGAGGGGGGAGAAGGACCTCCACCCGGGTCAATAGCACCCACTCGGACGTAACCGCAATCGCTGGCCCTGAAGAAAAGTGAGGGATAATTTGGTTTCGAATCACTCGAATTCACCGAAAACACACACATCTTTCTTTACATTACAACAGAATACTAAAAGAGACAACGATAGATGGTGCCGCCTCATCAAGATATTTCAAATTAAAAATACCAGCGGGCCTCGAACCAGTTCAGTGCATCAACTGATGTCACTGCAGTCCCTCTGACCGGGAGCTCCTATACTGCGATTTTTGTAGGAAGAGCTCTCAAGATAACTCAAATCCCATCTTCGCGATGGAATATGTCACGGCATTTCGCGTCTTTTCTCGGTCTTGCCGGTAGAAGTCGCATGATCGCAAGCACTGCTTCATACGGTCGCGATCGTGCGAAATCTAGCGGAACGACTGTGAATGATACGAAATGCCGTGACATATTCCATCGCGAAGATGGGATTTGAGTTATCTTGAGAGCTCTTCCTACAAAAATCGCAGTATAGGTTCGAGTCCCGACGGCGGCAGGATTTTCGACACTAGCTTGTCAGCTAGGTTGATTTCAGTCGCTGTCTGGAGGAGAATTCTAGCGGCTTTCTGCTCTAATCGGTAGTTTTCCGTGGTTTCTCCGATCAACACCAGGCGAATACCAGAGCAGTACTCTAACAAACGGGCCACGGACCGCGCGCGATCTTTCCCTCCTCTTGCTTATCCTATCCTCACCCCTTACACACACACACATACACACACACACTCACAAACATAAGGAACACTACCACACATGCCGGAAAACCAATCTGGAGCTTAAAGCTTGTCCCGGCTGGGGCGGTTCCCCGCTGGTGGAAGATACCTGGTTGCGGGAAACCCCGCTTGTCGACGGTAGGTCGGCGCCGGATCTCGCCATTCAGCGGGGAAAAGATCACCGCCATCTCCCGAGGAAAACACACACTACACTTTCGGGACCAATGACCTCTGTTGTTGACGCGACCGCAATCAGGAATCAATCAAAATTACCGGACCTCGAAGGCTTCAGAGGGGTATTAACGTACAGTTTTGCCGTTAATCGATTTTTTGGTATCAAGGACCGCAAATCGTCGATTCTCACACCACGTGTTAAAGGAAGAAAAATATAGGAACAAGATTTATCCACTTTTGCGTTACCAGAGCCCGTTAATAACGACATCGATGATATCCCTAATCTAAAGCAGTCTCTTGTAGAGATGTCCACCCGGGGTATTTGCGAGTAATTATTTTATGTAAATACTTCAAACTGTTTAATTTATACTGCGATTTTTCTAACGTTGCCTCTCAAGGCCCGTCTTCACAATGGAATATGTCACGGTATTTCGCGTCTTTTCAGTCGTGCCGGTAGGTATCGCATCATCGCGACCGTATCAAGCAGTGCTTGCGATCATGCGACTTCTAGCGGCACGATCGAGAAAGACGCGAAATGCCGTGTGATATTCCATCGTGACCATAGGGGCTCGAGAGGCAGAGTTAGAAAAATCGCACTATAGGACATTAACTTAATTTTACGGAAAATGCTTAATGCAGTGAATAGCAATACAAAAATGTAACTTAGATGTATTTATTATATTTTTCAAAAATTACACAATTGTATATTTTTTATTTTCTGGCCGTTCGAAGGTACTTCTTAAAAAGAGAACGTTATGTAATGTTGCGAGAAAAAGCGATGAATTTTCTGCAGAAAAAAACTTATTTCCGGACTCTGGTAACGAAAAAGTGGATAAATTCCGTCCCGATAAAAGAAAAAAATCCTCTAACAAGTGGTGTAGTCAGAATCCATGTTTTGTGGGTCCTTAATATCGAGAAACTGATGACAAATCGTCCGTCTGTCTGTCTGTGAACGACGCTAGCGGCTAAACAGTTCAGACGATTTTCTCCAAAATTGATAATTCTCAATCGATCTGGCTAATGTTGTGGCCCCTTGAATTCTGAGGGGTATTTTACATGAAACCCTTGGGACATTTTCAAAATTTTCAAAAAGCGTCTCCAACGTTTTTGATTAAATTTTGTTGTTGGATAGTGTGAACTACGTTTCAGAGAATGGTGCAGTTCTTATGTTCCTTGAAATACCTGATTTTTCTATGTTGCAAAAAATGTAATTTTTTTGGCGTTTTCACACAACTACAATTGTGAAGATACAATTTTTCCCCTAATGAAATATGTTAATCAAAAACAAATCTTTAAATAAAACCATGTTCAATTTTTCGAAAATGCGAGTATTTTTGTATAATTTGATGTCAAACATAGTCGCCCGCTTCGAATTTTCTAAGTTTTGTGAACGTAATTTGTTACGTAAATAAACTTGTTTAAGAATTTTCCTGCACTTCGTGAACTTAAATACATTTATTGTTTAACTTAATATTGATTAACTTAATATTTCAAAACGTAGAATATTAGGTTCGAAACTTTTATCTATATTAAGTTGCAATGTAAATGCATAGGTAAACGTAACATGTATTACAAAGAAGTAGGTGCTGTGTCATTTATGTGAATTGTAACATCGAAGTCATTAATTTGGGATATTTATTGCTTTGAGAGCATTTCATTCATGACCTATTATGAAAGAAAAAATGAAAAAATTGACTATCATAATTTTATACGATCGTTTATTACAATAATGTGATGTTACCGTCTTACGCTGTGTTGCCATACTATGCAGCGATAGATATTTGAGATGAGTTTCCGAGAAGTTCATTGTTGGCGACATGAATAGGAGAGAGATAACGTAAGGCGGCTTCATTTACTTAACGTTAATGTTACAGTGCCTCTACATTCAATAAAATGGTATTCAACCATATTAAATTCGGGAAGAATATATAATACAGGAATGTATAAGGTAATTACTACATCGTAGTTTCGAATGTATTCATAATGAGATATATTGGATGGCATTTATTTCTGGATCTTCAATTTATTTGTGAAATTATCCTTGCTTATCTGTATTTAAAGTGTAAATTTAAAGGAAAATGTAACATTTAAGAATTAACTTAAAATATCTTGGAGATAGGGCGAAAAAAAATTTTATTTGTCGACCTATTAATTTTACTAGTTTATTGCTGTGAGTTTACGGACATGAATAAAACACTCAACGGTGTTGTTAATACCCTTGCGGGCTTTTCTGATTCTTTATGTCCGCGCGGGCCTTTTGAATACATTATGCCCGCTCTAATGGCAATACAACAAATGCAATTTTTTTAAGAATTCGATTTATTGAAGATATATTATTTATTTAAGATACAAGAAATACAATAAATGAAATGGAATAATGCTCAAATAAGTAAAATAACTCTTTATAAACCTTACTTTGCTTAATTCACTTGCGGTATAATATTATTACATAACCGTTACCAAGGGACGAGAAAGTATGTGCTGTTTTAGCTCCACTAATTAATGTATCTTTATATCGTGCGTTGACGGGCCGTTCGTACGAACGACAAATTCCTGCAGATTCTGCTGTCAAAATTGTATAGGATTACATACAACATTTCTGCAATAACCAGCTTTCTTTTCCATAAAAAATAGAATATCATGTTTATTCAATTAGTTTCTGTTTTTATAAATTAAGTACTCGACTTTAATACTTTTGTTCACCAAAAAACAAAAGAAAAACAAACTGTTTAAATTATTTTAGTCTTTAGTATACGTTTTAATCGTTCTTTCAGGTCTGGAAAGGCCTTCAATTTCTTCGCGCGCTCTTGCTTTCTTTTGGGTCCTCCCGCGCCGTGACAATTCTTCCTTTCTTCCAATATGTTCTCATTCCATACCTATTACACAAAGTTCCGTACTGTTCCTACATTTCGCCGCTGATGAGCACCTAATCCCGAATACTCTTTAATACGATATAAACGTTTCACATAATAAAATAAATTGATAAAATTTATTTTAGAGCTCGAGCCTTCCTTCTGTCTATTCTTCTGATTCTAAAGTCCCATTCTTCTTCTTCTTCTGTTCTCATTGTTCTTTTTTCATCCATTCTATGCCATCTGTATTTTAATGTCTATGAGTGGCTTTGCTTGGTTAAATCGTGCATGTTCCTTGACTTACAGTTCTTTGGTATATTACAATCTAATTTCATAATTTTCCAGGTCATTCGTTCCTTCAGTTTCTTTTTTGTTTCTGAAATGATTGCTTATCCCTTTCTCTTTTAGCTCCCTATCTAGTTTTTTTTTTTGTGGACAAACCCTTTACATTCCAAGCAGAAATCTTTAATATATCTTTTATTCTATACCTATTAACATTTTTCTTATCAATTTCGTCATAAATTTGGGCCGGCTATCTTCTTTGAAGCTTGCGAGTGTAATTTCTTTTACGTGGGAGGGTTACCGGTCCTTCGAACAACTTTCAAACAGGGAAGAGATTGGATTTTTCATCGAGATTGTCTCCTCTAGGCGAGTTGGTTTCCCATCGCCTGAAGAGTCTCATCTTCCCATCCCCTCTACTCCTAACCTACAGGGTCTCTTCACCATCTCGACGCTAAGCTGATGGTTTTCTATGCATAGTCCTCTTCTGGAGGTACCTCCAGGACGACTCTTTTTGGTGTTGAGGTCCTTTTCTGAAGTATTTGTTTGTCTAGCCCCTCTGCTTCGACATGTTTGACACGAAGTAGCTACGCTACCGCCGGCATAGCTCTCAGGGTCACGGGGGTACTCAAGCTTCAGCAACAGCAATGTCATGAACCTATAGGTAGCACTTATAAATTTTTTTTAAAAAAAATGTGACTTGTGAAATGTGAATTAAAGAGCTACTTGTGGAGAACAAATTTTATCTAAAAATTCTTTATCTTCAATAATGTAGTTTTAGGGGAGTGTCCAAAATATATCAAACTTTTGCAATTTTCAGTTTACAATGAAAATCGGACATAATATAATCTCTTTGTAGGTGTATTTCACCTACGATACACTGTTCTTACAAAAAAATTTCGCCATTTTCCGTTGTACTTACTGTACTCCGCTGTACCTTCATAAGGGCAAGAAAGTAAAAATTTAAACCTTTTTGAGAAAAAATTGAAAATATCCCAGGGTTTTCATGTTAAGTACAATCAAAATTTCAAGAATTATTTTCAATACTGCAGGTCTTTGTGTCGGACCAGATCGAATGACAAATTTTCATTTTGGAAAAATCCTACGAATAGTTGAGATGCTAGTAATGTTTGCAGATGGACAGTCAGACGGATGGAAGTTTTGGAAAACAAGTTTCGGCGACAGGGGACCCCCAAAACGTGTATTACGTTAATATCTTGTAATTATTTTTTTCTGCAGCATTACATAACTTCCATGTACTACGAATGTTACTCCGTATCTAGTTAAGAGGTATACAGGAAAGTAAAAGAGATGAAGAGAAAGATCAATAGCAAATGTTAGGAATATCTCCTATTCATCAACGACACTTTGGCAAGCTAGTGGTGCTACAACATGTAATTTTTCCCTTTTTTGTACCGATTAGGTATTATTATAGGCCTAATGCAAGTTGAACCAGTAAGTGTTTCAAATCCGCAAAAATATTTTCCAATGGTGCGATTCAAACCCACGTTGGACTTAGGCTCCGCAAGAAAACTAAACCACAACATCAGCTGGCTAATTACAACCAAAGCTCAATTGATCGCAACTGCTCCCGACGTAGTAAAAAGAATGGAACTTTTACAATTTTAGAAAATTCAGAGGGTTTAGTGAAAACCGGACATGTCATTTTATTAAGTGAAACTGGTCTATTCTAGTAGCAAACATAATTATATTTTTTGGAGACGTTAAAAAATAATAGAAGTTAAAAATAATTTAAAAAAGTGCGAGGTTAGCAAATTTGAAAACTAGACAGTTTTGCTCCAGAGTCGTAAAAAACTTATTTGCAGCGGTAAATGAACTGGAGGTTTGATTTTTTTTGTATTGCTAACAAAATAGTTACTCCCCTCCTACCACTACCACTACCAGCAAAAGAAGAGCTCAACATAACATGAGCATAGTGAAGCTACTTCATTTTTTTTAAACTTTTGCAATTCTCGTAAATGGAGAAGTTTGAAAATCGAAACTGTCATTTTTCTAAGGTACTTTGCTCTATACGAAATAGAATTTTTAATGGTCTGTGTCTTGACTTATGAGTGCCTGAGCTTTTTTAAAGGTCTGTATCTTGACTTCGATTGTGAAATATTAAGAAAACTGTGGCTCGCACGGCCTTAAAACATTGCGTTCGTGGCCTAAGACGTTGAGTTACATTTATCTACACAATGAATTCTTTTGGGATCTTCTATTACAGTTTTTGGGAATTGGTTCTTCTCAGTTTCCCTATTCCGGGATAAGGGTAACGTGTTCTGTTTCGTATTTCGTGTCACATTTCGAAAACTATTTAAAAACGCTTCCGCTAAAACATTTTCTCCTTCATTATTTGCTCTGTGAGGGAAGAGGGATATGCCGAGGCAGAGACATTTTCAGATATTTTGAAACAATTCTAGAAATTTCTAAAAATTTAGCAGTGCTAAAACTAATGAATGTATATAGAAATTGGAATTTAATTTGTATAAAAACATACTTCAAGATCATACAAGATCACTTTAAAAATATTTTTAATACAAAGAAAGATATCTAAACAAGTAACATATCTAAAGACGGTATCAATGCGCGTTACTAGTGTTGCTAACTTAATGTGAGTATTTGTCATTAATTGAACGAGAGAATTGTGCGAAAAATGGACGTCAACACATGGACTCATCTTAAAAGTCACAATTGTTATTGAAAGGGAATAGAACTAGCTAAACTACGTAAAATAATGGTATGAATATAAAATTGGCAACAATTTTGCTTTCAGGTGTTTGTTAGAATTCGGTTTCGATTATAAAATTCCAATTCTGTATCACAACTCCTATCAAACTCAATGTTTATTTAACATAAAAATGCTTAATGCAATCTGTAACGGCGAACCTAATTTGATCATTGGTCTGAGGCCGGTTCTGGTTTTGTAAGAACGTAAGTTAAGGCTATCAACAGGGGTTAGTGGTAAAGATTTAGTGTTGGAGAATTTTAGTTTGGCTGATGAGCGAGGATAGTGTCTGACGCCTGTAATACAGTGGCGAAGCTAGAGTCATGCAGTTGGATATTCTGAAAATCTTATCTTACATTTTTTTGTAAATTAGCTCCATTCATCGTTTTCTTATACAACAAAAACGTCGATAATGTGTTCTTTAAAGCTTTCGTTTCTGCACAGTTAATTTCCCACGGAATTTCTCAAGAATGTCTTAACTCTTTAATGTAATCGTATTCCTTTCACATAATGCTGTATATAAAGGGAAAGTTAGTTTGAGTTATACAAACCGAACCGTCTCTTGATATTTTTTCTATACTAACTTGTCTAACAAATACTTCAGCAAAAAAACTGCAGGCATGTATTTTGCATTATTAATGTAAACATTTGTCAGTTCATTTCGAAGCTGCTCACTTTCAAGAAATCGATATTGTTTTATTAGGAAAGGAAACTTTTCTGAACTAAAGGACGCTTGTAGGTGGAAAACTGCTTTTCGTCCAGAAATTCAATAAAATGAAAGTTGTCGAAATCTTGAAACATGTAGTCCATCTGAGTCACTACTGCATCAATAACTTTAAAATATACAATTTTGTATCTTTCAAATAATTCTCACCCTGAAAGTTCATTCATGGTCTGCATTCATCATCTACTTTGATGCAGATTTCAATAGTCTCTTCATATCTAACACGGTATATTACTACGTATCGCTACTATTTCTATCTCTACGGCGTAGTACTTAACTCGTGATTCACATTGTTGAGCGAAAACTGCATTTCGATATCGTGAATCGTTTAGAAGTTATGAGACAGGCGCATAGTCAGTGGGACATTGTCTGCAACACTATATCTTAAGCTTCATTAATTGTTTCGTAAAGAAAACACTAACAAAAATCACACAAACGGCACATAAACAACTCTATTTTCCCACAACGTCAGGTGATGAGGTGAATTTGCCTATGAGACGTGGGTGTGCATCGCTGTACAAGTCCGTGCCTACCGAGAGCCTAGGCTGCAGCTGGGGTCCCTGCCCAGTGAATGCAATTGAAAGGGAGCGTACGCTCTCTTTTGCGCGTGCGCGGCAGAGCCAGCCGGTGTCTATCCACTCGCAGACTCCTCACTCAACTAGCGGCCCCAAAGTGTATATTTCTGCGGCTCTGCTTATTCCATCGCGCGTAAGCGGAGAAAAGAAGTCGAACACATTTAATTTTCTTCAGCGATTCAGTAACAAAAATATTGAAAAATGGTACACAACGACAGAAGTTATTGAAAAAAAAGGGTGTTATAAGGCTCCCAGATTACCCTTCAGCTTTACCACTGCTAAAAGACCTTATTTGAGTATTTTGCTGTAGCTGAGTCGGAATCCGGTTAGAGAATTTTAGTTCGGTTATTGAGCGAGGATAGAGTCTGACGCCTAAAATATCTTATTTGAAAGTTTAGCTGTGGCTGAGTCCGAATCCAGTATCAAAAGTATCTTTTGCCAGCACTAATTCTTGATGAACAGTATTGCAATGATGTTACTTTATTTGGGTTTTAATTAAACAAAGCACCAAGGCAATGCAAAAGGAATTAGATCAGTTAATTGAAAAATATTAACTGTTGCATTAAATTAAATTTATGAGATGTTTGCATGTCTCGGTGTAGTTGTCGCCAAACTTATAATAAAGTTTACAACATTGTTATAGAAGAATCGCCATTCAGGGAGATTCAAATCTGGTGCAAATTTATTAATGAACGAAAGAGCAATTTAGACGAAAAAATCTAAAAAAAAGAAAATTAAAATGAGAAAAATAATTGTGAGAAAAATAAAAGTATAATTTAGTTTATTTATTTATTCTAGGTATGCATTTATTAATTATAATAATTAATTAAAAATATACTTTTTTCATTACACCCTTTTACATGTTTCTCTTATATACGTTTCTTCACAAATTTTTTCATCAAATGAATTTTCAACATCAAATGAAAGTTATTTTTGAAAACTTGAAATTTATTGTTGATAACTTGAAATTTATTGTTGATAACTTTATAAATTTTCATTTTTTAAAACAAATATACCGAATAAAATTGACATACTTTTGTAGGCAGAATTCGAATCTGCAACAAAAATTGGAGGTTACCAGTTAAAATTCCAAAGTTTCCCCCGCCTCACTCCCAGCGGATATGGTGAGGATCGTAACAATTGCAACCTGCTTGATATCTGATATGTGATTATTTGTATATTGAATTTCTAATATATTTATAGTATAATAAAGTCAATCTGATATACGAATAACATACGTCAAATTTATTACATTCTGTACCCTCCCTCCTTTCCGAGATAAATGCATTTGAGTCTTAACCTGACCCCTCCCAAAAGAGAAGTCTGGATCCGCGCCTGGTGGAGAATATATTATTGGGTGATAGAGTATCGTTGAGAATGCACAGTTAGTATAATTTCTCGAATTTTCTAAGCTTCCTAATTCTTAAGGATGAACAAAATATACCGAAGAAAAGGAACGAATTTTTAATTTATTATTATAGATGTTTTGTTTTATATCATAAAATAATTAATTACGTGCATTCTCTTCTGATCAATAGGATTTTGGGTATATTGATCAGCCGGTTCATATTTTGCTATTGATTCCAATCGACCCGTTGATCATCGTAGCCCCTTTTAAAATTTCACCGACCCCCTAGGGGTTTTATGGACCCCGTTAGGAATCACTGGTCTAAATATTCGTGTTATTTGTAATTTATTATTGTTGTTTTTTTCCTTCTTGAATCATTAAACATAACCACAAAATGAAACATCTTAATAGAATCCGATTTCCTTCGTTTAAAGAAATATATTTTTTATTGAAAAAAGGTTCCTAAAAATTCGGTGATAGCTAAATGTAATTAATTTGGTCAAATGTTTTGTCTCGTAATTTCTCCCATTTCTTAACCTCGCTTTCTTGTTTATTAGATTGTTATACTATTAAATTATTTGTCAGTTTTAAAAGTGGTGTAATAGTTTAAGAATCTTTAAATTATATTATCATTTAAAGATTATTTTTTTATTTTATTATAGCTAATTTTCTTCGAATAAAGTTCATATCTATGAATGTTATAGAATATTATCAACTAATTCCCATCTCATGAATTCAGAACTAATTAGTTAACAAATCTTAACATGTAAACATTAATTGTATTAATGTACTTATTGTGTTTTGATTTAAAATCTTCGTAATTTATAGATTTTCTTGAAATGCAAAGGACTGAGCTGTATGATTTCTTTAAAATTTTGAAGAGATTAATTGAACATGTTAAAAAATGGGCAGTAAATTCTATCATTATGATATTTTGCCTGATAATTACCTCTAATTTTTCCTGAAGATGTGCTGGATTTGTATTGGAAATATTTGGAGCATTAGACTCCTTTGAAAGTAGACCATTAATGACAGAATCGACTTCGAAACACTCAGATGAGTCGTCTTCACTACAAAACCTACCAAACACGGTAGGTTCAAAATCTTTATTTTCCATGGCTTCCAACAATTCCTTCAGTTGATCATCGTTTAAAGGAAAGCTAGGTAAAAACATAAACATTACGGAACAAATTCAAGAGGAAAAAATAAGAAAGTCAAAAGCATGCCACCAGGCATGAGACATACTACCTAAATAACTGAAGTTCTCCTTCTTCTTGACAATCCAAAGCACTACACGAATCAGACATCGTTCCAGTATATCGTACGAAGAAAACTAGTTGAACAATGTTTGGAACTATTCAAACAAAACTATTACTTCGCTTAAACAGTCCTTTCTCCAACCTTCTGCAGACAGCAGGTAATATGAGACACCTCCACTGGATGGAACAGCCAGCAATGAATCACGACCCGGATGCTTTCTTACATACCAAAGCGATGACACTGGTTTTGGCAGGTGTCAGACACCCCCACACACTCGAAAATAAAGAGGCTGTTTCAACCAAAAAATCCACAATTCATACCACAATACAGCCTCATTAGTTATTATTGTTAAATTTGTTACATTTGTTATTATTGAAAACTGGAGTCATTTCAAAAGATCACACTGAACGAGACCAGACGAAGGTTAATGTGACCTCTTTTAACCTATTTGTAATCACCCCGTTCTTTGTTTCAAAACTAGTGGTGCCACAAAAGCACGTACTTTTGCGCATCAGTTGCGGAGATAATCTTTACATATTGCGGGTCGAAGCGCACTGCACTCGTCTTTTGTCTTGAAACCAACCTGCAGACAAGTGAAGTTGATCTACACTATGCTACTACCAACTTAAGGAAACTTACGTTATTTGTAATTATGTGAAAAGAACCTACCCTAGTAATACACCGTAATCTTCTGTAGCCTAAAGCAAACATGAAGGAAAATATTACAGGGTGTTTTAAAATAGAATTATATAACACTTTATTTTGAAAAAAAAAATCACAAGCCTGGGAATGCAATACAGGAAACAAGAATAGAAATCCATTTGCAATATTTCCTCCCCAAAATGGCTGTCCAAATCGTTTTGGCGTAAACCACCTCGTGAGAGAAGACGACGTAAGAGGCACTATTGGCTTTCAGTACTGTTAGTTGTAGCACTTGTCGCAGGGTCCATATATTGTAGTGAATGATTCGCCGTCATATAATCAAAATTGTTTTTCGTTAGTCTTTGGTAGCCCCTCCATATAGATGATGCATCCCATTTGAATGGGAACGAGTCTATGATCACAATGTCACTGTATACTGGGTGCCTCATTTCCCATAAAAGTTGATAAAGTCATCCAGTTCACTTTCTGACTAACAACAAATAACTCTGAATACTAATGTCTACTTAGATTACGAAGGTTGGCAGAACGGTTCGGTCCGGTCCGGAGCCGATCCGGTGGCCGAGATTGCTGAAGCAGTATTCACGTAGCGATCTCGGAGCGAAAGATCGCGGATTCGAGTCCCTCCTCAGGCATGGTTGTATTTTTTGTTCGTCCTTTCACCCCCTATCATCACCATTTCATTTTATCTTCACAGTTACCGTAACGTTAAATCCAATAGTGGTTCCTACTGACCTAGATGTTGCGACTTTAAATAATCAAAAAAACCTGTAATGACATATGAAGAACATAATCCGCTATCCCCCAACATGTAAAAGACAACTAGTGCTGTTTTGTGTCTCAGCCAATGAAATGTTTCCGCTGAAAATAAATGCGTTTGTTCTCGTTGAAAATAATGTTCACACTAGCGTATCCGTGCGAGAACTTTCGCATACTGTACCCCATCCTTTTCCTTATTTTTCCCTTTCCATATTAAGCCTGTAATATATATTTTTCTTCAAGAACCTCTTATCAGTATTATAACAATATAATACACCCTTTCAAACTATTCTTATTTAACTTTATTATCGAGCAAAGAGGTACACCCGTGTAATTCAATCGCTTAGAGTATCAAGGAATTAGTAATTTCACATACAATTGCCGATTCTACAGGCTGTGAACGGATGGGGTAGAATCGAGAAGCGTCGAACAAGCAAAAATGTAATAATCAATGGTCAAGAACATCTCATCCTCTATACTACGGTGTGAAGAACATTTCTTTGAGGCTGTCGGCCTCAACATTTTAAGTTTTTAAGGCCCTAGAACGCTTCGTTTAGGAGTTATTTAAATATATATTTAAAAAGTCCTGGCATGTGTTGCGGGTTGCATTTACATGAATATTTAGTTGCGTGTTTTTAAACAAATCCTTCATATTTTTAAAGTCAAGGTGCAATCCGTCACGTCTCTTTCGTGAGATTCTTTTTCTTTAGAGCCTTCTTTTATAAAGGTTGGTTACGTGTGAGAGCCGCAAAGGGAAGGTATACTACTGAAATAATATAGTATAATATACTACTGAAATAACGAATCTATTGCGTTCCCTATCTTGACAAAGGTTTTGTAAATTGTTAGTTCACCCTTTCACTAACAATAGGCTAAGCACAGACGAGGGAGGAGACATACTTTTATGTCCTTCTTACTCCTAGCCAGAGGTGGTTTACTATTGTCTTCTACTGCGTAAAGAATTCCTTTTTCTAAAGATAATGAGTACCTAACTCATTGATGAGCACAGGCGAGAGATGAACCTTACGCATTTTGTCTTTCTATTAGCGGAACAGATGATCTCAATGATAAATGGCCTTTGCCTTTCACTGTATGAAGGATTCCATCCTCTGATGATGGTAATGATGAACAAATATTATAATTACTGATGAAAGCAGATGAAAGAGCAGCACGCCCTGAGCCCCTCCCATATCTTGGACAGATGATCACAGTGGTTGTTTGCCGTTGCCTTCCACTATATAAAGGTTTCCTTCCTCTTATGATTATGATTAATCATATTTATTGATTAGCCCTGTCAAGAAAGGATGCATGCATTTATTATCTCCCCGTTCCTGGACAGATGACGAAAACGCAGTTTGCCTTTTCTTTATTTTTATTTTATTTATTTATTTTATCATGTTTTGCGTCAAAAATAGTTAAAAACTGTGTATGACGTGCTACGGGGAGAAGTGTATTCTGTGCACGTTTTCTTAATTCTAGGATCCCTACCTTAAACTATATGCAAGTTGAATTCTGAATTCAGAAAGAAATTTAAGCGTTTGGGCAAGAATTGTTAACAAAATATTTGCTCCAATGTAATAAAATGTATTTTCAGGGGCAAATCAGTTATAGATTTTGGTTCTTATCCCTCATCCTGTCCTTCGTGAAGGAATATACTTCTGCCGCAACAACATGGAAAACGATAATTTGGATAACTATATTTCCCACTGAAATCTAGAAGACTTGCACAGAGAGACGTACGCTGAACTCTATACTTCGGTTTCTATAACGTGTCGACTCAAGGCCCGTCTTCGCGATGGAATATTTCACGGCATTTCGCGTCTTTCTCGGTCGTGCCGGTAGATGTCACGTGATACGCTGGCGATCATGCGACCGCAGCAGTGCTTGATACGGTTGCGATTATGAGGCATCTAGCGGCGTAATTGAGAAAGATGAGAAATGACGCGACATATTTCATCATGAAGTCGGAACATGTCGCGCTACGTTATAAAACCCGAATTAAAGAAGACGTCTACCGTTTGTAGGATTTTGCTGTCATCCTCCCCCTTGGTTGATACGGTTGATACATTGATACGGCTTTTTTATATTTATTCTTCAGTGTCTGTATCTCGTACAGTAAGAGTTGACAAATGTCCGTAGTAGAACATGAGAGGAAATAACCCTCGTCGAAAACATTTTTATCTCCATGACGAATTCTTTTTTTTTCCTGAACCCGTTTCTTCTTTAGCTCATGGTAGCTGAACAGATGAAATCTTGGCCAAATAAACTCGATATTTAATGCAGCATAAACATGTGGTGCGCAGAGGTTCCTTCATGGAACCGCGCTTTTTTCTTTATTCTTCCACTTGCACCGTCGTATCCACGGTATAAGATTTATTTCTTACACCATGGTCGTATCTGTTTCCATCATGGTCGTATCCCAATGAAATCAAGTTCACAACGAGAAGAGTGCTGCGTTCTGTTGGCAGATGGCAAAATGACACTGATTCTGACCACGGTGTAAGAAATATGTCGTAATTCTGACGCTACTTTTGTAACCTAAGTAGCAGAGGAGAATTTATTCTTTGGGGAAAGCTGAGATGATTGATTTAAATTTTTACAGTGTAATAAGACTGATAGAAAGGGGTGCATAATTAGCTGTGAACTGCAGGTGGATGACCTGTGAACTCAGCCGCCTGTCACACTTACCTTAATGTTGATAGCGATTTCGAAGGGCCAGTCGTAATTTATTCAAGGCACCATGTTAGCAGTAATTATTTACATACAGGAGAATTGTACAGGAGAACTATGTGCTCTGGTGCATGCAGTATAAAACAAAAACCACATGTCTTGTAAAACGTGACAAGTTGACTTTGTTTAAAAGACAAGATTTTTTTCAAAAAAAAAAAAAACTTTTCATCAGAAATAAAATAGAAATATTTTCAAGTTTTTGCAATGTAGATATTTTAAAATTACTTACGATTTGCTGCTGTATGTTTATACTTTCACATTTTTTCATTCCACACTACCTGTTATTTGTCAACTGTAAACAATAAATAATAAACATGATTTTACTATTTAAAATTTTTCTACATTGTCCGCAGCAAGGAAGTTATAATATTTTTATAGACACTGTGGTCCTTTGGTGGAAACATCCCCATAACTTAATGGTGAAAAAATAAAACATTCTTAATGAAAAATGAGTTTTTGTCAAAGAAAGAAATTTTCACAGAAAGGTTCCAAAAATGTTCCATAAATCAAAATACATGCGTCAAAGGGATATCAATTTTTACCACGTTTGGTGCGAAGCCATATTCTTAGCTCTTCTTCGTAAAATGTACTCAGAAGATTTGTAAATGCTGCGTCCAAATGTTGAAGACAGTGTGTGCAGCGTGACGGCAAACAAAGCAAGACAACTCATTTTTGACATGCCAAATCAATCAATCGTGAGTTCTTGGTGTGAGGGCTTCCAATATGAGAAGTATTGGTTGTCCATTGAATTTCCAGTAAATTCAATAAAACCTGCATCAAATGAAAAAAATCTTTAGACATCCGATGAGTTTCTTGAACTTCTGTCCAGACACTAGGAGAAAGTCCAGTCTCATGCTCATATTGTGAGATGTAGCACACACAAGTTGAAATACAGTTCTCTGTAGGCACAGACTCGCCTCTTTCTGCTGAGACAACTGTTTCTCTTTGCCTGCCTACGCTCTTTCAAAGCAACAAGTTTTGGGTGACCTTTTGGATTGACTGTTAAACCTGCCCCATCACAATCGAAGTTTCTATCATCAGTAAACTAACTTTGTTCTTGACATTTTAAGGAATCGAAAAACTTGCCTACAAAAACTTGGTCAAAACGCATGTAGCCTCCGTTTTCTTATTGCCACAGTGGGATTTCGTGCAAAAAACTTTTACTCAATCTCGGTAGATTTTGGCTGCGGCATTTAACTGTTGTTTCATATTGTTCCTTTCACAAGGTGAAAAGCAAGTGAACAAAGTTCATTAATAGTTAAGACAAAACATTGCCATATATATTTCTCTCGATCTTTTTCATTTCAGCTTTGGCAAAGGACAAAGCAAGATCCTTTAGAAATACCCTTCTGGTCAACCTTTCTCCACTGTTGTACATTGCATAAATATTCAGAGCAACGATTGTAGCGATATTCATGATGTCAACTCAGGTCAGGAACTGAACCGCGAGTGGTCACTCGGATTACTATTGTTATCCAAGCTGTTTCCGGTGCTTATCGCCAGTGCAGCAGTTATCTCTTGAATCATATTTCGCTATAATTCGGTAGCTGAGGTCTTCTACGGAAGGTAGGCTCTACTGAAAAGTTCATGCCAAAAGTTAGTCAACTTTATTGTCAATTTTAGTCAACAAAGTTAGTCAACAGCACACATTTTCTCTATTGGTAACAGATATGTAATATTGAAATATTACAATTTCTGCGCTACTAACACCTCATCTATTAGGCCCCTAAAAAACGTCCAATTAAACCAATTCAAACAAAGCGCTTGTGATGCATATCTGCATTCATTTCGATAATCAGGAGCAGCAATCATTTCTTACTTTTACAAATGAAACACACAGGAATAAATTTAACTGTTCAAGTATTTGAATCACATAATCCAGAAAAGCAAGAATAATTTTCCACAAATCTGCTTTATGAATTACATTGAAGTAAGCTTTCAGTTTTTAAATACCATAATCAGTGATCAAAACATCTTAGAGAAAACTTTTTGGCTGCGAATGTCATTTGCAAATATGTTTACAAGGGGAAGGGGAA
The DNA here is from genome assembly GCA_031308135.1 of Acheta domesticus. Lineage (NCBI taxonomy): Eukaryota > Metazoa > Arthropoda > Insecta > Orthoptera > Gryllidae > Acheta > Acheta domesticus. The sequence continues at coordinate 64,123,491 of JAHLJT010005437.1, read as the reverse complement.
TGCACCAACCCCTGTGGTACTCCTGGTATAGTAGCAAATGGGTCTGACGTTTTCTGGTACGAATTAAACTTTTTTAATTCATATCAGAAAACTTCTATCTGTTTCAATAGTTTTCTGTAAGTGGTGAGGGATACCTAGTTTAGACATTTTGTACAGCAGGCCTGCATGCCATACCCTGTTGTATGTCTAATACCAAGGAATAAGAATGTGCTTCTTATTTTAAGCATTGACCAAGAGTCCATTGCCACACATGAGAATAAACCTCAAATATCGAGAATGCCCTGTCTCAACAACTACTCAAGTTCTACACTAAAAAGGATTCACAGGTATTTAGACTATTTGAACTATTAAGTGGTATTTAGACTATTTGAACAATTGTCAACCTAAAACATAAAACTTGAGTAGTAAAGGTTCCAAAACAATGCAAATCACTATACAAACTGTCAGTGATGACCAGAGGGGTGGGGCAGCTGGAGCAACTTGCTACAGGCTTCTACTTAATTAGGGCCACGTTTTTTTCATTCAGAATATATAAAAACATACTATATATTTATAACATATCTGCTTCTAATTCAAACTATTTGCTAATGAAATCTCAGAAGGAGATTTAAGCATCAAGTTCTAAATAAAATTTTATTTTTAATGTGTATTTTATCATAATATGTAATAAATTATTATAAATTTAAAATATAACACTGCTCAACAACAACAACAACAACAAAAAAAGTTTTTCTGCTACAAACTTTGTAATGAATGATGACATCACAAAACTCACAGCATCTAATGCAAATATCTATTTTTATACAAACACTGTTTTTAACAATCAATACAAACAATCTTTTTAATTTAAAAGATTGAATATTGCATTATTTTCAGAATACTTTAATTGAGCATCATTTTATTAATATATTTTCTTTTGTTACAAAGCAATGAGTTTTTAAGGAAGACATTGATTGAATGACTGTAATGTATTTTACTATATTTGTTGGGAATTTACACTACAAAAACAGAAAAGAAATATTTCATACTTTATAGAAAAAGTATATGAAACATATTTTGGTATAAAACTGGGGGATCAAGAAAAGTCATGGGCTTTCTGTGTGGTATGCAAAACATGTTTGGAGTGTCTCTATCAGTGGAAAACTAAAGAGTTTAATAATTGGTGTATCAATGGTATGGCAAAAGCTCTAAAATCATCATGATGATTGTCATTTTTGTTCTGTAAAGGTAAAAGACTTCAATTGTTACAGGAAAAAGAACTGGGAGTACCCTGATTTGGAATCAGCAAAGCAACCTATGCCACATGAATCTGATATTCCCATACCAGTGTTCACCACACTCCCTGGAATTCCTGTGTCTGATAGTGAGGATATGCAGATGCTGGGGTGCAATTCAGGATTTAACAGTGGCAGTTAATATGATGGAAGTGTTGTTACAGAAGAATACTTTTACCAAGATAAGCTTGATGTGATTTAATACATGACGTCATCAGTTTGCTAAACCAAGCAGCTGAACTTTTAGCATCTAGATTAAAAGAAAAGAAATGTCTGACACTGGAAGTGAAAATAACCCTTTACTGGTTTCTGGTACAGCTTTGTATTTTAGTTTCCCAAAAATAACGGACTAGTTACACTGAATACATTTTAACTACATCTCATTTTATGGACTCTATGAAATCTTTTGAAAAGGATTTTAATGAAAAAATGTAAAATTATGAGATTTTTTTTTTAATTCCAAAAACTACAAAAATAATTGAAAATTGTACAATGTTCTGCATTGTGTATCTTCAGTATTCAGTTTTGGGAGAAAAACACTAAGAAACTTTGGAATCTACCTGAAATCATAGAAGGTAATGACAAACATACTACTGAAACTTTTACTAATGACTTGAACTGAAAATTAAAACTTTCTGCTGTAAATGTAAAAATATTGTCACATGTGAACTTCTGTTAATGTTTAATTAAAGACAATTAAGTCAAATAAGATTTCAGAAAATTAAGAATATTTATTGTCTCAAATATTTCACTATGAGTGTCATCTTCATTTCCTGCATTTGAAGTATTCCTCAAATTTCCAGTACTTTCCTTTATTTCAGGAACATTCTTGACTTCCTACTTCCAGTTGTTCCCATAGTTATTCAACTTTTGTGGAATCATCTACAAGAATACATGAGAGCAGAGATGAGTAGGTCTACATGACAGCAAACAATATTCAGGCTAATACGACTGAAAATAATGAAAGCAATCGATAGAAAGTAATTTATAGCATAATCAAATCTAATAACTCTGGCCTGGATTTTTAGCATTTTATAATCATCATTTTAGGTTTCTGAAAAATCAATTTAGCTTATTTTTAGCTTTTTATAATTTTTTTGTAATCATGTTAGAATTAGGCTGAACAATAATTGCAATAAACAACAAGTTAAAATTACTAACTCATTTTATTCAATGTTTTTACTTCTGAACTGCAAAGTTCTTGTTAAAAAAAGCAAGCAAATTACGAACAATTTTTCTACTTTTTAAATATTCCCTTGAAAATTAGCATCCAAAACAAAAATTAAATTTCTTTGAGGTCTTGCTTTGCAATGAAAAACCATGTTCAATTCTCAAACATCTGATGTGAAAGACTTCCTATTGTTTCTCAATGTACATTTGAAATGAGAAAAGGTTCAATCTACTCTCAATTGAAGTCAACGGTGGATACATCATAGATGTCACTACTCTTGGCCTTGAAGGTAATTCTACAAACATTACTTCTCTTAGAAGAATTCCATTTGTATCTCTTTTCTTTGCAAAACCAGGGTTACATTAAATTTTCTAGAGTTTTGACAAGAACATTACACCTAAAGTCTCGGGTACTTCCTGGAAATTCTTCCATTAGTCTGTTGTGACATAGAGCACTGTCCACAAATATAATACAAGAATCAAGCATTTCAAGGTCCATTCTGTTAACTGTGACTGAACTGTCTTGGAAAATTTGAAAAGGTAATACAAATACTACACACAGGTTGGTTGTGAGAATATTGAAAAGAATTCTTGTACTAAATTTCAAATTTCAATTGGTATTCTTAAACCAATGGCAATCTTGATATCTTTGAGTCAGCAATGAAAATTTAATATACCCCTAATGAACACAAAAATGAATTCAATTCCATAATTTTATTCACAAAGAAAATCACGCTTCAACAAGTAAAATATTAACACACTTTAATAACTGAAAACTAGAGTCCAGACATTTTGCAAAACGCCTTTTACTTTCCTGTACACATACATATATATACAGAGTAGTGTACACGTAGTACAGGGAAACTTGTGTAATGCGACATGAAAAATCGACGAATTTTCAGCAGTAAAAAATTAATTGCCGGGCCTTGATAACGAAAAAGTGGATAAAACCAGTTGCTAAATTAGGAAACAAAATCCCCTAACACGTGGTGTAGCCAGAATCCCTGTTTTGTGGATCCTTGATACTGAAAAGCCAATTGAAAGCAAAACGTCCGTCCATCAGTCTGTCTGTAAACAACACTAGCGCATAAACCATAAGTACAATTTCTTCCAAAATGAATATTCCCCCATCGATCTGATTCCACTCGAGGCGCCGCAAATTTCAAAAACTTTCTTCAAAATTTTGGGGTATTTTGCATGAAGCCTCCCAGACATTTTCAAAATTTTTTCAAAAACAGCTCCAAATTTTTTCCTTAAATTTCTTTTAAGAATAGAGTAAAATACACTTATAAAGGTGGCATATGTCCTAATTTCATAGTTAACTCTGAATTTTCGAAAATTGCAAAACTATATTTTTGGCCTCTTCTTTCAACTGCAGCTTAATTCTTTGCGGATTCGATGGTGTGACGGTTAGCGTGCCGGACTGTCATACCCAAGTTCGCGGGTTCAAACCCGATCGAAGCCGTGGATTTTTACGGGTGAAAAAATCCTTCGTACGCCTTCCGCGGAGGGGAAGTAAAGCCGGCTGGCCCATGTTAGTAGATTTACTTGCATGTAAAAGATCCTCAAGCCTAAATGACGCCTCTGAGCTAAATTCAAATCGCCTGTTTCGTCGCCCGAGATAATACCTTCTTTCTCCGCTAGGTGAAAGGAGCGTAGCGAAATTTGCGTGGTCAGACGGAAGAGCAGGCCTCATGGCCTAAGTCTCGCCACGTAAAATAAGGCAATTCAGTTCAATTACTACTCAATTAAAGATGGAGATCTTTTCTTTCAATAAAATTTGTTCTCCATAGTGAGCTCTTTCATTAAAGTCACGTACATTTTTTTTTCAAAATTTTAGAAGTTTTCACGCAATATTGTGTGCAATATGTGAAATTAAAAAAAAATACAAAAACAAGATTTTCTCAAAAACGGTTCAAATTTTTTCTTTAAACTGTCAGTAAGGATAGTGCCTAATGTACTCTATGAGATAACATAAACGCCATATTGCTCTATTCTTTTTCAAAAATTACAAAAATGTAATATTTTTGACTTCTCTCATGTCATTTAATATTTACATTAGCAGCAATTGGTTCATATTATTGTATTTATGAGTGTATCTGCTTTAAATAAAGTCCAGCAAAGTTTCTCAAAAACTCAACTGTTTTCTGTGAAAACTAGCTCAAAATTCCGCATTTTCAGAAACGCTCAAACACAATTTTATCATAAATGTCTCCAAATTTTTTCTTCGAACTTTTCGAACAGATAGTGCTAATTGCACTCTTTAATATGACGTAAAGTTCATTTTGGGTTCTTTTTTGTATTTTCCAAAAATTACTCAAATGTAATTTTTTTAGTGATTTCTCACACCGTTAATATGCACATTTCCAGCAATTTGTAACCATTTTATATTTGTAGACATTTTTTGTTATATTACATACAAATTAATGACTTCAAATGAAGTTTTTCGAAGTCACAACAGATTCCTGTGAAAATGAGCTTCAAATTTTGCATTTACAGTTGCACTTAAACGCCATTTTCTTAAAAGTTATTCCAAATTTTTGAAAGAAAATTGTCATTTAGGTCGAGGTTTCACTGTTCTTAAGATTATATTTCCATTCTAATATTACAAAAAATTAAGAAAATGTGATAAAAATGTAGTTTGGCAGCTGGCAAGAGTATATGTCAAATATCAATAGCTAGCTGAGACCAAGTGAAATAGAAAACTAATACAAGAAAGTCTGTGCCATTCTGTACCACCATTAGTTTGTTATTCTTTCTCTTTCATGACTATTGACAATAATAATCACTTAATTGTGCTTCTGCAGTTGTTATAGTAGATTTTTATTTTGCCTTTTTTTGCCTATTTTAGTTTCTGATGCCTATTTTTGCTATTTTGTCTTATTTATGCCATTTGATGCCTTTTATGTCATTATTTTGTTTTGTTTTTCTCCTCTCACCAATCTCGATGAATGCGTACACGCAAGCATGGACAACAAGAAGGCACGGTGGTTTTTTGTCTTTCTGTGAAAGCAGAGGCATTGTTAAAAATTTGAATGAAAAAGGAAGACAATAAAATTTTTTATTTTTTTCATTGAGGCTGACAGACTGTTCGCTCATGAGGAATCCCATCCTACTTTGCGCATGGATACCTTCTGAAAACAGCTCTCTGTGAATGATATAGCGTTCCAAATGCTGGCGATTACACTAATGAGAAGAAATGAAAAATTTCATGCTGTGTTCACTGTTGCCATTTTAAGATTCAAAAGGGACTCCACAAAATCATTTCAAAGAGAGAGCGTCAAGAATAAAACAAATTCGAAGCCATCATACCATACTGTCTTGTCTTGTGGAATCAAGATTGCCAGGAAAATAATATTTCCTTACATGTTAAGGGCTAATGTAAATTTTAAAGTTACAATAAAAATGTGAATAATTTTAATTTTTAATATTTTATAATAATTCCTTTTAAATAAGATTTTTTTATATAAGATTATGATTTGATTATTTTAAATAAGATTATTTTTCCATTTCTACTTTAGATAAAATAAATGCCTTTTTTTCATGACAATTTTAATAAAAAAAGGACTTTTTTGCTTGCCTGTTTTAGATAAAATAACTGCCTGAACTTCCGGGCTCTACTGATAACAATTTAAATTTTACAAATATGATAGTAGCATTATAGAAAAGGAATTGTACTTGATAATATCTTATTACTCAAAAATATATTGTAACTCATTTGAACCAACCCATTTTAACTTCCAGCATAAACTACAAGAATTGTGCTGCCTTCATCTGCCCATTTTGGATGTCCCCATAACTCTTCTTTCTTAATTCTTGTTTTTGATGACTTTCTAACGAAAACAAAAACCTATCACAAGTTTTTGCTTTTGTTTTTCCTATCCAATTAATGTGTATTAATCAATTTATTACAGAGTTCTGATAAGTGTTCACTTCCAATTTAGCAACATCTAAGGTTAATTTTCAGGAAAAATAAATAGAATTTCCATTCACATTTACCAGGTTTCATTTACAAATACAGTCCTTTAATATTTTTCTTGATTACATTCCTTTAAAATCACTCTATCTTAAAAGTTAATTTTGTGTTTACCTTATGTCTTTGTATTTATCTCCAAACTGCCAAGTAAAAGCCATAACTTTTTCAGTAAGTTTTCAGAAAGATTGGTATTCTTAAAAACCTAAAGTAGGATTGTCCACTACTTCCATGTACTACACTCACAGAGATGCCTAGGTCTACAAAAAGGTTCTGTAAAACTTGATACTTGTTAACCTGGCAGAAGGAGTGCCAGGTTAACAAGGATCCTGAGTCATCCCAGCATTGTTTCGGAGCTCACTGTACTTTTAGTTTTATTTATAATCTTTCAAGCTTCTCAATACCTTTCAAGGAAAGCTTTGTGCACATATCTCGACTCTTCTTTTTCAACTGCTTCCTGTCCTTTCTTGGAAATTTTGTTGCAAAGGCAATGGCGTGCTGTGAGGGGGCCACCGAGTCACCTCGCACAACCTTTGTTATGGCTTTCTGCCAAGCTGTTCACATTAGTTCTCAACAGAACGGCACAGAGAGAGATTTTATATCCAAATATGCACCATGATAAGTTCTTTTGTCCTAGAATATTTTTCATAACAAATATTTTAATTATATATATATGTGTGTATGTATATATATATATATATATATATATATATATATATATATATATATATATATATATATATTGTAATGTATGTTGTACTCTGTAATATGTTTACATCATATTATTTCATTCTTGTAATTTTTTACTGTTTTTAGGCAGAGAAGAAATTTCATATACGCGATGATTAACATATGCTTTAAACATATGCAACACTTTCATGAAAGTTGTTTGCAAAAATAATGTTCTTAAAAATTAAAATGTTATTTGTACTTGTTTCCAAACTATGTACAAATATTTGGAAATAAACATGTATCTATAAAAAAAATTGTTATTAATTGTTTTCTTGTCATTTTTATTGTGGGGTGACTGAGGCACCCCATGTGCCTCAATTAGTTACAAAACTTAGCGCACCTACTGCTGAGTTAAATATCAACCCATCATAAATTAAAGTTAATATTGTAAGAGTTCATAAAATATGACAATAACAAAATAATTAGATGTTTCTAGAGATATCTAGATAAATTAAGAGAATGAAATTTCTTAACTATACATGATCTATACACACATACCACATAATTCTTCTAATGAAGTTCCATTAAAAAAACATATTAGAACAGTTATTTATGTACTAAACTAGTAACGAAAGTGAATTTTTTGAGTATAAAACATTGACTGACAAAGTGAGTGTGGCATTTTGATCCCAAGGACACTTGTATTTGAGCTGTGTACATTATTTTTTTTAGTATGAATTCATGGAAATTTACAATGAGGTGGCAGCCATTTTGATTGATGATGACCCCGTGTTTGGTTAAGGTACCCTATTGTTTTATATGGCCATGACTTTCCAATCAATAAACAGAAAAGGTAAGTATCACAGTATATGTATTTATATTACAAGTATTCTGTGAAAAAACCTTGCATGAGTGCTCAAGAATAAAGATAAACAAAATTTTAATATTAGAAATAGGAGCTTTAAACATGTTTTTAGAACAAAACTTTTTAAAATTATAGAGACCCTTATCTTTCAAAAATTACATTTTTCAACACATTGCTAAGTACCATTAATGATCTTAGTGATAACAAACTTTAAAAGAAACCAAGGAAATGCCTAATTAACAAAGTATGATATTCTCACCATGATGAGCCATAATAATCCACTAGCTGCTATATAAAAATAGAATATTGCAATTTTCGTAGACTTAGGAATGATTAAATATAAAAGTGTGCATTTTCTTAAGTTATTTAAGTCTTATATACATGAGTATTTAATAAATAAATAACCTGATCTGAAATGTGGCAATTTTTGTCTGCAATGGTATCCTAAGCAAGTGTGTCAATTTCAGTAACAAGAACTAATCTATTAAATTCTCTTTTAGGGGAGATTATTGGTTCATTTTTTGTTTTGTTTTTTGTTTTGCTAATTTTCTTTTATATTTGCTTATTTATGTACTTGATTTAATTAAGTTCACAGTCATCTAAATACATACAATAACTTCAGAAAATCAAATCATTAATGTTGCTTAATTAAAATGTGCTGTAGGTATAAAACACATTATGCAACTAACCACTTACTATCCAAAAGAACTACCGCGAAATGAAATAGATCATTCAAACAATGAAATGAACAATTAATTTATAGAAAAAATAATGGAATGGTACAACACAAAGAAAATTAGTAATGAAAAAAACTATTTAAACAAGCTTTACCTAAAATAGCTTGAAATAAATCAAGTAACAATTAAAAGTGCTACAAGACTGAAGTAACTAAAAACAAACATAAAATTATGGAAAGGGCAAAGCAAATTACCTTATCTAATAGCAAGCAATCACAATCCGGATTGAAATGATATATCTCCGGAAATAGTAATTTTTCGTTGAAAACATAAATCCAAACATGTCACCCCTATTCGCACTTATAATTTCATTATAACACTTTAGACATCGGCACAGAAACAGTAGCAGAGGGGGCAGTTGGCCCCAGTTAATTTTATAATGGGGAGAGGGTAAAGACTGTGTTTTACTCCTCCCATGAATTTGTAAAATGGCCAGAACTTTTTTCTGTACAGGCGCGCTTGGCTCATCAACGACTGTTTTCCGATTCGCCAACGACGAATTTGTTTTTGACGACGCAACAAAAACGCTTAGGTGATAGATGGGTAGAAAACTAGTTATTAGATGAACAACCGTAATCATTATTTATACTCTGAAACATTCCGCAGATTTGGCACTTCCAGAAGTGACTCGGAATTCAGATGAACTATGTGATTTGCTGTATTTGGTAAAAGATTCTTACAAATGTATTTTAGAATTTCCAAAGCAAAATAGGCCTACTATTTAGCAAAATAATATTCTGCTGCGAGTGTTTTGGATAACTCTGGGCAAATTACAGCTCTGTCTCTCACAACCTGGCGCTGGAGTAAAGTCGCTGATGGGATATCAGTAGAAGTATCGGCGAATACGTAAAACCCTTCAAGAGTTACATTTACATTACATTTTTATTTTGAACTGCAATTGGGTATGACTCGGTGGCAGTTGATTAACAATAATTACAATAATAACAACAAGATAATAAAAACAGTACAATACAAAACGATACAATACAATACGATGCAATAACCATACGATCGCTAATATTAAGTGTTATGACAATTATTTCAACTCAACTATAGTATACAACAATTATATGTTAGTGATAATAAAAATCAGTATGAGCCACATAGATATTGGCTAAATTAGATTGAAAAAAGGCATTTATCACGTTCACTACACTTCATTGTATTGCACTACACTACACTGTTTTGCATTGGATTACATTAACCAGCACTTCACAGCGCTTCACCTCACTGCACATCACTTAGTTACTCATTTAACATCTATTACTCTCAGCTTGTTCTAACTTATTTCTAAAATTACGTGCACTTAGAGGAAAGGCCTTGAAAGTTGCTGCGGGTAAACTGTTCCAATCTCTAATTGCTCTGTTACAAAATGAGAATTTCCCAAGATCTGAATTTTGTTTCCTTGTTCGAATTTTGTGGATGTGATCACTTCGGCCTAAATAATTTCGGTTTTCCAGTCTAACCTGAATTTCCTTCTATGCTGGCTCACCAACGTACGATTTATAAAGTGCACAAAGCCTCGCCCATGTTCTTCTTGTTTCTAGAGGTTCCCATGACTTTTTTTATAACGTTCTATAGGTAAACTTATTCACTTTCCTCTGTATTCTATCTAGATTTTTCCTGTGCGACTTTTCTTGATGATAATGACACCATCTCAAACGAAAGACGAACTGCTATTCGAGGATGACTCAAAAAATTAGAGATGTTTGAAACTATGCTATACCTAAACTAGTGGTGTTAAAATAGCACGTACTTTCTCACCATTAGTAATGGCTATGTAATACTATTTATACCATAATTTCTCTCCGTATTAACACATCTCAGTCATCATTTGATGTAAAACTCATTGGAAATCGTAGAACATTTGGTATGCAAATTCAAAACTTATGCTTTTTTTATTCAAAACTTTAAATGAAAAAGCATGAGGAAGTAAATATATAGATCTGACATTGAATTCATTGTATAAGGCAGAGCATTCACGAACATAGAGTAGTAACATAGAAAAGTTATTATTAAACACTATGATCAGTGGCGGCTCCTAAACTTCAGGCCAGGTAGGGCACAAAACAAAAAGCTAGAAAATATCTAATAAAAATTTTATTTTGAAGTTTAAGCGCTGTAAACTGAAAAACACTTGAAATTCCTCATTGATTTCTCACGTATTATACTAGGCTGAATGAGAAGAGAGAACAATTCAAATGAAACAACAAACGCTCACGCTCAAGAAAAAAAACTCGCACAGAATTCACAGCTGCTGATATTATAAAGATTACGCGGGCCCTGAACTAATCAGCATTTCATTTCTCAGACACTGTGAGCGTTGTTTGTACATCTGTAAAGTGGCGCTTGCAGTGGCAGTCACAAAAAACGTGTGACCGTGAAGGGCCTTAAGGGAGCATTACCCCCTCCCTTTTTTCCTCGCACTATGAGGAAAAGCTTTGCTGAACGGGAGGGAGCTGGTCACACGAAGCTTGCGGACTTCGCCCTGTTGCCACAACTACCTCGTTATCAGCGCTGTGAAATAGTATCGATATCGCCCGTGAAAACCTTAACGTAAATTCTCTAGAATTATTACTCGATAATATGACACGAATTTCAGTCCACTATTAATATTTTCCTTTACAAGTGGGAGGGCACGTGACCATGTGACCTTATGGTAGAGCCGCCACTGACTATGATATTGTAATATTCTACAAATATATAAAAGTATTAGTTTATATTACTGCGAACAAAACACAGTCGTCATTGTCTCTTCTGTTAACTGTGCGGCGTTAGAACATTGGATTACCACAATCAACAATGACAGCTCATTTATTCCTTTTGACATTTATCACAATTAAAGGACGCAATTTAAAATTAAATAACGGAAATATAGTATACATATAATGAATAACAATAATGAAATGAAATATAAAATAATATACAAATTCTAACTTACGTAGCAACCAACTGCGTAGTTTGGGAGTGAGCGACTGAAATTTAGCAATCTTAATTTCATATTTATTTCAAATAAGTTTTAAATCATTTCTAAAAGATTAATTTGCAAACGTATAATAACAGCTCCAATGTAAGAATCGAACGAAGAAATATGAAATAATATAACATTCTAACATACGTAGCATCGACCTTTCTCAAAACATCTCTGAAATTACGATTAGGAAATGAAGGATTTTTAGATCGGGCCACTAAATTTGACGCCCAATTATTATTGGGCGTCAAATACTCTAATTTTCGACAAATTCAACATGACATTATTTGAAGGTCTGTTTTTGTTGAACACATTTAATTAAGAACTAGTGGTGCTACAGAATAGCACAGACTTTCCCGGATTAGCTATTTCTTTTGGTCTCAGCTAGCTATTCCGACTTGCCATATATTCTTGCCACCTGCCATCTACCGCCGCCCAAACTACATTTTTTTAAAAAGTTCAAAAAGATCCAACAAAAAGATTTCGGACAGTTAAATTTTTAATAACAGTTTACATTAAAAACTTATGCCACAAACAAACTTTATGCCATAAACATAAGTTTTTAATGTAAAATGTCATTATAATTTTGACTGTCCGAAATCTTTTTGTTGGATCTTTTTGAACTTTTAAATTAAATCTATGTGACAGCCTTACAAAAGTATTTCAAGATACATTTTTTTACTAATTCTTAATTTTTCGGTTTCCTAATAGTGGAACGGAAATATTATTTTAAGAATATTAAAGAAGAGTAAAACCTCGTCCTAAATGGCAATTTCCTTTGAAAAACTTGGAGCCGTTTTTAAGAAAATGGCACCTAAGCTCCACTGTAAATGCAAAATCTGAAGCTCTTTTTCACAGAACATTTTTGAGTTCTCGAAAAACTTCATTAGGAGTTATTTGTTCATTAAAGCTTGTTCACAACTCATTAGAGTTTAACTCACAAATACAGTAGTTTTTACAAATTGCTGGAAATGTGCATATTAACGGTGTGAGTGATCATTCAAATAAACTACATGTGTGCAATTTTTGAAAAAAACAAAAACATGCCGAAAATGAACCTTATGTCATATTAAAGTGTGCAATTAGCACCACCCGTTAGAAAAGTTTGAAGAAAAAATTTGAAGTCATTTAGGAGAAAATGGCATTTGAGCGTTTCTGAAAATGCTAAATTTTGAGCTAAATTTTGAGTTTTCACAGAACATGGTTGAATTGTCGAGAAACTTTACTTGACTAATGTCAAGTAAAGCACATGTATTTATAAATATAATAATGTGAACAAATCGCCGCTAATGTAAGTATTAACGACGTGAGTGACAAGTCAAAAATATTACATTTTTGTAATTTTTGAAAAATCAAAAGACTAGAGAAATATGGCGTTTATGTCATTTCATAGAGTACGTTAGGCACACTCTGCATCAACATTTGGAGCCGTTTTTGAGAAAATTTTATTTTCGTAACTTTTTAAAATTGCACGCAATATTGCGCGAAAACTACTGAAATGTTGAAAAAATGTACAGGACTTTAATGAAAGAACTCTCTAGGGAGAACAAATTTTATTGTAAGAAAAGATCTCTATCTTTAATTTTGTAGTTGAAAGAAAAGGCCGAAAATATTCAGTTTTCAAAGAAGAGGCAGAAAATATTCAGTCTCGGTTGTACTGCTAGGAGTCGCATGATCGCGACTATCTAGAAATGCTGGCGCTCATGCCATTCCTCGCGGCACAATATTGAACGACGCGAAATACAATGAGATATTCCATTTATTGACACTCCCCCGTGCACCAAGAAAGAAAAACCAAAGTATACGTATATTACTCCGTATATACCTATGTATACTGGAAAGTAAACTTTCCCTATACTACGTGCATTACTCCGTAGTAAAAACCAGCAGTAACATGGATTCAAAAAGCAATCAAAATCACGAAAGGAAGGAGAATAAGTTGGTAAAGAAATTTTGAGAAAAAAGTAAAATTACTGCAATAATTGGTAATTTTAAAATATGATATGTAAATTAAGTGTTTAAATGTTATATCGTTAAGATACAGGAAAATTGTTATTGTATATCATAAACATATATTAAAATGTAAAATACTTTGGCATCAAATCTTGCACTTTAGCACTTTGTTTATTTTTATTTCGTTGCCTTTAGTTACAGTCGTTGCCGGGCGATCTTTTCATGGACATTGATAAACCGCGATGGAGTTACTCCCTACACCAAGAACGGTGTTCAGTAGAAAATGGAGGATAAGTAAGTAGAAGATGTTTTGATAGAAGTAATTAGATAATGTTACTGATTATAAGTATCTGCACTAGCTTGGCATGCGTCTCTGCTGTTGCTATGTGGCTTCTTTCTGGGCATCCATGCACATCTTGCACTCGATGCTTGCTTCATACTGTGGTTTTCTATACCCTCGCTAAAATATCCTAGGCAGAATCATTTATTTTTTTACCAGTATTTCACACATTGATACTAATTCGAAAGAACTAAGATCTGATTTAATGACAGCAAAACCTGAAAATAATTGAAAAAAAATACATAACATTTTGACAGACCCTTATAGAGCAACAGTACCCGTTTTCCTCTAAAACATCATGCTTTGTAAGAAAAACAGTTAAGAATATTTAGTTCGAAAACATACTGCATTATATACCTTTAAATTAAAAGCCTTACTTCATGTCTAAAAACTGTTTAAATGTGGGGAGATAACCTTTCTATTTTAGCATTAACATGACATACCGGTTTACAGTGTCGTGAACGTAAACATAAAGATAGCAGTGGCAGTTTCTTGATCAGTTACAGATTTGTATACCCATCGATTTTATTTCTTCAATTTATTCAATTTTATTCTTTGAGAAGCGATTCGTTTTAAAGTTTTCTGCTTTTCCGTTACGATGGGGAGGTTTGTGATCGTGTCTGCAAACCGAACAATCGATCGATTTCTTATTGATTTTTGTGCGCTCGCAATTCTTGGGCTTCGTCAGCGTCTAAAAGTACGCTGTGGCACATGACCAACGTGTTTTGCATTGCGCGTGTAAACCTTGGTCTGAGGTTAAGACCTGTTTTGAATGTTGATATAGTAGTTTTCCTATTGTCTTCTGTCCCGTTTTTAAAACTTTATAGGAAATTAAAATAAATATAATTAATTAAGTGATCTACGAGTTGATGAGATCTACGAGTTGACAAGTAATGTGAGATGTTAATCATTCGGCCTCCCAGTAATTCATTCATTCGAACAACTCGGGGTTCATTAACTTGGTTTAAGATGCTTTACAATTCTTTCAAATTCTAAACTTTCGTCAGAAAATTTTAAAAGAAAAACTTACATATTGAGAAAAAGAAAAAACCTCTATGTTATGGCATAAACTGTTTATTACGGATTATCTACAAGGGATAAAAGGATCGACGAGAATCGTCCTTGTGTCTTCCCAAGGACTGACATGAACGGTGTCAAGAACCCAGAAATCGTAGATTCTGACTACACACGAAAAAGGAAGTAATTTACTGCTTATAAGAACAAGATTTATCCTCTTTCTCTTTACTAAACTAGGCAATGTGAGTTTTTCTGATAAAAACTCTTCGATTTCTGCCGCAGTATGACTTCATGATATTTTCATCTTTTTCGTTGTAAATTAAAGAAATCGTATAGACATATTCTAGAAATTTATTTAGTGAGTAGGGCATGCAAAAAACCTTCCTCTTACTTTTGCGGAAGGAAACCCACAGAAGGGATACCATGCGTTTCAAAGCATATAAAGGATTTTAAAACCATAATCCAACTATTCATCAAGTTTTCTCTATTAACCATTGACCTATTTTCTCTTTGGAGATGTTTGAATGTTAAAATCCAAATTAAGAGTAAAATGATTATTTTTCAAAATCACAGTACTAAGCTAATTGTTTTATAATTAGTTATGTGTTACAAAAACGCTCTCGAGGATGTCAGCGTCGCTCTCTTCTTCCGCACACTGAAACTTAAAATTCTTACCTGCGTTGAGCGTCTCTACAGTGCGATTTTTCTAACTCTACCCCACACGGCATTTTGCGTCTTTCTCCCTTGTGCCGCTAGAAGTCGCATGATCGCAAGTACTGCTTGATACCGTCGCGATCATGCGACATCTGCCGGCACGACTGAGAACGTCGCGAAATACCGTGACATATTCCATCGTGAAGATAGGCCTTGAGGGGCAAAGTTAGAAAACCGCAGTATATAAGACAAATATTCGAGTTACTTTAATTATTAGTATTTCAAATATCAGCAAGAAGACATATGAGCTACTGACATCAAAAGTTGCGTAAGTCAAATTTTGGAAGATTTGAGTTAGATGCACTGGTAGATGGTTTGAATATTGTTCCGTCATGGGCTAAAATGGTGTGAGACAAATTTCAAACTTCAAGTCAAACTTAGCTAGAGGCCAGCATAATGCAGAGCTAGCCAACAAGTTGCTCATACCGCTGCATGCAATTATGGCGTAAGTCACATGGGGGACGAAACAACTTCTTCCAGGGGCTCTCAAGAAATAGCTTGTTTATCTGCACCCATCACAGAAGACGCATCTCGAGGAAAAAAACAACAACAAAAAACGCGCTTTTAGTGAAACGTGCACAGGTCAAAATTGCAACATCAAAATTGCTCTCACTTGGTTGAAAATAGTGTCAAAGCCCTATTTTTCCATCACATTACTATCTCAGACGAAAATTGTGCATGGCAATTATTTGAATGTAAGTCATAGGTTTCAGAAACAGGGTTTGAACATGGTGAAAATCAACAAAATAGTGAATTACTTAATTAATAAGCAATGTTTCAGTTCCAAATATGAGTAGTAAGTTCAAAGAATATCTCCTAAACACGTTCATAACACTATAGGTTATTTATTTCTAAGCATTATAGTTTTACAGCGTTTTTCGTTTACATGCTATTTTTAGGAAAGTATGTTTTTTGACTTACACAACTTTTGATACCAACGGCTAATATTATTAGAACATTTAAATGCCGCGTAATGGCTAGCGAAATTTCAAGGTGAGAGCTACGTCCACCCTCGACCTACGGTGGGTTCACATTTATAAGCGACTGATCTAGCAAGCAAATTTAATCTAAAATGTTTAGTAATATGTGAAGTACGAGCGAAAAAATGTATCCTTAATTGTGAAAGTTAGTGCACTTCGTATTTGAAAGTAAGATCAAAATCTGACACATTTCTCTCTGATACACTTGAGCGATAATTCAGCAAATCAATTGCACTGTTCCTCAACAAAATACTACATCATAGTGACACTGATGTAATGTCACACAGCGTATTCATCATCATCCGTACCAAAATACTGGAGCGTTTTTGAAAGATATCGTTTGAGCATTTCTGAAAATGCAGAATTTTGAACTCATTTTCACAGAAAAGTTTTGATTTTTTGAGAAAGTTATAAGGCACCCTTTGAAGCATTTGTACTCACAAGTGTAAAAATATAAACCAATCGCCGGTAAACTGAGCCATTTTGAGTAAAATGTTAATACAATTGAAGTTTCATCTAAAGTACTTTCCAAAATTAAAATGCCCATTTCAAATTCAGGGTGCCGCAACATCAGTCAGATCGATTGGAGAATATCAATTTTTGATGAAAATCTTTTGAATGGTGGAGGCGATTGTTCTCCCCAGACGATTCAGACAGACGTTTTGCCAGAAACTATTTTTTTTCGGTAACTAAGATCCACAAAATGTGTATTCTGATTACACAAAGAATTAGAAGAAGTAATATACTATATATACACACACACACACACACACACATACTACAATAAGAATTATCCACTTTTCGGTATCAGGGTTCCATAATACTTTTTTTTACATTCCCGTATATATACGTATATACGGAGTATGGGGAAAGTTCTGTGATGTTGCGGAAAATCGATTTTGAGATTTCATCGGAGTTACACGTTTTGGGGGTCCCCTGATTCCAAAAAGGTACTTTTTCAAAACGTCTGTCTGTCTGACCGCCCATCTGTCCGTCTATCTGACCGCCCATCTGTCCGTCTGTCTGACCGCCCATCTGTCCGTCTGTCTGTCCACCTGTGAAAGCTACTAGCGCCTAAACCATGCATAGTTTTTTTCCAAATTGAAGAAACCCCTGTCCATCTGGCTGTAGTCGAAGCTTTGAGATTTTGAAAAAAAAACATTCTTTAAAATTTGTGGGAACTTTGCATGAAGCTCCCCGGACATTTTCAAAATTTTCTGAAAAAAGGCTCCAAATTTTTTCTTTAAATTTCTGGTAAGAATAGAGTAAAATACACATATAAAGGTGAGATAGGTCCGATTTTCATGGTAAACTCTAAACTTTCGAAAATTGCAAAATTTTGAATTTGTTTCGGCGTCTTCTTACAACTCCGTCGACTAAATGAAAAGTGATCTTTGATCGTTAAGAGATATTCATTTTCTCTTGAAAACTTGAGAAAGTTTTGGTAATTTATTGTGAGACAAAATACGGTACGAATAATTTTCACCAGGGGACAAACAAACTTATTCATAAATAGTATTATCGCAAAATATACAATACTAATTCAACATAAAATTGATTTATATTTTTCTCTTCGAGAAATATAAATAATAAATTGTAAGGAAATGTTTTTTGTAAGTTTCGTGTTTTATTTGTGCCTATTCTACCATTTAAAAAGCCTAACTGAGATGCTGAAATAACCAATTTTAGGCACCTAAAACGCATATTTTAAATACTAAAATCCTGTAGTCTAATTAAAATATACTATTTCGTACTTCGTGCAGAAGCTCGCCGGTGGACACAGAGGGAGAAGAGCAGGAGAAGGAAGACCACGAACCCTTAGAAGAGGACGCAGAAAGGTAAGATTTACGAGTTAATTATTTTTCGTTCAAATGAAATATGCCGCTATCACGTCTAGAGAGTATGAGACGTTCAGCGTTAAAGTGGTTCAACAACATAAATCATAGTTCCGAGGTAATTTGAGTCAACAGCTATTTACAGTAGTTGATGCTCAAAGTGATTTAGAAAACTGTTACGTATATTGTGACATACGTCCCGCAACAGCGTGTGCCCATGTAGGTGTCCGCGATCCTCGGTATCTCCAATAAATTCACCTGGCGCTGGTTTCTATTTCCCAAACGTAGCTGTACGTTTGCGTCTCTCTTGAGATAATTTCAAACAACACTTACAACACAAATAATATATATTGTTCTTGTTTACAAATCAATCTGCAAACTATTACTTGTTTCGCTTCCGCGGATATCTTGTTCTATATTCTAAACCATTAATTTTATCAAATAGTTTACCCAAGGTTTCGCCAATCTTCAAATCTCTTGAAGATGCTACTATTTGGACATTTAAACCAAAAGATCACTTAAAATATCTCGACCTACATTCAGTCATCCATTTCTTTTTAACTCAAGCCATTCTCTACCTAAACAAACTTGCGTCCATAATAACATCACTCAATTATCTCTACCTTCCTAATATTTCAGACATCACTTGAAAAGTCTGAAATATATATATTGCATTTAATATAGAAAATTTATAGTTTTTCAAATGTTGCTAAGGATTGTTAGGTTCGTACTTTTATGTTGTTGGTACTTTTATTCATCTTTGAACTATTTACGCTTAAAAGATGGGGAAAGGATTCTAGAGCTCAAGAATCGTGCGGAGATTGTACTCCCTGGCTCCATTCGCCACATTAAGTTCTTACTGTCCTTGGCAAAAATAATTCAAGTCAAATAGAGTGAGTGCTACCTGCCAGAAATGGCAGCCAATGCGATTAGAAAAAAACGCAATACGTTGGATAATTCAACTCTCGTGACGTTTTGTGCGTCTAAATAACTTGCGGCTGTGGCTCCGACATACTCCTGTTTTCGTTTTCCTATCGGAATGCCCACTGCTGTATATCGCTCCTTTTTTTCAGCGCGGCGTCCGAGGAGAAAGAGAAAGAAGAAAGAGATGGCAGCGAAGGGCCGAGAGGACCGAAATGCGGTTGCGGCGAGTCCCCGTGCAAAAAGTAAGTAAATTGAATACAATAAACAGGATAAAGCTGATTCACCAGATAAAAATTAAAAACTTTTAAAACATTAAGAAAATATTTTGTATTAGTGTTATTTTTATCCGTCGAATTTCCGGTAGTAGTCTCGTAAGGGAGAATACACAACTTATTTTAAAGAGAAAATTATATAAAACGTTATTTACCTAGTTCGGAAAATTTTCGAAATTATTTTAGTACTTTTTACTTGATTATAAAAATAATTAGTTATTTCCAGTAAAAAAAATAATGAAATTTGTTCAGGCTACTAATGAAGGTCCAACATCTTGAGAGTTCTTGTTGCGTTCCACTAGAATGTTCACATTTTACAGGTGTCTTTTTAAGAAGCTGGTAACTAGGAATTCAGGTTGTAGTCATAAATAGAAACGCGTTACATCGCAAATTTAAAAACGAAAGCAAAAAAAGTAATAGAGAGTTTTCGCACGCCGTATCATAAAACTTTATGAGGCAACCACATGATCTACATAGTGTAAAGAGTAATGAGAATTTTTGCACAACGCTTCGTCCTAAACGGAAGTTCGAGGGTAGGTCATAAAGTAATGCCCTACATTGTTTCTCCAGAAATGTTTATTCGACGAACCTGAAATTTGCACACAATATTAATACATGGTTATGGTACTGGGTCTATTTTTTCTCATAATTTCCATCGAGTTGTACAGCCTTGCGCCAGCGTGCAACAAGGGCATTAATGTCTTGTCGGTACCTAGTCTTTTCCTGACGACGACGACGACGTAGTAATTCCTTTCACTTCGCAGATCACATTAGTTAGTACAGATCACATCATCAATTTTTTTTCCGCGAAAATCGTTTTTCATTTGCCCAAAGAGATGGAAATCGAAGGATGTTTAAATCCGAACTCAGTAATAAAACTTATCCAATTTTATTTATGACAATCCTTTATTGTTCATATTTACACACAGAACACGTTTTGTAACTTTAGTTACATCATCAGGCTCCTTAATAAAGGGAACTGTTGTCCCATTTTTAACCGACAAACACTCGAGGACACATAGTGAACTCCACAGCAACCTCTCCAGTGGACTCAAGAATAAAACTAAGAAGCTTTATTCTTGAGCTTGATGATGTAACTAAAACAAGTTACGAAACGTATTCTGTGTGTAAATATGAACAATAAAGGATTGTTATAAATAAAATTGGATAAGTTTTATTATTGAGAAACATACACTGACAATCAGGAACAATTTTCAACTGGTCTACAAGTTTTAAATCCGAACTGTATGGTACGTGGGGAAGCACAGTCCAACAAATTTTTGTCGGTACTTCTCTGGTTCGACGAGAGACTGGAAATTTCATACACCAACGATAGAAATACGAAACTTCGATGGATTAACAACAACTTGTCTACCATTGTTATTGATTGAAGGAAAAAATGTGGGGTATTACTTTCTGACCGACCCTCGTAGTTTCAAACTTTTACGAGACAAAGTGCTGCAAACGCTCAATTCCCATATTGCCATCCTTTTATTTCAGAAACATTCTACCATAACTGTCCATCAACATGTTGTTGCATCTTGATTAGTAGCATTAGTAGCATTAGTAGCATTTTCTGCAATCCCAGAACGCCCATGCATACACTTGCGAATGTATTTATCTGTGCCTTCCTGTCTGCGCCTGTTTTTCGATACGTGTCAGTATGTACCTGCTATGTCTGTGTGTTGGTGCGTGCCTGCACGTGCCTGTTTGTTTATACCAGCCTATCTCTACCTCTCTGTTTATACTTGTTTGACTGCGCATGTCTGTCTTTGTTTGCCTTCCAGTATGTGTGTCTGTTCGTCAGTCTGCGCCTGTCTGTCTGCGCCTGTCTGTCTGCCTGTTCTTACCTACCATAGAGTACCTGCTTGAATGCGACTCTTTGAATGTCTCTATATCTGCAAATCTTGTTATATTGTCTGAACCTGCCGGTATATACCTGCCTGATTGTGCCTCCCCGTCTGTGTCTGAATGTCCGAACCTGCCTGTTTGAGTCTGCCTGTCCATACCTGCCAGTGTGTACCTGCCTGTCTGTCCCTACTTGTGTGTACATGTCTATTTGTTCCTGCCAGTGTGTACCTGTGCTTCTCCGTCTGTGTCTGCCTGTTCGTACCATTCGTACCTGCCAGTGTGTGTCTGCATGTTGGTACCTGTCTGGCATTGCCTGTCTCTCTGTACCTATCTGTCTGCCTCCTGCCCGTTCCCGCGTGTACTTACCTGTCAGCGGGTAACTGCTTGCCCATGTCATACTGCCTGACTGTTCCTGCCTGTACGTACCTGTCGGTGTGTACGCGTCAGAGTGTTCCTGCCTGACTATCTGCCTGTTCGTACATGCCTGCCAATACCTACATGTTTGTACCTGCCAGTGACTACATGAGCGCATCCCATAACTACATGAGCGCGTGACTGAATGTCTGCCAACGAATGCCTGCTAGTGTGCATCTGTCTGTGTGTAATGTGCATGCAAGTCCTGTCCAGTATGTACTTTCTGCTTAAATGTCTGTGTGTGTCTGTGCCTGCCTGTCTGACTGTGCATCTGTCTGAATTGTAATCTGCCTGAATGTTCCTGCCCCTGTGTCTGCCTGTCTGACTGTGCCTGCCATTGTGTACCTGCTCATGTGTAATGTGCCTGCCTGTGTGTACTTGCCTGTCTATGCCTGCGAGTCTGTATGCACTACCTGCCTGTCTATGCCTGCAAGTCTGTATGTACTACGTGCTTGAATGTGCTTGCCCGTGTGTAATGTACCTGCCTGTCTGCATGTACTAGTGCCTGTCTGTGCCTGCAAGTCTGTATGCACTACGTGCTTGAATGTGCTTACCCGTGTGTAATGTACCTGCCTGTCTGCATGTACTACGTGCCTGTCTGTGCCTGCAAGTCTGTATGCACTACGTGCTTGAATGTGCTTGCCCGTGTGTAATGTACCTGCCTGTCTGCATGTACTACGTGCCTGTCTGTGCCTGCAAGTCTGTATGCACTACGTGCTTGAATGTGCTTGCCCGTGTGTATACTGCGATTTTTGTAGGAAGAGCTCTCAAGATAACTCAAATCCCATCTTCGCGATGGAATATGTCACGGCATTTCGTATCATTCACAGTCGTTCCGCTAGATTTCGCACGATCGCCACCGTATGAAGCAGTGCTTGCGATCATGCGACTTCTACCGGCAAGACCGAGAAAAGACGCGAAATGCCGTGACATATTCCATCGCGAAGATGGGATTTGAGTTATCTTGAGAGCTCTTCCTAGAAAAATCGCAGTATAATGTACCTGCCTATCTGCATGTGGTACGTTCTTGAATGCCCGCGCAGGGTGCCGCCGCGGCCGCGCCGCCCCGCGCGCGAGCCGGAGCCGCCGCCGCCGGCGGAGGGGGAGCGGGCCGCGGGGCCGCCGCCGCCGCCGCCGCCCGACGAGCACGAGGAGCTGATGCAGCAGCTGCAGTCGCACGCGCCGCCGCTGCCGCCCTGCATGGACGACTTCCTGCGCGTGCAGGCCGACGCCGCCACGCGCAACTTCCGCTCGCAGCCGCTCATCAACTACCGCACGGTGAACACCACCACCACAACAACAACGATAATAGGTTGTTGATAGGAAAACTGGACACACGTTGTTCTGTCCTTCATCTCCCTCTTTCCTCCTCCCATCACCCTCTCACTGTTCCTCCCTCCCTCCCTCACCCTGTCCCTGTCTGTCCGTCTCTGTCTCTGCCGCTCTCAACAACAATAATAGGTTGTTGATAGGAAAACTGGACACACGTTGTTCTGTCCTTCATCTCCCTCTTTCCCCTCCCATCACCCTCTCACTGTCCCCTCCCTCCCTCCCTCACCCTGTCCCTGTCTGTCCGTCTCTGTCTCTGCCGCTCTCAACAACAATAATATGTTGTTACTAGGGAAAAACGACACACGTTGTTCTGTCCTTCATTTCCCTCTTTCCCCCTCCCATCACCCTCTCACTGTCCCTCCCTCCTCCTTCACCCTGTCCTTGCCTGTCCGTCTCTGTCTCTCCTGCTCTCAACAACAATAATATGTTGTTACTAGGGGAAAACGTCAGATGTTGTTCTGCCCTTCATCTCCCTCTTTCCCCTCCCATCACCCTCTCACTGTCCCCTCCCTCCCTCCCTCACCCTGTCCCTGTCTGTCCGTCTCTGTCTCTGCCGCTCTCAACAACAATATGTTGTTACTAGGAAAACCCGACACACGTTGTTCTGTCCTTCATCTCCCTCTTTCGCCCTCCCATCACCCTCTCACTGTCCCTCCCTCCTCCTTCACCCTGTCCCTGTCTGTCCGTCTCTGTCTCTGCCGCTCTCAACAACAATATGTTGTTACTAGGAAAACCCGACACACGTTGTTCTGTCCTTCATCTCCCTCTTTCGCCCTCCCATCACCCTCTCACTGTCCCTCCCTCCTCCTTCACCCTGTCCCTGTCTGTCCGTCTCTGTCTCTGCCGCTCTCAACAACAATATGTTGTTACTAGGAAAACCCGACACACGTTGTTCTGTCCTTCATCTCCCTCTTTCGCCCTCCCATCACCCTCTCACTGTCCCCTCCCTCCCTCCCTCACCCTGTCCCTGTCTGTCCGTCTCCGTATCTGCCGCTCTCAACAACAATATGTTGTTACTAGGAAAACCCGACACACGTTGTTCTGTCCTTCATCTCCCTCTTTCGCCCTCCCATCACCCTCTCACTGTCCCTCCCTCCTCCTTCACCCTGTCCCTGTCTGTCCGTCTCTGTCTCTGCCGCTCTCAACAACAATAATATGTTGTTGATAGGAAAACCCGACACCCTCACACTGTCCCTCCCTCCTCTTCACCGTGTCCCTGTCTGTCCGTCTCTGTCTCTGCCGCTCTCAACAACAATAATATGTTGTTACTAGGGAAAAACGACACACGTTGTTCTGTCCTTCATTTCCCTCTTTCGCCCTCCCATCACCCTCTCACTGTCCCTCCCTCCTCCTTCACCCTGTCCCTGTCTGTCCGTCTCTGTCTCTGCCGCTCTCAACAACAATATGTTGTTACTAGGAAAACCCGACACACGTTGTTCTGTCCTTCATCTCCCTCTTTCGCCCTCCCATCACCCTCTCACTGTCCCTCCCTCCTCCTTCACCCTGTCCCTGTCTGTCCGTCTCTGTCTCTGCCGCTCTCAACAACAATATGTTGTTACTAGGAAAACCCGACACACGTTGTTCTGTCCTTCATCTCCCTCTTTCGCCCTCCCATCACCCTCTCACTGTCCCTCCCTCCTCCTTCACCCTGTCCCTGTCTGTCCGTCTCTGTCTCTGCCGCTCTCAACAACAATAATATGTTGTTGATAGGAAAACCCGACACACGTTGTTCTGTCCTTCATCTCCCTCTTTCGCCCTCCCATCACCCTCTCACTGTCCCTCCCTCCTCCTTCACCCTGTCCCTGTCTGTCCGTCTCTGTCTCTGCCGCTCTCAACAACAATAATACGTTGGTTTTAGGAAAACCCGACACACGTTGTTCTGCCCTTCATCTCGCTCTTTCTCCTCCCATCGGCCTCTCACTGTCTCTCCCTCCCTCCCTCACCCTGTCCATGTCCTTCTTATCCACATTTACTTGCAGATTCTGCACGTCTCTGAGAATGTGAGGTAATATCGGGAAGCGCCGGACCAGCAAAGATGTAATTGAATGTTCAAGAAGGTTTCATCCTGCAGATCACGGTGTGAGAAACGTTTCTTTGAGGTCTTTGGCCTCAAAATTTTAGTTTTTAAGTCCGTAGAACGCATTTTTAGGAGTTATTTAATGATACAGATTAAAAATCGTGTGTTGCGGGTTGCATTTGACGTAGATCTGCCTTCAAAGAAAGCCTATTCTTCTATAATCCATATAAACACAGAAATGGATGACATCAAGAAAACATTGGTCTACATCCCTGAGGACAGGATGTAGTTTTGGCATTCAATCACATTATGGTCCATAACATCTCAAGAAGAAGATTACTGAGCATTTAGACAATCCAAAATGTAAAATGTTTAACAAAGAATCTTTATTAAAATAAAACAATTTTTATGTAAAGTTATATATTTTTATGAATTTAACCCAAGAAATCCTTTGGTAATCCGTTTACTACAGTACTACAAAAGGGAACAAGCCCAAATTCGAAAATAAATCCCTTCTCCTTAACATACAGTCATAAAATATTTTTCTTCATAGGATTAAATAAGTATATTTATAATTAGTTAACAAAACATGTAAGCAGAGAAATTGCATAAACCTGTTTTCATATTTTTTTGTATCTCCTGTAAAATTGGGAAATGTGAACTGGTTGCCTTTTTGCGGTTAGCGATTCATGTATATTCATTGACTTATGTTGGTGGTTGGTGACATACTGTATTATTTTATGGTTTACTAGTTCATTGCTGTGCGCAGTGTTTACAAATCTGAAACAAAACACGTAATGGTTACTTAATACTCTTGCGATCCTTTCTGATTTTTTATGCCCTAGAGACTTTTGAATACTTTATGGCCCGCTCTAATACCAACACAACGCACAGAACATAGTAATGAATTCGATTTTTTAAAGTTAAAATACAAGCAAATACAATAAATAATTGGCATAATGCTCAAATATTTAAAATAATTCAATGCAAACTTTATTTTTCTTAACTGTTATGGAAATTGAAATTTTGGAATGTTCCCGTGAATTTACAATTGCCATCAATCACTCGCATTTCACTGTTACATATCACCTACAGACATAATTATATTCTTCTTCAGTTGCAGTACTAGTAGTAGTAATAAAGCATATAAGGCACATCCTAACATCCTCGAAATGTTATTTTTTGGTGTTTTGACATATTCTAAATAATGTTTGACAATGGACGCTAATAACCTACAAGTACCATTTCATGATCGCAATTTACACTGTTATTCACACTGATAAATCTCAACAACATCATAAACAGTTTTATATATTTCTCAAGATTTTAATGGAAACCACTGTTCGTAATTTTGTTAGCTTTTGCGAGAATTTCCACAGGAACATTACAATAGTCTTTAATTTTGTTTGAGAAAATCAGTCTAATAACGATTATGCAATAGGAATTAGATTTACACTCTGTTTTGTTTATTTAATGTCATATTGACAAATGACTATTACAATGCGTCTTTTCACTTTAGACGCAAGAAATCTTATAAAATGTTTCGAATTCTCGTTTTATTCAGCAACAAACTAGTAAACCTTAACGTTTTGTATGCACCACGGGCGTTACTTGATGTTTTTGCCCCGAGGGCGACTTTCTTCCCCGAGGGCCTCTGGTCCGAAGGGTTGGAAGTCACCCTCGGGGCACAAACATCTACTTAACGCCCTTGATGCATAAATAACTATAGTACACAACACAAATATTTTTGATTCCCTGACTTTTTAGACCTAGGCTCATACGATTCTTTCTCTTTCTCTCTCTTAACAACAACTACGATCACAACTTGTGGACCGGATGAAGTGGGTCATGACTTTAGTCGATGTCACTGCAGTGCCTCTAACCTACGATTGAATCCCGGCGGTGACAATATTTTTGACACTAGCTACATACCTAGATCGAATTCAGCCGCTGTTTGGAGGAGAATTATTGCGGCCAGATGCTCTAATAGGTAGTTTCCAATGGCTTCTCCGATCAACACCAGGCCAATGCCGGAGTAGTTCTCAAACGAACGGGCCACGGATCTTTCCTTCCTCTTCCTTGTTCTATCTTTCCCTCTTACACGTACGCATTCACTACACATGCCGGGAGGCCAGTCGGATGCTTTGGGTTTGTCCCGGCTGGGCGGTGCACCGCTGATGGGAGATACCTTAGTACTTACATGGCTACAAAGACCGCCACCAACACATCCAGCGATAAAAATACACTACACTTACGGGACCAATGATCTTAGAAGTTGGCGCGCCCGGAACCACTAATGAACCAACCAATGAGAACCCTGTGTCAGGTGGCCGGGGTGAACGGGCCGCTGGTCATCCTGGACAACGTCAAGTTCCCCATGTTCGCGGAGATCGTCCATCTGCGACTCGGCGATGGGGTCCGGCGCACAGGACAGGTAGGCGGAGGAAAAAGAATAACGAAGACAAGAGAACATTGATGAGCGCATAGGCATACGTGGCTGGACTTCGTGTTATCAATGCTATCCGGGACGAGCCGCGACTGTCGTGGTGGCTGACGTTTCGAACAACAACATTCCTCAGATTTCAGTGGTACGCCCTGAGGATGGTCACAATACGTTGGCCGAAACGTCAGCCACCGCGACGTACACGCGGCTCTTTCCGGATAGCCACATAAGAGGAAATGAGATATGAGAGAAAAATTAGTATCTAGATGAGATTTCGTAGAAACTAACCTCATGTGATGAAAGCGTTGGCTTCCCCGACCTGAGTGGTGTGTATACTTGGCTTTTTATTTCTTGTCTTCATGATGGAATATCTCATGGTATTTGGCATCGTTCTCGTTTGTACCGATAGGAGTCGCATGATCGCGACTGTATCGAGCAGTGCTGGCGATCATCCGACTCCTAGCGGCCCAACCGAGAACGACGCGAAATACCGTGAGATATTCCAACGTAATGACACGCCCCCACGCGCCAAGAAATAAAACACCCAACTTGCACTTGGCTCATCGGGAGACGCTGCGTCCTAGGCACAGAGGTCGACGTTTCGGCCGTCATGCTGCGACCTTCCCCATGCATTTTGCCTTGAAGGTTACAACTCCTTTTTCTGCACCTTAAAACGTATGAATGTCTGCACTCATTTTTTCGCAACTCTTTCCAAAACAAAGAGGAAATATACTAAAATGAACGCGAATTTTCTGAACATCCACACTATTTTCTGCTAAGCCATTTAGTTCATCCCTAACACTTTGAGTAATAGCAGGTTACATTCGTTTCTGAAAGTTTTCCGGGGGTATGCAACAATGCAAGTTCACTGCTGGCAAAAACAATTATGGAGGTAGAATGATCGTAGCGAATGTGGGAGAGTACGTCTGTAGAAACAATGACATATCAACGTAGAGCCAAACTTAGAAACTGAAGCTAGAAACCTGAAATCTGGATAATACGAGCAATGACGATGAAGAATTAAATATTTTCGAAACCGCTCTAACAAAACATCAGATATTTGACTTTCAATAATATTTTTTAACTAAAATTATAAGAGTGTAGATACTGCAATGACCCTACTTTTGACAAGTACCCATTTTGCGACCTTAAAATAAAAGGGTTATAACTGCACATTTTTGAAAAAATTAGTTATCGACGTGGCTGGCTATAACAGAAATATTTCTAAGACATTAGAATTGACTAATGCTCTTCCTCAAGTATTATTAAGACTGGCAAATCTTGTCAAAACCATAAAATGCCAAATTTAATACATTTCAACAGACTTCCATAATTAAAATACTGTTTTCTGTATGAGAAATATAGTTTTCCTTGGGAATTTAAGAAACGTTGCATTAATTATTGGCAGCCTTGAAGTTACAAACTTTGCCAGTAGTTCTTTGTAGAAGTTTCGTATAGTGCAGGCGCGGCTCGTCATTAAAGGCTGTAAGGCGGAGCCTCTCCTAGAGAAATTGCCGTCTAAAAGAAATTTAAAAATATGTTTACAAATGTATTTATTTATTAATAATGGAATTCTGAGTTGTATTATGTTACAATCATATCAAAATTTTCTTTGTCGGTTCATTAACGGCCGTCCGTAACGCATTTAAAGCTGTTGACAGGGAAGAGAGAAGGCTCCCACTTTATTTTCCCATAAGGCCTGTATAAAACGAGGAGGCGTGACGTCATGCATTCACTGCAGACGCTTACCAGCGGACGAAGGCTGCGGCGAGACAGCCTTCGGTGGAGCCTAGGGTCTGAAGAACGGCGGACTCGCCAGATAGCATTACTGTGCAGCTCTGCGAGTAGCATTGCGCTTCAGCTAGTTTTCCCAGTATGCGGTAGGAGCGCTATACTTGGGTTTTTCTTCCTTGGCGCATGAGGTCTTGTCTTCTGGGGCCCGGCAAAATCGTTGTGAAACAGAACTTACGAGTACTTGTGATTACTAGTACTAGTAACTTGTAACCTTTGTGAAACGGGCTCCAGAATGGAATATCTCACGGTATTTCGCGTCGTTCTCAATCGTCTGTATCAAACTTATTATTAATAGAAATACAATGCAGGCAATGCAATGCAATGCATTTGCAGCCTTCCCCATTTATAAAACCACGAGCCGCGACTGGTATAGTGTAACTTGCTAAGGAAAATAATGTTGTATGATAGTGATGTAGAGAAATGTCTTGAAGATTCCGGTTCAGAGTGTCCTCCCGTGGAATCACCCCAGGGAGTGTGGTGTACTTATCTTTGGGTGTGGTGGTTAAAATATGGTGAGGTACCAGATACCAAAGGAGGAGGTTGACTATAATTCGGTTTATCTTTCTTGGTGCGTGGGGATGTGTCATCAAAATGGAATATCTCACGGTATTTCGTGTCGTTCTCGGTTGTGCCCCTAAGAGTCGCATTATCGCGACTGTATCGAGCAGTGCTGGCGATCATGCGACTTCTAGCGGCACAACCGAAAACGACGCGAAATACCGTGAGATATTCCATTTTGATGGCACACCCCCTCGCGCCAAGAAAGAAAAACCGAAGTATAAACAACTGCTCGTGACCTGGCAGGTGTTGGAAGTGCACGGGGAGCGAGCAGTGGTACAGGTTTTCGAGGGCACTTCGGGCATCGACAACATGAGCACCACCGTGGAGTTTACGGGCGACATTCTGCGAGTGCCCGTCTCGGAGGACATGCTGGGCCGCACCTTCAACGGCAGCGGGGTCCCCATCGACGGGGGCCCGCCCATCCTCGCGGAGACCTTCCTCGACGTGCAGGTGAGGACGCCCACACAGAATATTGGTTTAGTGGTGAAATGTCGTTGGCATATAAAATTAAATGATCACAAGTGTTGTCATTGCCAACAATGTTGTTTATTACAAGAGCAGCTTTCGATGGCTTAGCCATCATCATCGTTTTCTGCTGTAGTCGTTTCGTGGCTTCCAGACAGCAGAAAACTGATGATGTTGGCTAATCCATCGAAAGCTGCTCTTGTAATAAACAACATTGTTGGCAATGACAACACTTGTGATCATTTAGCCCACACAGAAATCTGAACATCTGCCCACACAAATCTTCCTTGAGATGGAAACCTTCCCTATCTCCTTACGAACCCATGAAACTTATGTACGCCTACAGGAGATATTCATATACAGTAATCCCTCGAAATCCGCTATTCGCGAGTTCCGGATATTCGTGATTAGACAAATCCTACCGGATTTAACATTCTCGACTTCAACATTCGCGAGTGCGTCTTTCGGTCGTTGTTTGACTTGTTTTTTTGACTTGTTTGTTTGACTTTTTTGACTTGTTTGTTTGACTTTTTTGACTTGTTTGTTTGACTTGTTTTTTTCGGTCGTTGATTGACTACGTTTTTTTGAAAGGGAGCATTTCCTTTATCAGCGTCATCTCGAAAACGAACTAGGCAGACATCAGAACTCAAAGTATCACAATTTGCAAAAATGTTAAAGTTAGAATGTCAATTCACATTAACAGAATTGTAAAATTCCCTTGGGTCAAATTCGAGGTAAGAGGTTTTGGCCGTGTGAACAGAAAAACCCTTCAGGATCTGTGCAACTCGAACGTGAACCGAACATGAAAATAATTTGAAAATTTAAGAGAATAGAAACATAAAATCTTCCATGTTTGGATATTAGAACAACGAGGAGGCTGATAAAACAAATCTTATGTCCAATCACTTTCAACTGTGAAAACTTTCAAATATTGTTTTATTTCTTCTCTTTGGAATGGAATGTTAATTGTGAATTTGTTTGTAGTAGCGATTACCCAGTTCTACTGCAATTGTTTGTTTGCAATTGTTTTTTTCTTACTTTTTTAAACAGCTTGTAGACATCCAGGCACCTCGTCCACCTTTCTTCATTACACGATGGACTCAACATTCGCGAACCAAACTCTCACGAATGTTGAGGGATTACGGTATCTTCTAAGAGAGAAATGCAGGTTGGTGAAGAACGGAATAGCCCGTCCACGCAGAAACCCTCCTTGGCATGCTCCCTATCCCTATTCCATCTACTCGCGGAACGATCATATTTATTTATGGGTACAAGTACTGTAGATGTATTGTAAACGTACTCATTTACGGGTACAGACATCTGTTAACATTGTGTATAGAGTGGATACATGTGACGCTGAGAGAAGGGAACAGCCCGTCTACACAGGAATCTCCTTTGACGTGCAGATGAGAACGCCCTTCCCTATCTATCCATGGAGCGATGCAATTTATTTACACATACAGATACTGTCAACATTCCTAGAATGGATATACATGAGGCGTCGTGAGAATGCTGTCTACACAGAGACATCCTTTAACATGGAGATGAGGGAGTTCTCCTTATCATGGAGCGATTAAACACATTTACCCCTACAGATACTGTTGAAATTCCGTATATTGGAAGTACTGAATTCGGCAAGAAAAGCAAGAAATGAAAGGAGATCACATCATATCCTGCAAGCCTTATTCTTGGATCCCAAATAATTGCAATGATTTGTTAATTTTTATAGTTGCCCAGGTTCTGTTGCTTAATTTAAAGATAGTTATATACTTGTTTGTTAACCATTCATTTCCAGGGCATGCCGATTAACCCGCACTGTCGGATCTACCCGGAGGAGATGATTCAGACCGGGATCTCCACCATCGACGTAATGAACAGCATCGCGCGGGGTCAAAAGATCCCCATCTTCTCCGGATCCGGGCTGCCGCACAACGAGATCGCTGCGCAGATCTGCCGCCAGGTAGGGTTGCAAACACATCGCCGCCATTTCGTAACGTGTCACGTGATAGTACATATCCCAGAGCCATTTTTGTGGTCAAAATTAATAACTGTAAATTATGAATAAAGTATTAAGGGTTAATGCATGTCACGCATTAAAACAACAAAACCACACATAATTCCGCAGAAAAAAGTACAAAATTTACAAAATATTTATATTATTTAACTCAAGTGTTGAATTAATACACCCAGCTTACCTACTTCTATTCGCTAATTATAATTAATCCAATAATCTATGGAATGTACTTTTTGCACTTTTCTTCTTCTCTACGACTTCCGCGATTTCTTTGACAGTATAGGTATTATTTCACGAGAATTATTTAAGTTGTTTTAGAATCTAATCCTATTGTCTAAATCAATACTAGAGTTCATTTATGGAAGTTGAAAAATTACATTTTGGTCACAGGATCGAGTCTCAGAAACTGTAGTGGAAAGGCGCGGTTCGACACGCCCGTGACGTAAACCACGGTGTAAGATATATAGGTGCGTCCATTCCCAGTCTAAAAGTGAAGCTTATGTGAGGCTAGTTCTCACAGTTCTCGCATATAAACGCTGCGATCTTTGGGTCTCATTTGCGCTAGGTCGTGATTGGTCGTGATCCATTCGAAAAGCTCTGTGGCCAGCTGATTTCTAATTTCAAGTCAGTGATTTGTCGTTTAGAGGTGGGATTGGTAAAGTCTGGAGCAAACTGTTACGAAAATGGGGAGGAAATGTTTTGTAAAACTGTGTAATAGCCACAGTTTAAGATGTCATATTAAGATGCATATCTAAAACCGAGACGCAAACCGATCGTGCGCACCACCGTACGGACAAGCGAGGAACTAGCCTCAAACTGGCTTCAGAAAATTTGCCACAAAGGCGGCTAGTTGACACACCTATATATCTAACACCGTGTCGTAAACACTTGCCGCGACACACCTTGCCGTAAAGACATCTTACACCGTGTCGTAAACACTTGCCGTGACACACCTTGTCGTAAACACATCTTACACCGTGTCGTAAACACTTGCCGCGACACACCTTGTCGTAAACACATCTTACACCGTGTCGTAATCATTTGCAGCGACACACCTTGTCGTAAACACATCTTACACCGTGTCGTAATCACTTGCCGCGACACACCTTGTCGTAAACACATCTTACACCGTGTCGTAAACACTTGCCGCGACACACCTTGTCGTAAACACATCTTACACCGTGTCGTAAACACTTGCCGCGACACACCTTGTCGTTAACACATCTTACACCGTGTCGTAAACACTTGCCGCGACACACCTTGTCGTAAACACATCTTACACCGTGTCGTAATCACTTGCCGCGACACACCTTGTCGTTAACACATCTTACACCGTGTCGTAATCACTTGCCGCGACACACCTTGTCGTAAACACATCTTACACCGTGTCGTAAACACTTGCCGCGACACACCTTGTCGTAAACACATCTCACACCGTGTCGTAAACACTTGCCGCGACACACCTTGTCGTTAACACATCTTACACCGTGTCGTAAACACTTGCCGCGACACACCTTGTCGTAAACACATCTTACACCGTGTCGTAAACACTTGCCGCGACACACCTTGTCGTTAACACATCTTACACCGTGTCGTAATCACTTGCCGCGACACACCTTGTCGTAAACACATCTTACACCGTGTCGTAAACACTTGCCGCGACACACCTTGTCGTAAACACATCTCACACCGTGTCGTAAACACTTGCCGCGACACACCTTGTCGTTAACACATCTTACACCGTGTCGTAAACACTTGCCGCGACACACCTTGTCGTAAACACATCTTACACCGTGTCGTAAACACTTGCCGCGACACACCTTGTCGTTAACACATCTTACACCGTGTCGTAATCACTTGCCGCGACACACCTTGTCGTAAACACATCTTACACCGTGTCGTAAACACTTGCCGCGACACACCTTGTCGTTAACACATCTTACACCGTGTCGTAAACACTTGCCGCGACACACCTTGTCGTAAACACATCTTACACCGTGTCGTAATCACTTGCCGCGACACACCTTGTCGTTAACACATCTTACACCGTGTCGTAAACACTTGCCGCGACACACCTTGTCGTAAACACATCTCACACCGTGTCGTAAACACTTGCCGCGACACACCTTGTCGTTAACACATCTTACACCGTGTCGTAAACACTTGCAGCGACACACCTTGTCGTAAACACATCTTACACCGTGTCGTAATCACTTGCCGCGACACACCTTGTCGTTAACACATCTTACAGCGTGTCGTAAACACTTGCCGCGACACACCTTGTCGTAAACACATCTCACACCGTGTCGTAAACACTTGCCGCGACACACCTTGTCGTTAACACATCTTACACCGTGTCGTAAACACTTGCCGCGACACACCTTGTCGTAAACACATCTCACACCGTGTCGTAAACACTTGCCGCGACACACCTTGTCGTTAACACATCTTACACCGTGTCGTAAACACTTGCCGCGACACACCTTGTCGTAAACACATCTTACACCGTGTCGTAAACACTTGCCGCGACACACCGTGTCGTAAACACTTGCCGCGACACACCTTGTCGTAAACACATCTTACACTGTGTCTTAACACTTGCCGCGACACACCTTGTCGTAAACACTTGCAGCGACACACCTTGTCGTAAACACATCCTACACCGTTTCGTAAACACTTGCAGCGACACACCTTGTAAACACATCTTACACCGTGTCGTAAACACTTGCCGCGACACACCTTGTCGTAAACACATCTCACACCGTGTCGTAAACACTTGCCGCGCGCAGGCCGGGCTGGTGGACGCGGCCAACCAGGGCAAGGGGCGGCGCGTGTCGGCCGAGTTCGCCATCGTGTTCGCGGCGATGGGCGTCAACCTGGAGACGGCGCGCTTCTTCAAGGACGAGTTCCAGAAGAGCAGCGCCAGCAACGTGGTGCTGTTCCTCAACCTGGCCAACGACCCCACCATCGAACGCATCATCACGCCGCGCCTCGCGCTCACCGTTGCCGAGTTCCTCGCCTACCAGTGCGACAAGCACGTGCTCGTCATCATGACGGACATGACGTCGTACGCCGAAGCGCTGCGCGAGGTGAGACGCCTCTCATGAAAATGTATTACGGGCTGAGGTGCCTCAGGGCAACAGCTGATGCCACTGCGGTGCCTGTGGCCATCCTGACCTGTGCCTGATGTCCATCCTAGCGTTCGAGTCCCGACAGTGGCAGGATTTCTCTTTGTCCCTCAAGGCCACTCAAGGTCCATCTTCGCGATGGAATATCACGTCTTTCTCGGTCTTACCGGTAGACGTCACATGATCGCAAGCGCTGTTTGATACGGTCGCGATCATGCGGTATCTGGTGACACAACTGAGAAAGTTGCGAAATACCGTGACATGTTCAATCGCGAAGATGGGATTTGAGAGGCCTTAAGGGGCAAAGTTAGAAAAATCGCAGTATAGCTAGGTCTAGTTCTGTCGCTATGTGGATGAGAATTCTGGCGGCCGGATACTCTTATCGGTAGTGGGTCCGTGGTTTCTCGGACGACACCAACCAAATGCCGGAGCAGTGCCCAAACAAACGGGCCGCACGAGATGTTTCTTCCCTTTTGACGTATCAACACCTCTGACTTAAATATACCTACACTATCATGCATTACACTAACACTCATGCCTGGAGACCGATCGGGGTCTTAGAGATTCTCCAGGCTGGGGCGGTGCCTCACTTGTGGGAGATACCTGGTTGAGGCAAACCCGTGTAGCCTACGGGAAGATCAGAGCCGAATCTCACCATCCAGCAGGGTAAGTTTACCGCCCCTTATCGAGGAAGAACATGCACTGCACTTACGGGACTAACGACTTTAGCCGATGAAGCGCTCGGAATCA
Organism: Acheta domesticus; assembly: GCA_031308135.1. Classification (NCBI taxonomy): domain Eukaryota; kingdom Metazoa; phylum Arthropoda; class Insecta; order Orthoptera; family Gryllidae; genus Acheta; species Acheta domesticus. The sequence continues at coordinate 64,087,025 of JAHLJT010005437.1, read as the reverse complement.
CTCATCAAACAATAAACATGTAACTGTCGATATATGAAAGACATTTCGCGATTGAAATTTGCACCAAGCCGCTGTTTCGTTGGTTTGTAAGATCTTGTTGGTTTAAATCCATTTAAAGTCAAGTAATATTGTTGCCAGGCCAAAGAGGCTTTCCTGGCTATAAATGCACATGCCTTTGCACCTTCTATAGACTTCACCCATTTCATCCCACTGTTCCATTTTTGTAAAATTTTTTCTTTTATCTCAGAAACGTCATTATTCGCTCTCGTTTCCGTGCTAGTTCCCTTTACTATTGAGAGGAAGGATTAGTTGTCTGGTTTACATGCTCATATTTCGTGAAATCTCAGTGACGAGGAAGAATAATATCTTAAAAATACCCCCATTTGGTGACAAGGTGTCTGAAGAGAAACAGAAAGTATGTAATTACAGTCAGTGTTATGTATTTGCTTTTCAATATTCGCAAACATTGAAGAAAACATGTATTTTGATGTAGAACCTATCGTCCTCTCATTTGACTGAAACCTAACCCAGAAATTATATAATAAATCTTGATGTTCCATTTTTGAAACAGTGGGATCGAATGACCTGCATGTTTTATTTTCCTTTTGTAGCCTAAACGTCGACGAGATCATTATCATTCTGAAAGAATGAGACTATTATTGTATGCAGAAGCTTTTATTTCTTATCTAGAGAATCATTTCCTTTCTGATGATGATTCGGGGGGGGGGACGAAGGTCGAAATTTTAATAACCTCAGCAGGAATCAGCTAAGAGTATGTACAGAAACTTATGTGCTCTAGAGAACTGACTCCCCAATTATTATCGAAGAAGACAGTGAAATTATAGTTTGTTTCGTGGGTTTTGGCACATTCTGTATGCACTTCCTCAATATTACATATTTCCAGGTTAGAATGCCATTTGGACAGTGTATATCTGTTGTTGCTGATGTTTCGGCCCCGATTTCAGAACCTGACGTAACACTGAATTCTAGATAGCATTATGAAAATTATGGCGGAAGACGTATATAAGTGGTACCAAAATCAAATAACTGTAATAAAAAGGGAAAGAGATTTCGAAAATGATTCCTCATAGACATTCAGGAGGACCCCCAAAAGAATGGACTTCGCTCTCTTTTACGGAAGAAGAAATTATGCCTGAGCACTTGTTTGAATTGTTTTATGATAATTAAGTTTGAAATATAATAGTACAGCTTACTAATGTATATGCCAGTCATAAGAATGACTTTCGTTTTGAAGTAACTGTTGCAGGAATAATTTTCTTGAAAATTAATTTTTACATGTCCAATAATTCACGTTTATCAAGTTCAGATAAATTTGCTAAAGTTTGCCCTTTATGTTGTTAATATATAAAAACATTGAAAAGGTTACCAAAAATAATTTGGGAGTGTTATTCTTAAGAGCCTTATGTACACCGACCTCTCCATCATCTACAAACGCTTGCATACACGAGATCGATGAGGGTGATCGGGTGATGAGTGGTAAGCGCGGTACAAAAGAAAGTGTTGACCCTTGAGGTTTCTCTGGCCGTATGCACACACCAATCTCTCCATCATCAACGGAAGCTTGCACATGTGACGTTGAGGGTGATCGGTGGTGTGTGGTAAGCGCGGTACAAAAGGAAGTGTTGGACCTTGGGAGTTTCTCTGGCCTTATGTACCCCGACCTCTTCATCATCTACGGAAGCTTGAACATGTGACGTCGTTGAGGGTGATTGGGTGATGTGTGGTAAGCGCGGTACAAAAGGAAGGGTTGGACCTTGGGAGTTTCTCTGGCCTTATGCACCCCGACCTCATCATTTACGGAAGCTTGAACGTGTGACGTCGTTGAGGGTGATTGGGTGGTGTGTGGTAATCGCGGTACAAAAGGAAGTGTTGGACCTTGGGAGTTTTTCTGGCCTTATGTACCCCGACCTGTCCATCATCGACGGAAGCTTGCACATGTGTCGTCGTTGAGGGTGATTGGGTGGTGTGTGGTAAGCGCGGTACAAAAGGAAGTGTTGGACCTTGGGAGTTTTTCTGGCCTTATGTACCCTGACCTCATCATCTACGGAAGCTTGAACGTGTGACGTCGTTGAGGGTGATTGGGTGATGTGTGTTGCGCGCAGGTGAGCGCTGCGCGGGAGGAGGTGCCTGGCCGAAGAGGCTTCCCTGGCTACATGTACACCGACCTCTCCACCATCTACGAGCGCGCGGGTCGGGTGCAGGGCCGCCCCGGCTCCATCACCCAGGTACGGCTCAACCGCTCACCCACCTCACCTCTCCACCCACACGCCAACGCTTCGGCCAACATGTAAGCAAGAATGGTGAATGTACTGTTGTGTTCATTACATACAATCGTACTACTGAATAACTGAAAATCTCTTTGCCTGCCTTCGAACAAGCAACCTCAAAGTTTAAATTTAAGTACATTAATAAGAATATGATACATTACCACAAGGTACACGTAGATAAGCTGTGATTTCCGACGTGTGAAATTTCTTTTGATGAATCTGCAATGGATTTATAACTCAACTGTTCATTTAAAAACATTGAGTCAGAATAGGTCTCAACATATTTTATGTACTTCGACAACTGTCATATTAAGAAACAACAAACAAAGAACACTCGTCACATAGCAATAAACATAGTAATACGTTGCCACCTGTCAACGCGAAGGTGAACTGTAACTCCGCAGTAATATTGTAACTGAGATATGCGTTTTCCAACAGCTTTTTCGTTGCTCAGCCAGCTCATGTGGCTCGGTAGCCGAACAGCTTAACCACTCTCCGTGAACCCCACTTCTGAATAGCTTAACCACTCTCCCAGAGGTTAAGCTCGACACATTGAGAGTCTCTGGACAGGTGACCGTCTGGGAACCCGGAACACTAATGGAGCCGAACCTAGGAACCATAGGGTTAAAACGTAATGACATGAGAAACTGACAACGTTCAAGGAGAATTAATCCATGTTTAATAACTCTGTGGTCACGGGGTAAAAGTTCTCAAGTCAATTTTTGGCAAAATTGGGTTAAGTACTGAAACTACAAGACAAGTATCTATATTTTATTTTAGTAAAACGACCGAATTCAAATGTTGCCTCCTTAACGAGAAAACAAATTAAGAAATAGCGTTTAGCGTAGGTTCAAGCGGTAACTCAATAATCTAACCCTTGTTTTCTCCAAACTGAGATTTTTGACTTAAGAACTTTTACCCCGTGACCACAGAACTTACGATTTCGTTCAAGTAGAAATAATACCGTGTTCAAGGCCGATTAAAAGCTTGGGATATTGTTTCGAAAACAACAGAATTTTAAAAACAAGTTTTAATCATGGGAACTGTTGGTGGTCGAACATCTTTTCCAGATCCCCATCTTGACGATGCCCAACGACGACATCACCCACCCCATCCCCGACCTGACGGGCTACATCACCGAGGGGCAGATCTACGTGGACCGCCAGCTGCACAACAAGCAGATTTACCCACCCATCAACGTGCTGCCCTCTCTCAGCCGACTCATGAAGTCGGCGGTCGGGGAGGGCATGACCCGGGGTGACCACGCGGACGTCTCCAACCAGCTCTACGTGTGCTACGCAATCGGCAGGGACGTCTTGGTGAGCGCTCGCAGTTCTTTGAACAATAAAGCAAAGCACGCTGCAGACAGAATTTTACTCAGAGCCTGCATTGTCGGCTTGTACAGAAATTAATGAATTCAGGCGTAGATCCCAGGATAGTGGCGTGGATTAGCGAGTTTCTGCGAGATAGAAAACAGAAAGTCCGAACTGGGCAAGAGTTATCTTCCGGGGCAAGCGTTACGTCAGGAATATCGCAGGGGAGTGTCATTGGACCCCTTCTATTTCTAGCTTTCGTCAATGATCTGCCGGCGCAATTAACCTCAAATGTTCGGCTATTCGCAGATAATTGCATAATATATCGTAGTATTAATTCGAAAAGAGATGAAGAAATTCTGCAACGGGGTCCTGATGCGTTATATTACAGGGCGGAAAATAATGGAATGTCCATAAATAGCTCTAAAAGTAAATCCATCACTTTTGGCAGGGGACATAATTACAGTGAAACAAATCACCGTTTAAATAATGACATTATTCCGAGAGTTTCCTCGTGCAAGTACCTAGGAATTCATTTCGATAGTAAATTAAGTTGAAAAAACACGTAGATTTTGTTGTAGGGAAAGCCTGGAGATCTCTTCACTTTGTAATGTGCATCCTAAAAAAGAGTACGGCAAACGCGAGGGAAATTGCTTATTTATCTCTTGTTCGTCCGATAATGGAATATGGAACAATTTGTTGGGATCCGCACAAGATTATGCAGTGTAAACACTTGGAAAGGATTCAGCATAGGGCAGCTAAATTTACTTTCAGAGACAAGAAAATGGCAGGGTGGGATTCACTAAAAAACAGGCGATCAGTAGCAAGACTCTGCGCCTTTTATAAAGCTTATAATGATCATCCAGCTTGGAAATAAATTAATCGGCGTCTATGTATTCCTACATACATCAGTAGAGTGGATACATCAGTGGAGCGGAATGGAATAGATTGCATGCAAAAACCTTTGCATCCTTTCTTCAAAGCGTCCGACTGCTTAGGAAATTAATTTAGGGTATTATTAAGTAAATGAGGGAGAATAGTGGGTTATATAGCGATGCATAAGTGTTCTATTGTGAAGTGAGGTGTCGTATATAGCAGAGAAATAAAGAAGGAAATGTTTTCAGGTCTTAGTGAAGTGAAGTGCAGTGTGATCCTAGAGCAGTGTGGTTTTTTTCTCTTCTTTTTCTTTTCTCTCTTAATGTAATTTAATGTTTAATGAATAACTTTTTATATTATCATTATTTTACCATTATTTTTATTATTTTACCACTATTATTACTATAATTAGTATATAATTTGCTAGTTATATTACCTTATTATTATTATTATTATTATTATTGTTATTATTATTATTATTATTATTGGTTTTAGTGTTATATGTTACTGAGAGACTGTGTATATTTATGTTTTTGTAATTAGAAGCCACCGGGTTATACCCAATTGCAGTTTAAATAAATCTATCTATGATTATGCTGCGACTCCGATAGGGAGTTTCTAAGGTTCGAGTCCTGAAGGTGTATCTTTCACCGTCCCGACGGTGGCAGGATTTTCGACACTAGCCAAATAGCTAGGTCGAATTCACCCGCTGTCCGGAGAATTCTAGCTATTGGCTGCTCTGATCGAGTTTTCCGTGGTTTCTACGATCAACGCCAGGCGAATGCCGGAGCAGTACCCTAACAAACGGGCCACGGACCGCGCGCGATCTTTCCTTTCTCCTCCTTGTCCTATCCTCACCCCTTACGTACACTTACTTTATCATGCACTACCCTACCACACATGCCAATAGACCAGGCGGAACCTAAAGCTTGCCCGGTTGGGTCGGTGCCTTGCTGGTGGGAGATACCTGGTTGGTAAAACCCCGTTAGCCGACGGTAGGTAGGCGCCGGTTCTCGCCATTGAGCGGGGGAAGATCACCGCCACCTCCCGAGCAAACAACACGCATTACATCACTAATACTACCACACATGTCGGGAATTAGATCTTGTCCCGGCTGGGGCGGTGCCCCGCTTGTAGGAGATATATGGTTCGGTAGATCCCGAAAGCCGACGGGTAGACCGGACTCTGATCTCGCAATTCAACGAGAAAAAAATCACCACCACCTCCCGTAATAAAACCATCCACCACACTTACGACACTAACGACCTTAGAAAGATGACTTGCCGGGAATCACTAAGCGAACAATCTTTACACGAAATCATTATTCGCTTTACATTTCTTGTTAGTAATATGAAATTTGCTTCGCATTTTTCAGGCCATGAAAGCGGTAGTCGGTGAGGAGGCTCTGTCATCTGAAGATCGTCTGTATCTGGACTTTCTGAAAAAGTTCGAAAAACATTTCATATCCCAAGAAATTGTAGAGAATCGGAGTGTATTTCAATCCCTTGACATCGCGTGGGACATCCTGACCACATTCCCTAAAATAATGTTGAACCGCATTCCGCGTGAAGTGATCGACGAGTACTACGTCCGAGCGGAGGAAAGTCGTAGAAAAAAGCCTACCTATCACTACGAGTCTTCCGACGCAGCGGTGATGCAGCTGTCCATGCCTCCCACCATCATGACAAAGGCGTTCCGGGAGGCTGCTGCAGGAGAACGCGTGTCCTTCAGGTCTCGGCCTCGGATAGGACTGGTGGAAGGGCCGATCTACGCCATCGAGAAACCGTGGGATACAATGTGGTTGGATAAAGACGTGGTGCCCACAGGTGTTCGTGTTAGGAAAAGACTGGGACAAGGAGAGGAAAGTATTGACGAGATTGAAATGCTGGAATAACTTGACGATGACTGGCGAGTGTAAATTAAATGTGTTTCGAGCCACTGTAAATGTATAAATATGTAAAATCAGGAAGAATAAAACAAACAAAAAATCGTGGATTAAAGTTATCTACTGTAGGATTTGTTAACGTATACGTTGTTTAACATTCGATAGGAAAGCTGAAAATGTTACCTGCAATAATCGTAAAAAACATCCAATGGTTGTGGCCTCTGAACATGGAAAGATTAGGCTGTCATCAAATACTATAGACAATACAGGGTACTCGGCTATGTAACCGGAGACACTTGAAGCTAGCGACCCGACGTGTCATAACCATTCTGATATCAAGTACAATGTATAAATCTACAAGTGTATAAATCTAAAAGATTTTTAGTTTACTTACAATCATGTTTACTTACGTTTCGCGGAACGATTCGAAAGTTAATGTATATGTAATGAAATTTGATTTAGACGCCGATTTTCTATTCCCACGTCACTAGGTTCGCTAATGAACAGTTGTCTCCAATTAAAAGTTAGCATTTAAAATTGTTCTCCAGCTCAGAGCATACAAAAGGTAATAGTACAAAAAAATTTATGCCACAAAAATTAAATAGAACAAAATGACATTCTGGTATGAAAGGCCACATAAGTTTCTACCTCTCCAAACACACACAAATGAATGTTATATTTTCTGCATTTTATTCTTGTGTGCCATGAACATTTTGGGTATACACAGCGACTTGGTTGTGCAGAGTCATCATTCAATGGCAAGTGGTTGATGCACTGAATTTCTCGGCCTGGGCACATTTCCCCCCTTCTCTGTGAAGTGACTGGACTGCTGGATTTTGCTTCCCAATCGGTTTCTTTACAACAGCCTCTTTTGACTGGTGTTCTTATACAAAATCAAAGCATTCAGCCACTCGCATCCGAAAGGGGCAACAGGTCAAGTGATTTCTTTGAAGGAATGCCTAAAGCCCAGTCAGTTCAGTTTTTTATTATGGCCAGATCAACACCATGGAAAATGATATTCAGTGTCCATTTTCTTGACTTGATAAATATTCTGTAAAAACTAATCAATTGAGCAAAGACATCAACTCCTCCCATAGCACGACTGCGATTTCTAACAATTTCTCGCCTTGTACTATCACATACTTGTTTTTCATGTTCCACTTGGTCTTCTCATTTTCCAATGAAGTTGGAAGACAGAATGACAGATCATTTTCCTGTAAAAATAATATCAGTGCAAATAATCTCTTCACTATATCATTGAGGATTTTTCATTATTTCTTTTTCAGTAATACAAGGATATTTTTTCAAACCTATTAACTCTTAACTTTTCCACCAGCATAAATTTCTCTCTTTTTTAAAAAGCATTTTAAATAGATGGAATGAGGAAAAATAGTTGTTGAAACAAGTGTTGGTATTCATTTTCTCCTAATACACTTTTGACAAGTTCCAGCACAACTGATGGTCCTAAACCATTCTTTATTATTACATTCTGCATTTATTTCAGTTGCAGAACCTTGATACAGAATGAAAGCATGAATACTGCCAATTTTTCCACCCAACATGAACATTTTTATGCCCCGTGGATTTGGCTTGCCTTTTATAAATTTTTTGACCGAAAACATAAATGTCAATGGGATCATAGCTTCCTCTACACATAAATTTTCTTCAGTTTTCAAGGCTAAATAGCAATCATGAATTGCATCTTAAGTAGGTCTGCAAATTTGTTCTGAATTAGAAAAATCTGTCTATCATCATGTCGTCACCAAACACATTTACTTTTAGGGCATCATGGGATATGATAAAATATGTCGTTATAAGTAAGCCAAAAAAGACCCCAAAGTTCTTGAATAGATGTAGGAGGAAATTTACTTCTCCCTTTCTGTAGAGCTTAAATATCAGTAAAATTAGCCATGGATTCAAATAAAGTCAACAGGATGCATTTATCAAAGTAATCAATTGTGTCTTGCAGTCCATTATTTCAATTAAATTTGAAGGTTCAAAATCAAATATTAGGGAATATTGCATTCCATCTGACATTTTTAATTTCTCTTACATTCACATCATGATAAATACTTCTCAATTCTAATTCAATTTCTAACTGTCCTAAATTTTCTCTTCTATAAAAATGTCTGTCTTCGGTATAATTTCTGTCATCTTCTTCAATGAAGTTTATCTCGGAATTTTTGATTTTGCTTACTCAATCTGCACCAATTCTCAAGGGACATCTAGTCCATCTTTCAATTAATCCATTAAGTACCAGCGTCCTTGTTTGAGGACAGCGAATTTTTTTATTATTTCATTACATTATAAATTGTGTTCTCTATCACGTTGTTTGGCAACACCGCAAAGGTTCATTCAACAGATATAAACGTTTGTTATTGCTCAGATTTATATTCTTGTAGTTTTTCTAGCTTCCTAAGTTAGAGCATTTTATACTTTTTGTAGATAAAAAATTTGATTATATCTTTTTTTCTAAATTTTGGTGAGTTGCTAAACTGACTACATAGTGTTAGTTAGTGCTCATACTTTACGAAGAATATAAAATTGTGCAGTTATATGATTCAATGTTTTCGAGACGTTGATATTTTAGTGCTGTCCTCATATGAGGACGCTGGGACTGTTATACATTTTTGTTATGTTATACATTTTTGTCGTGAAGTGAAGAACTTGTAAAAGAGTTGGAATTTGCATTTCATGTTGATTTTTTTTGAGTCATGATCGTGCCGCTACATGTCGCATGATTGATCATGTGACTGCTTGATCTTGCACTGCTTGTTCATGCGATATCTGCTTGATTATGTGACATCTACCGGCACGACTGAGAAAGACGTGATTTTTATAAAGCTGCCTCTCCAAGCCCGTCTTCACGATGGAATATATCGCGGCATTTCGCGGTTTTCTCGGTTGTGCTGCTGGAAGTCACATGATCACGACCGTATCAAGCACTGCTTGATAATGCAACATCTAGTGGCACGACCGAGAAAGACGCGAAATGCCGCGATAGTTGTCATCGTGAAGACGGGCCTTGAAAGGCAGCTTTATAAAAATCGCACAATAAAAGTTCCGAGAATCTGCAAGAAAGAAAGTATCAGTTTTGTCTTCTCCAGCAGGCGTGCTGCCTAACGTAAGATTCGACAGAAAAAGACTCATTATCACGAGGATTGCTTATGCATATTATTAGTAGCCATCATGCATAGGCAAGCCTCGCAAATATTGTGCTAAATGCAATATTATTCTCTGTGTGGAATGTTTTGGCCTATTCCACTTCACAAAGAAATTTTTCTGAAATTACTTTTGTACTACAATCTTAGCTGAGTACAAGATCATTTTAGAAAATATGTTTGTAGTAGAAGTCTGTTCAATTATTTCCATCAAGTCCTTTTTTGAAAATATTCGTCTAGTGTAATTGTATTTGCTTTGTTGATTCATTACAATAATTTATGTAATTATGTTTAATTATTTTATTTAATTTTTGTTTTAAATTTCAAAAAGTAGTTACAAAAATTCGAATCCAGTGGGCATAAATGTTTGTTATGAAGAATTATTATTACTGCGGAAAACTTCATACCAAGTCCCAGCGTCCTCATATGAGGACAGTTCTCCACGCCTACCCAAATTAATAATTTGAATTAATTTCGATAAAATTAAATAACTAGCACTCAATTATGATGATTTTTTGAATTTCATAAAAAAGCTGCTGTAAAAATAATTTGGGACTTAATGGGTTAATAGTACACTATCAACATTATTATCATCACTGTTGTCAGATATCTGTCTGTTCAGTATTTCATCTAAAATGTCTCTTTCTACCACCAATTAGTTGTATGTACCTGCTGAGCACAATCCTCCTGGAGTTGCATTCATTTCCAGTCCTCGTTGCCACACACACCACATGAGACTGAATATACACAAATGAGTACATTAACTTTTTGCTCATATATTTATACACAGTTGAAACTATTTCCTTGGAAACAGCAACAATCACTTCTAAATATATCCAGAAAGACTATACTAAATCAGAAGAAATTTTTATCCAGAATTATGCTGATTAGATAAGTGAGAAGTTCAGAAAAAGTAAGAACACCAAATTAATGCATCACCGATAATTAAATTGTTGGAATACACCGAAACATAAAATGAAACAAACACTGTTTGAGATAAGATACTAAGCAAACAATATAGGGAAGTCAATTTCAATGATTTTTGTGAAGCAAGGACACAAAAGCTAAAATATTTAATGTACTCACTTGGGTACACTGGGACTGAATGGGTTATCGTGAAATCTATGAAATATGTTTCAAGTTAATCTACATTATTGATATATGTGTGTAGTTGCAAGTGTGATCCTCAAAACTAATATCATTAACTTCCATAGAAAATTAGTATTTTTCTTACCCAATACAGAAATACTGTCCAAAAAATATTTTTTTCAACGAAATTTACAGTTAAGTGACAATTGCAGCAACACTCTTGCAAGTGCCCAAAAGGGAGGGCAGCTTGTTCCAGATCCCAATCATTTTTTCCCATTTAAAACACATCAATGTATTTACTTGTAATTAAAACTGCTATAATTTATTTATTTTCACTGCTGAAATGAATTCTGATCATGTATTCTAGGATGGGGCAATTCAATTTTTAATTTCCTGTATATGTACATATACACGGAGTGATGTACATAGTATAGGGAGTTATGTAATGCTCCGCGAAAAAATGGCCAATTTTTGGTGGAAAAAAATTAATTGCCGGGCTGTGAAAACAAAAATGTGGATAAAACCAGTTGCTAAATTAAGAAAAAAAAAAAAATCGCCTAACAGGTGGTGTAGCCAGAAACCTGGTTTTCTAGGTCCTTGATACCGAACTTGTGGTGCTACAGAATGGCCAGACTTTCCTGTATTAGTTTTCTATTTCCTTGGGTCTACGCTAGCTATTCGGAATTGCCACATACTCTTTCTTGCCAGCTGTCATCTATCACCACCAAATGTACATTTTTTTTGTCATTTTCTTAATTTTTCGGTTTCCTATTGGTAGAACGGAAACATTAATTTTAGAATATTAAAGAACACAAAAACCTAGTCATAATTGGCAATTTTCTTTCAAAAATTATGTGTCGTTTAAGAGAAAATGGCTTTTAGCGCTAATAAAAGTGCGAAATTTGAAGCTCATTTTCACAGAAAATGTTTGAGTTTTTAAAATACTTTATTTGAAGTTATTTGAAGCACTTACACTCACAAATATAATAATCTTTACAAATTGCTGGTAATGTGAATATTAAAGATGTGAGAGATCTTTCAAAAAAATTACAATTATGTAATTTTTGAAAAAAACAAAAACAAAACAAAAAAAAAACAAAAACAAAAAAAAACCCTCAAAATAAACTTTACGCTATACTAAAGAGTGTAATTAGCACTATCCGTTTCAAAAGTGTGAAGAAAACATTTGCAGCCATATATGAGAAAATGGCGTTTGAGGGTTTCTGAAAATGCGAAATTTTGAGCTACTTTTCACAGAAAATGGTTGTGTTTTTGAGAAACTTTACTTGACATTATTTAAAGCATATATACTCGTAAATATAATAATGTGAAAAAATCGCCGCTAATATAAATATTATCAACGTGAGAAACACGTGAAAAAATTTACATTTTTGTAATTTTTGAAAAAATCAACCTCTAGAGCATTATGGCTTTTATGTCATCTAAAAGAGTGGATTTACCACTATCCCTACCAAAAGTTTAAAGAAAAAATTTGGAGCCATTTTTGAGAAAATCTTGCTTTTGTAATTTTTTAAAATTTTAATATATGGCTCAAATTTTTCTTCAAACTTTTGTAACGGATAGTGCCAATTACACTCTTTAGTATAGCGTAAAGTTTATTTTGAGTTATTTTATTTTGTTTTTTTCAAAAATTACATAATTGTAATTTTTTTTAAAGATCTCTCACATCTTTAATATGCACATTACCAGCAATTTGTAAAGATTATTATATTTGTGAGTGTACGTGTTTGAAATAACTTCAAAGTATTTTGAAAACTCAAATATTTTCTGTGAAAATGAGCTTCAAATTTCACATTTTTTCGTGCTAAAACGCCATTTCCTCTTAAACGGCACATAATTTTTAAAAGAAAATTGCCATTTATGACTAGGATTTTGTGTTCTTTAATATTCTAAAATTAATGTTTCCGTACTACCAATGGGAAGTTGAAAAATTAAGAAAATGACAGAAAAATGTACTTTTGGCGGTGATAGATGACAGCTGGCAAGAAAGAGTTTGTGGCAATTCCGAATAGCTAGCAAAGACCCAAGGAAATAGAAAACTAATACGGGAAAGTCTGTACCATTCTGTAGCACCCCTAGTTTTAATATAAGAGGCCCCTGTGGATCTTCTATTCCAGGCCTCTTGTTTTCTCTGAGTGCCTCTGCAAATGTGCATAAAAGTTTTTGTTTTAGCAGTCGACAGTTCAACTTCCATACCCAGTTGAGTGTATTTTTTTCAAAAACTCATTATTTCTTAAAAGATACATAAATTAAAAATAATTTCACATGAGCTTTATTTATTTATGAAATGAGATCTTAAAATATTATTTACAATATACAACATTACTAACTTAAATAATTAAATTTCAAATACTTCTAATTTTCTTCAACTCTTTGTAGACACACTCCATATTTACTGAAACAAAAAAAAACATTAACAATAATTAATTGAGAGTTAAAGTATAATTTTTATACAATATAATCTAAAAATGACTTGGATAACCTGGAGATGTCAGAGAAATTCGTCCTACAAGATGAGTGGTCACGCAGTTATTTTTGAAAGGTTGCAATGTAATTTATCTTCATCTTCCATTTAGTTGTTTACCTGGTATACTATTTCCTTGTTATAGGATTTATTTGATATACTACTTACTTGTATACGAATAAGCAATATGCTCTGAAATATTCCACGGTTATCCGTATGATAAACCTTTACATTGCCACTTCACAATAAATTTCAGAAATCTCTGAATGTATCACAAATACATTATTTTGATTGCAATTTGTCCAAACAAGCACAATAATGGAAATAGAGCTTCATTTATAACAAGAAAATATTGCGATTCTGGAGAAAAAAAGGGCAGTTATTTTTCTCCAAAACTGTAATATCGTTTTTCGCGCGGACACTCCCGCCCCACTCACACAGTGGAATCTCGTTGCCCGTTATCACGTTTTCCGCTTAGTACTTTCGCATTTTCAAGTCCCGGTCCCAATTCCATCAAATTCTTCTTTT
>JAHLJT010005437.1:64040177-64073300 GCA_031308135.1 Acheta domesticus | reverse complement strand
AATGATGAATCAGTAACTCCATCATCACTTCATACACAATCATTTTCTGAAAGCTTATTTATTATTCAATATCTATCGGATTTGAATGCATTAAAATAGCTCTTAGATGAGCCGGCCATGTTGTAAAAAATGTCACGTAAACGGGAACGTTGGGTCTGATATACCCATCAACAACTTTGAACGGGAAGACGCACCACCCCATTTTTTGATAAACTCAAACTAATGGTCATCATCAGTTCAAAAATATTTATTTGAAGGTAAACTGGTAATAAGATTATAACTAATTTCGTTCACTTGTAGATCGCGTCAAAGATGTCATTGGGTCTGACAGACCCAACGTTCCACTGCTTATGACCGGGTTAAATCGCGAAAAACTCATGCGAATACCAGATTTTGGTGTCTTGTAGCACTATGCCCTAGAGAAGCCGAAATTTACAATTTACAATTCACGGTGGTTTTTCGCGATTTAAAAAGAATTTGAGGTGATGATGCAATTCTGTCGTCACATTCAGATTCACCGCGTCGACATACATAGAGACACAAGTCTTTGGGTCAGACGACAACCCCTAAAAACAAAAATACATATCATGGTATTTATTGCGATTTAAAGTGAACTAAAAGGTGATGGCGCAATTCTGGCATCACGTTTGGATTCAGCGCGTCGACCTACGATACACACATATGTGTCAGTCTTAAGTTCTGAACCTTTGTATGTGTGTGTGGTGTGTGTGTGTGTGTGTGTGTGTGTCTGGGTGTGTTTATGCCTATGTTATTTAGGGTGGTAGGTAACCTTAATTTTGTATTTAAGTTCATAACAAGAAATAAATAATGTTTCTTGATTTCATCCGCATGCCCGATGGCCATGACCCACATACGCTGAGACCAATCGACAGAGAAGCAATTCGGGCAATGCGCAAGAAACGCACGATGACTGACCGTGAATAAGTGAGCATTGCGGTCTTGGGGGCTTTTCTCCTCCTCATAATCCTCCTGGTGCTCTTCATGGCCATCTTTTGTTGTGCCGAAGAGGTAACGAGAGAGCACAAAGAAGTGTGTAGAGGAATTTTGATGTTATTTTCAGTGTGCAACGTTGCAATTATTGTTCAGCATGACGTGTCCCAATGTGGTCTCGTTTTTACATTCTTCGCTACCGCTTACGCAGTAGAGAAAAAGTTAGTAATGCTCCAGTCGGTTTGATTTCACTCGAGGCGGCGTGATTTGAAAAACTATCAACAAAATGTCATACAAACTTTGTTAAAAACTCAACCGTTTTCTGTGAAAACTAGCCCAACATTCCGCCATTACCAAATACATTCGGATTTTCAGAACATCAAAACTGCCTATTCTTCTCCAAATTAATTTTTACAGACTGGCACTGCCTCAAACGAAACTGGAATTCGATTTACCATTTCAAATCTTTTCGCACTTTAAGCACAAACATCGAACATGACCTTATTTGAAGTTTTTATGAAACACATTTCATTAACAAAATTGGTATCTCATAATTGTAGTTGTAGGAAACAGTTACGATTTTTTTTCATTTTCGAAAAATCAGGAGTTACAACCAAAATGAGACCTACACCATTCTCCTGAACGTCCTTCAGAAGTCCAACAACATAATTAATCGAGAGCGATTGAGTCATTTTTGAGAATAAAACTGTTTAAAGAAAATTAAAATTGCCTATATTTCATGCAAAATTATGCGAAAAATACTCAAATTTTCGGCAAATTTTACATGACCTTATTTCATAAACTATCTTTAAGGAACAAATTTTATGTAGGGGAGAAATCTGTATCTTTAATACTTTACTGTAGGAACACGCCGAGAAACATTTTGAAACTTTTTCAATTTCGAAAAATCAGAGTTTTCAACCAACATGAGGACATGTTATAATCTTAAATGAGCTTCAGCTATACAACAACAAAATTTATTCAACATTTTTGGCGCCATTTTTTTGAAAATTGTGAAAATGTCTCAGGTTTTCATGTAGAATATCCCTAAAAAAATTAAAAATATCGGTTTCAAATTCCAGAGACTTGAAAATAGCCAGATCGATCGGAAATATCAATTTTGGAGATCATCGCGTGAACGGTTTTCGTTGTGGTTCATAGCCTGAGGAACGGACGGACGTTTCCTTTCATTGGTTTTCGGTATCAAGGACCTATAAAACACGGTTCTGGCTAAATCACGTGTTACAGGATTTTTTTTCTAAATTTAGCAACTGGATTTATCCACTTTTTCGTTACCAGGGCCCTGTATAAGAGTTTTTCTGCCGAATATTCCCCTTTTTTTGGCGCAGCAATACATAACTCTCTCTTCTTAAAAGTTCCTTCTTAAGCGCGAGAAAGTTAAAAGGACACAATTCTTTGAATGGCAAAAATGTTTTCTCCCTATTAAGAATTTAAAATCTTGAATTATTTCATCTGTTTTAAACCAACCGGTTTTCGTTGATCTTGTGCAGGAGAGCCAGAGTACGAACTCTGGCAAACTGGTACTTCATTTCTTCTACATCGTGGCCGGTCACCTACCACTTTGCGTCGTAAGTATCCGCAATATTTTCTAGTATTGTACTTCATCTCCTGGGTCAGAGACACCCTACCCAGTTTACTTGATCCATTGATCAAAGGAGATGACCCTTTTTTTTGCTCTGAATTTAGTGTACCCAAACGCAATATTGAGGTTGATGGGTTGGTTGTTTCGGGATTGTCGATTGCTATGGCCATCAGTCCCGTAAGTGTAGTGCATATTTTATCTGGTGGTGGTGGTGGTGGTGATTAATATTGTTATTATTATTATATTGAATTGTGAGATTCCGAGACGACATACGCGTCGGTTTGAGGGGGTTTGCCAATCCAGGTATCCAGGTATCCAGCAGGTCATCACCCCAGCCGGGACACTGAGTAGTGATTCCTGGCGCGTGAACTACTAGGGTCATTAGTCCCGTAAGTGAAATGCATATATTTATCGTGCGATGCGGTGACGTTTTTCTCCCGCTCTATGGTGGGATCCGGTGCCGACCTACACGTCCGCTTGCGAGGGTTTTTCCCGTCCAGGTATCTCCCACCGGCGTGGCATCATTCCAGCCGGAACTAGGTCCGACTTCCCAACTGGTCTCCCGACATGTATGGTAGTGTAGTGCGTGGTGAGTGTGTGTTTGTGTGTGTGTGTGTATGTCTAAGTGAGAGATGAAAATGGGGCAAGGATGATAAGGCACGAAAAATTAACACAGAAATAAGAAAGCTGTCGAATGTGTAAATTGGGTGCTGTATTATTTCTGTGCTAATTTTTCTTTCTGAACAAATTTATTCATTTATTTTGTAAATAATAAACAATTTACATGTTTCTATGCTTCTGCAATCCAATTTTTTTGCTTAGAAAGCATATTTTCCAACCAATTTTTTATGTTTCTTGCGGCTCAGCCATTCACAATATCCAAGTTGTTCATTAGACAAAACAAGCTTAAAATTGTCTTGAGAGCTTAACTTCGAATATTCAACGGTTCCTCCCCAGACACTCTGGCTAAATCTCTCTTTGATTAACAGCCATATGGCTGGTTGCAGTCCAGAAGCCCCTAGCCCCTTTTTGTGAGACTGATCCTGGGTAAGTGCACCTAGGGTAGTTTGTCATTGCTTTCCTTAGGGGTGCGCCAATTTTCCCGTTTGATTTGAATACTAGATAGCGCAGGCCTAGATACAATATCCCCTATCTTATCCAGTAGTTCAAATCGCACTCTGATTGGTGCTAACTTGCTAGAGGATTTTATTTTGCGAAATCAGCCAAGTACCTCTCCGGGAATCTGTTTTACATGCCGACAAGCATCCGCATCCCCTCTACTTTGACCGAGTTTGAGCCCACAAATTTGGGATCTGTAGCCCGGCGTGATAACCACTATACCATCAAGCAGGTAACAGCTAAATGCAAATACGAAATACTAGCAAAATACCTGTCTTTGTCCGGATTTTTAATTTCGTATCTTTCGGTATCTGGTGGTTCCGTATCTTTCTCTATCTGCCTGTCTCTGTGTGCCTTTCTGTCTCTCTCCCTCTGTGTCTCTGTCTTTCTATGTCTCGTCTCTCTCTCCCTCTCTCTCTCTCCCTCTCTCTCTCCCTCTCTCTCTCCCTCTCTCTCTCCCTCTCTCCCTCTCTCTCCCTCTCTCTCTCCCTCTCTCTCTCTCCCTCTCTCTCTCCCTCTCTCTCTCCCTCTCTCTCTCCCCTCTCTCTCTCCCTCTCCTCTCCCTCTCTCTCCTTCTCTCTCTCCTTCTCTCTCGCCTTCTCTCTCTCCTTCTCTCTCTCCCTCTCTCTCCCTCTCTCTCTCCCTCTCTCTCTCCCTCTCTCTCTCTCGCTCTCTCTCTGCGTCTCGCAATCTGTCTGTCTCCGTCTGCCTCTGACTACTTCTCCTGCCCCTGCGTCTCGCGGCAACGCTCAGCAACAATGAAGCCCAAGTGAAGTTGCAGTTCGAATAGAAATTGAATTAAAGTGAAGCGTAATTTGTTCAGCAGCGCCATGTGGGGGAGGTACAACAGAATTAACAGTACATAAACCTTCTGAATGAAAAAAACACGCGGAACTTCCAAGTTTCATGAAGATTGGTCTCACTATGTAGGAGTACACCTCTTATATATACAGAGTGTCCTTGGAGGAAACGTCGAAACTTCGAAAGTATGGGCCGCAATGAACCCACAAAAGTTGGTTTGAAAAAATGATTTCTAGGCAAAAATTTGAGAGAGAGAGAGAGAGAGAGAGAGAGAGAGAGAGAGAGAGAGATAAAAAAGCAGTCGAATTGTGTAAATTGGGTGCTTTTTTATTTCTCGCTTAATTTTTTCTTTGTGAACAAATATATTCATTTCTCTTGTAAATAATAAACAACTTATATGTTTCTGGAGTATTTATATGCTCCTATAATGAAAATGTTTGCCTAGAAATCAATTTTTCAAACCAACTTTTGAGTGCTTTTTGCGGCTCAACCATTCGGAATATCCAGGTAGTTTATCAGACAAAATATGCTTAGAATTGTCTTAAGAGCTGATTTTCGAAGTTTCGACGTATCCTCCCCGGACATTATATATATATATATATATATATATATATATATATATATATATATAGCGAGAGATAGGTAGATAAATAGATTACACTTGTTGCAGTGCCACCGGACCTGCCGCATTCGGACAAGGGGGTGACCGGGCGCGGCACGTCGGACGACGTGAACGTGGACGTGATCTCGCAGAGGCCCATGCTAGGCCTCGCTACGAAACACCGCACGTTGACCGACAGCGAGAAGGCCGAGAAGGAGGCCGAAGGCGGTGGCAAGAAGTAGACGCCCAAGAGGAGGACCCTGCTCGACGCGATCTACGGCACTCCGGAGGGAAAATGAGTAATTACGCAGAAAATGGGTGAGAGGGGAAAAAACGTACTTCAAGGAAGATGGAAATAATGGCGGGAAAAAACTATGAAGAAATATGATGTTGGAAATAATTATTGCGAAAAAATATTGCGAAAAATATTACGGAAGTATTTGAAAAAGTAATTTGAAACGTGATGGGTAAACAATTGTTCCGACAAAATTGACGGCGGGAAATAAGCTCGATAAAAGATGGAAAAAAAAGTACGATGTTTCATTGATGAGCTTGACAACTTATATGCCAGAAATTTTGTAAAAAAGAACAACATATTCTGAAAACTGGGGCCCTGGAAATAATAGCGGAAATATCATGAAGAAATATGATTCCCGTAATAAGTATTCTGAAAAAATTTTCCAGAACAATTGGAAAGAATTGTTTTGAATAATGATGAATAAAAATTATTTCGATAAAAATGTTTGCCACCCAGATTAATTAAATCAATTATACTAACAGGTAATGATTTTTTATGCTGTCTAAAACAAATCACATCTGAAATAACAAATAAGAAACAGTAAGTGTACATACGATGGTTGATTAACATGAACCACGGAGTTAGTTTTAAGTGCTTGCTTAAAACGAGTTTCTGCATGAATGCAAATAGCCTTATTGTAATCATTAATTAACTGAAACTCATCAGTCTTCTATCCAAAATCATTTAATTCTACCATTATCCTGTGATATTCATGAAAACCGTAACCTTAGAAGAAATCTTCAGAAACAAATAAAATAGTTGTTGTGCAATGAAAGAAAATGTAACTACGTATGCAAGATTCGAGAAATATCAAATGAGTTCCAGTATGTTGTAACTATCCCATTTATCATTCAAGCAATTTCAAATCATATATGTGTAATATTTGTAAAATATATTAGTACAATCGTATATAAGAACTTAGAGTGTAATGAGTAGTACGTAACATCTAGATATGAGCCAATGTTGTAGTAAAATTTTGTAATAAATGTATCTTAGTAAAGTGCAAGTTATTTACTTATTCATACCTGTCTGTGGCAAGCTAATTTTAAGTCAACTCTTGATCTTCGTTTATATATTATTCATCTTATATTGAAGATTTAGCTAAGAGTACATATTCCAAAATTTCATCTCATAATTTAATTAGGTCTCTTCATCCAGAATTCCTTTGCATATTAAAATCAAACCAGTACTTCAGTATTCCTTTTCTTAATTAAAAAATCTATTAATTAATTTAAACTTCACAATGTATTGTAAAAGACACTGACCACCCTCAGAAGTATTGCATAGACCCTCATTGTAATTGATCCTTTATTCTAAAATGGTTGTGACGACACCCCATGCCTATTGTCTTACCAGTAGAATTGTCTATTTTGAATAGTGTGGGAAACACAACAATTTAATATTTGACCTCACAAGAAAATCAATACAAGGATTCAGACATAGAAGATAAAAACAGTAAACAATGAGAAATATATTACGCATCACCACAATGCATGTTCTTTAGTTAATGTCTCTGTCAAGTCCGTAACATTCATTTATCATAACAAAGAAAGTTCACGAGCTTTATGTACACTTTTATTCACTTTCGTTCTCTATTAACTTAGCAACGTATAAGTTATTTTCAAATTTCACGAATCATGTTTGTAGTTTTTGTTAAAATTTAAATATTCAATCAATTCATCACATGTATTCTTGAAAGTGTACTCACGACCCAGCATCAGTTTTTTGCATATTTTGATTTTTGTCGATTACAGCGGCATTATCTCAAAACGATAAAAACATTAAATATTAAAGTTACGTTTTCCTCATAGAATCCGAATATGCAACAAAAAAAACTTGGGTTCCAATTTAACATTTTATTTCTCCCCACTTCCTCCCCAGGAGGGCAGGAATGGGGTATTGATTTTTGTATCATTGGATGGGTCCCATCAATACAAAAAACATATTACAGACTTTTCTTGATCCAATTCGCACTTTTTGAGATATTTCAAAAACCAATTTTAATATATAATATTAAAATTACCATTATTAATAATATTACCATTTCTTTAAAAAGAATTGAAGATTTTGGGGCTGCATATGAAGTAACCCTACGAAAATGAAAATATCCGTTTCAAATTTGTAGGCCTTCGATTTCGACCAGATCGTTTGGAAAATACCAGTTATGAAGAATATTGCTTGAAGAGTTTAGGCACTGGTGTTGGCCTCGAACGGAGATACAAACTTTTTGCTCTAAACCAAATTTTTAGTATCAAGGACCCACAAAACTTTGATACTGACCACATAAGACTATACAGCTAGTAATTTATTACATGTATGAATAAATATTATCCATTTTTTTGGCGTTAAGGCATCGAAATACGAATTTTTCTGTCTGAAAATCGCTGGGTTTTTTTACTGCAGAGTTACAATACTTTCTCTCTAGCACGTAAGTAGTATTCAAGAAAGAAAAAAATCTCAAAGTTTTTTCTGAGGACCACCAACATGATTTGGAGCTAACTACCGGATGGGGCAGCTGACGTAGGACAGTTGAACCTCGCGCTCCACGTCACGAGAGACGTAGCGAACTAGTCTCACCGGTCCGACAGGACCCGGCTCTGCCTTCACGTCACTCGCAGTGGCCAGCCCCATGACGTCAGCACAGGAGCGAACAAACATATGCGTAATAAGCAGACACACAAGTGTGTGTGTGTGTGTGTGTGTGTGAGAGAGAGAGAGAGAGAGAGAGAGAGAGAGAGAGAGAGGGAGTGTGTGTGTGTTTAGATGAATTCGCGCCAGAAGTTTAAAAAACAATTTTTCTTTCTCGCCTTTAAGAAGATACTTCTTAAGAAGAGGATGTTATGTAATGCTGCGGGAAAAAGCGGCGAATTTCCGGCAGAAAAACTCTCATTTCCGGGCACTGGAAAAGAAAAAATGGATAAATCTAATAGCTAAATTAAAAAAAATACCTCTACCACGTGGTGTAGCCAGAATTGATGTTCTTTGGGCTCCTTGATACCGAAAAATCGAATGACAGCAAAACGTCGGTTCGTCTGTCTGTCTGTGAACAATGCTAGCGGCTAAACCATTCAGTCGATTTTCTCCAAAATTGATATTGAGCAATCGATCTGGGTGATGCCGCGGCTCCTTCAATTTGATACCGATATTTTAATTTTGGAGGATACTTTACATGAAGACCCTGGGACATATTCAAAATTTTCAAAACAACGGTTCCGTTGTTTATTAAACTATGATATTGGATAGTGGGAAGGACGTATAAGAGAACGGCGCAGGTCTCATATTCGTTAAAAACCCTCATTTTTCGAAATTTCAAACATTTTCCGGAGTCTTCCTGCAACAAAAATATTAAAGATATAGATTTTTCAATAAGATCAGTACAATTATTCCAAATTTCAGTTTTACAAAAAATGATGACTGAGATATATTAATTCGGAGAGAAATTGCGGTATAAATACTATTACGTAAACATTTCTAAGAACGAGAAAGTATGTGCTGTTTTTAGCACCACTCGTTTCTCCATTTCCACGAGAGTGATTACTGATTACGGACGTGTCAACTGCTAAGGTCAGTTATGTGAATTGCCAAGATTTACGTATAACGCATATTGTTGCTAGTGGTCTTCCCTAGCTGGCTGCCGAGATACGGCGCCGACAGACACGTCAGCCTACTATTTCTTTTCAAATCAGGCATCTTCCATAAGCAGACACCGCCATTGTCAAGCGTATAAC
Source organism: Acheta domesticus (assembly GCA_031308135.1). Classification (NCBI taxonomy): domain Eukaryota; kingdom Metazoa; phylum Arthropoda; class Insecta; order Orthoptera; family Gryllidae; genus Acheta; species Acheta domesticus. The sequence continues at coordinate 64,064,199 of JAHLJT010005437.1, read as the reverse complement.
TATCGGCTGGTCTTCCAACATGTGTGTTAGTGTTGTACTGTTAGTGTGAATGTGTGTAAGAGGTGAGGACAGGACAAGAAAGAGGAAGAAAAGATCGCGCGTGGTCCGTTCTCCGTTTCTTAGGGTATTTACTCCGGCATTCGTCGGGTGTTGATCGGAGAAACCACAAAAATTACCGATTAGAGCAGCCGGCCGCTAGAATTCTCCTCCAGACAGCTACTAGAGTCGACCCAGTTATGTATCTATAGTGTCGAAAGTACTGCCACTGTCGGGACCGGAACCCTAGATCCTCTCGGTCAGAGGCACAGCAGTGACGTTGGTTGATCCTGCGTGATTTGCGTACATACGTCGTGTCCGAATCTGTCCCACACGTTTAAAAACCGGTTTTTCCATAGCCACGAAAACGTTAGCTACGCACGGCTTCCCGCTGTGTGTAACTGTTCTGAAAACGTTCGTGGGCCAGGCGAGTGTATTTGGGATATCGAGGAGTAGTACTACCAAGTAGGGAGCACTTTGACAGGTCGGGAAACAAATGAACGTCATTCAGGACAATGACATCGCAAGAGGTAGTGATGAAACCATTTAAAAATGCTAACTCTGAACGAAAGCGCTGACGAAATGAGTGCATGAACGGAATTCGCAGTTATATTGCCAACAGTCGCCGAACAGTAGCTGTCAATACTGTCCCTTCTTATAGTGATCTCTGATTACCAACTCAATTCTTCCACGGCGGTTGCCTTCTTGAGAAGTCACGTGTCCCCTTAAACTCTATTCGCTGGTCTCCGTTTCGAATTGTAAAGGTATTTTCAGTTCTAGGGCAGGATGCCGTTTTGGGAAAACAGATTAATTGACTGAATGAGTTTTTGGGGTACATCCACTGCTATGATTCGTCCCGTTAGTGTAGTGAATGATTCATCGCAGGAGGTGGCGATGTTCCTCATTGGATGGCGAGATCCGGCGCTGATCTACCAGACGGCTTGAATCAGTTTTCCCCATCCAGGTATCTTCCCATCAGCGGGGCACCATCTCAACTGGGAAAAGCTGTAAACTCCCAACCGATCAGTGTGGTTTGGTCATGCATGTAAGGGTAAGTAAGGATATGACTAGGAAGAGGAAAGGAAAGATCGCGCGCGGTCCTTGGCCCGTTTGTTAGAGTACTGCTTCCGACATTCGCTTGGTGTTCATCGGAGAAACCACGGAAAACTATCGATCACAGCAGTCGGCCATTAGAATTCTCCTCCAGGCAGCCACTAAATTCGACCTAGCTACCTAGACAGTGTCAAAAATCCGAATAAATTCAGAGCACACAACAGAACCACGATATCAATAGTTTTAAGGAAGTACGTATAGATACAAGACATTTCACAAAACCCGAGGGTTTTGCAATGGGATTATCCTGAAAGTTAAATAATAAACAATTGAACAAATTATCAGGTTTATAAACAATTAAGAAGTAATAAAAATTATCAAATGTGCGTTGGGGTAAGTGAGTTACAACCGTCGGTAGTCGAATAAACTCCGAGTATAAAGAGGGCTACTTTGCCAGCTCGGGGATTTTCAGCAGTTTAGGTTCGTACCAGAGTAACTTTGTGTCGCTTACATGCACGGGGCAAGTCCCTCCTTAGGCCCGCAACAGACTACACCGAGGAATGTGTTTCCAGAAATGTGCGACGACAAATGTGGAAAATCGAAACAAGGGACTCTTATGGACCCTCCACACACTAGAAAGGGTTCCTCGCTCGAGTCGGTCGGCGAGCGAGGTTTCTCGGACACATTTCTTCTCCTTCACTTGTTATACGACATTTAGGCGTTCTCTGCCGCTGGAAAACATCAAACAGTGCATAGAACCGAGTGAGGTTATAACATTTTGCAGTAAAAGATGCGATAAACTACCAGTTTTTTAATTGTTTTCTTGAATTTTCTCTTAAAACGGAAATGAACAAGTATGGAAGATTTTCTTATTTGTGTGAAACCCGCTCATAATGAGAAATATAAAAATAAAAATTTGAAACAAGAAATCTGAAAGGGATTTTGAAAGAATTGAATTAATTTATTACTTTTCTTAATTGGTATTTATGAATGAACTTATTAATTGTGAATTTTATTATGAATTATTTGATCATTCATTATCTATTCATTATTCAACCAACAAATATAGTAAACCAGAGCGTGGTATATATTACGGAGTTCAAAAAAATTTGCTGATGCATAACTTCTCCCTTTTACGTCACTTAACTTCCTGTTTTTTTTTACATTAAATAATGATTTGTATGCAATGTAGTAGTGTGTTTCTCTCTAGGTAATTCGAACTCGTTAAACGATTATTGTAACAAAACAAGGATATCACGAGTTAAAATTACATAAGAGCATTTAATAAAACAAGAAATGGGACACTGAGATGATCTCATAGCTAAAACTGCATTTCGAGACATCGAATAACCTCTTTGTAGTGTGCGGACCCAGCCTCGCCGGCCTCTTTCTACATTTCTCGTCGCACATTTCTCGCAACGCATTCCTCGGTGTAGTCTGTGGCGGGCCTTAGTGTCTTAGTGTCCGTGGTTGAGGTCACAAATCCAGAACTGGATTTGTTGCAACAAATCTGAGGCAACAAATCTAGAACTGCACTAGAAGCCATTCGTGTTATTATTACACCGTTACATAAAGTCCTGAAACAAGTTAACTCGTTGCGACCACCTTGTCACTAACGATGTAATTGATTGATGTGTCCAGGCACGTCAACATTAGTGCCGTTAGTATAGTGAATGTTCGTAGGAGGTGGCGATGTTCCTCCCCCTGAATGGCTGTGACGATCTTCGAACTTTTAGGTCTCAAGTAACTCAATAGAATATTGTCTCAATCCCGTAAAGTCAGCGAAGAAATGAATGGTTTTATGCTTCGGCGATTCAAGCCAAATTTTCAACAATCTGAACAAATATTTAACGTTAATAACCTAAAAGTGAAATTATAATGAAACCATCTAACGTCTCATTGATTATCTCTCTTACAATTTTTTTTCATTCGTTTATTTCAAAATGAGCGGATATTTACGATTTATTATTTTCTACTGATAATAGGAATACTATTATTTCTATCGTCCTGCTATGCTCATTGATCCACACGATGTCGTACTATTACAATGCTAATTTCACTTTCAAATTCAGTCATGGATTGTGATATATAATATTATTCGTTTTACCCCCCGCATGTGTACGTGCAATTCTATACAGAATCACGATTACTGGAAGTTCTGTAAAAGAAAATCTTAGTATTAAACTGATGGCAACTAAAATGAATTATCTGCCTTTTCTCTTTAAAAAAATCAAGTTTAAAATTTATTTCTATACTTTCACACAATTTTCGAGAGCTCATGAATTAAATACTTGACTTTTGTCTGAATTACGTACGGATTTTTGAAATAATCTTCGTAAGCTTACTATTAACTTTTCAGTTGATGTCTTGTCAGTTGGCTTCCAAGTCCGGTGCTGTCCATGTGATGTCTTCCGACACCCCTATTTGTATGTTCCTGCTTATCGTCCGAATAAATTCCCAACTAATTACGTAATGTCTGTAACTGTATGACACCTATTTGACACTTAATCACTTTATATGATTTAATGGATTTTCTCAATTATATCGCGATGCGACTGACCCTCGCTTATCTTCGGGTGAAGCCTCTGCACGTGACTAATTCAATTAACTTTAAGATTTCTCTTCCTGGCTCCGAATCTTTCTTATCATAAACCCTTCGGAAAATACGGGGTCTGTCTAAATTAATCAAAAAAATTATTTTAACACAGAAAACAAAAATCACAATTTCAATTTAATATTAATAACACTTTAGAACTTTATCTCTTCACCATGCCGATCTATAAAAATTAATCAAATAATCGCCTCGCTATTCTTTACCAATAAACCCAGATTATACTGAAAACTAACACTGACACATACCAATTCAGTTGCTTTCAGCTGGGCCACTTTCGTGAGAGAGCATGCTGCTTGACCACAACTTTCAAAGCCTACTTCGAAATTTACAGCACATAATGGCCACTGGGCCGTGGTAACGCATAACTTTTTTTTTTGTTTTTATTTATTCTTGCTTGGCCTGAGGCCCTCAGCAGCCGTGAACGACTCGTACAGTAGTTGATTTTATTTGATACATCAAGTTTGCAAGATATTTTCTTTTATCGTGATTATTACATTTTCAGAAGAATTGTATATTATACGGAAAGGCTAATCTCTTCCAGTCTGCTTAAGGAGGGTCAAAAAATTCTCTGGGTAATTTCCTTTTCAATCGTTTACGATGAGGGTTCTGTTTGCCAAGTTTGAAATGGGTAGCTGAAGGTATTCGAGAAATGTTGTTATAGAATTTTGCGGATAGAAGGAAAAAATGTACAGTGATAGGTGTGATACCGAGTTCTTGATGGATTTGAGAGTTTGGGATGAACCAGGGTGCTTTTGTGATTATCCTTAGGAATTTATTTTGGAATGTTTGGATTTTCTGAATATTTGTTTTGGATGCTGCAGCCCAGACAGCAGATGCATAACTTAATGTAGGTCATATCATTGTTTGGTAAAGATGAATGGTTGTGTGTAATCGGTGTGGGGATGCTTTTTTGAGTAGGGGATATAATTGATTTGTTCGTTTAGTGGCTAGTGCTATTCTATGCATGATATAGGTTCTCCATGTGAGTCGTCTGTCGAGTAATACTCCAAGGTATTTTGCCGTGGCGTTCGCAGGAATCCAGGTAACTCATAACTGTCTGGCTCTTTGACATCGAACATGGAATCTTTATATCTATTGATTCGTTGCCCTAAAAACGTCTATTCTTTGGAATTCTCAACGATCTGTATGAGAGCAATCCTACGTAACTGTACACTTGATGAAAATACTCTCATGTAAAGTACCGTGGGGTCTTTCAGTATATCACAAAAACAAGATGGAACTTTAATAAAATAGTTATAACCTCACGTATTATGATGATTAGTCCAAAGTCTATTCCGATATCCCGAGTTACTTCTTATACACTTTTGCTACAGGACATTCCCATAGTTCTTCAGGAATGGTTTCTGATGGTATACGAGTATGAAGATCATTATTGTTTTTATTGTGTCGTATATAGTGGTACTGTTATAAGCAGTATTCGATGTCAGGAGTTATACTGATTTTGACACGTTTAGAGCGCCCTAACGCCTAAAAGAAGTTCTAAACCTTTGGGTTTTGTTTTGACAAGTTTAATATTTTCAAAACCCCACCCTCTCTGGGATCAATTGGAGGCATTTGAATCTGATATACATTTTTTAAATCCTGGAGTTTTCTATATGACTTTTAGGATATTTTTAGTATTTTTTCAAGAAATGACTTCAATTAATTTCTTTATATTTTTTTGTTCCAATAGATTTCGTTTATAAACATGTTAACAGTTCGGTTTTACTAAAACACACAAAGTTTAATAAACTGCAAAAGTATTTTGTCAAACTTCTGCTACTTCTTCACTATTAAAACTAAAAGGTTTTTTTGTTATTTACGTTAGTAAACACGCACTTAGCCCCTTAGCAACCAACCATCTAAACAACGCTTTAAGAACGCGTCCATAGCAACGGCCATTAAAATGCATGGAGTCCATTAAAAATATTTTAGCGGACTTTCGGGTTTAGATTTTATCAGTGCTCGTAAATCTTGGGATAAATATGATTTTGACACAAAACACAATTTTTGGGAATAAATGTAAACAATAATTGTCAGAGAAATATGTACCCCTTTCTCTTGTATATTGTTCACGGTCAAGTCTGCAAGTTCTTATCCCCGGCAAGCACCAAATACTCCAAAAACAAGAATGACCTTCAAAAATAGATATATGTGGTCGTCAGCCTCTAGTGAGAACTTAGTTACTTGTTTTTCCGGCTATTTAGGCTTGTAATCAGCTTATATTTTTCTTCAAATATTCAATAACTTTATAATAGTACATTCAAATAAATTTTAAATAATTAGCCTTCAGTATTTTCTATTATTTCAAATTATAGGGAATGAATAACTCACGTGGATACTCAGTCTTTTTATGTATTTTTATACATTTTTTCAGCATACTAAAGTACGACAGGAGACTAGTTGGTTTGAATGTTTTTGATCGTTCGTTCAAAAGTGCTGGCATAAATCTTCGTTAATGCCTCGAACATTTCTTTTCGTTCGTCAATCACAAACTACATCATACGCTTTTTCATAAGTGTTTACAGATTTAGAAGGCATCAAACTATATTTTGCATCGTCTGCTTCCTCCAGAATACCATTGGCACGAAAATATACGCCGATACTTCGAAATTCTAGGACGTTTTTTCTCAATCAGCTGGCATTAGCAGAAAAAAGCATTCAATTGTTTATTCACAAACAAGTATCCAGTATCCAGTACAACCAACCTTAGCTACAGAAATCCGAGAGTAATGACAATTTTTTCTTAAAGTGATAAAAGTTTATTTTGAATAAGCGATAAAATAGAAATAACAAAAAACATTGTATATGACTCGTCCTCTATTAGTCTTTAAGAACTCGTGGCATAAATAACTATTCTTTCTCACGTACGTAGTGTATAAACTATTAACAGTTCTTATTCTTTTTGAAAACGTCTAAAAATGTAGGTTTTTTTTATCAAAACAATGTAAAAATATCATTAATAATACAGTGAGAAAAGTAAAATTATCGTATTAATCGAAAGATTCTTTATTTTTTTGTTCTGTATTTTTTTTAAGACTGGGTAAAATATTTATGACTAGAGGGAACTGAATTTAAAATTAAGAACCTTTACATTAAAAACTATAAAGTGTTTGACCTTGAGCCCAATCTGAATCCTAAACAGGCGTCTGTAGATACAGTATTGATTCCCCTTCTAAGGCCTACGGCTATAAACATCACCCTTCTTCCATCTTGCCGACAGGCAAAAAAAAACGCAATTAAAACGAGAAAACGCGATTACGTCGCCATCTCGCGTCGGCGCGCGGAATCCCGGAAGCGCAGCGCGGCGCGGCGGCGGGCGTCGTAACTACGTTCCGGGACCCGGCGGCGGCGCTGCCCTGGATGCTTGCTGCGTTCGGCCGGCGCGACGCGATGTCTTTAATGGAGACGACGAGGCCCCAAAAATTCCATTAGCAGGCGCCGCCGCGCGTAGCCCCGGGCAACGGACGGTCCGCGCCGCCGGCGCCGGCAGAGGGCGGTGGCGACGGCACCTCGGTGGAGGAGACGAGCACGCCGGATGGCGAGGCGGAGACGCACTGAAATGCTCGTTTCGGGTCACTGGCCTCCATAAAACGTCGGTTTGCATGCCGTCGGTCACAATAAATAAATTAATCAGTATATGAATTCATGAATTTCAGGTACATTGCGGTTTCATTGGCAGATGGGAGAGATGCACAGAGACACTAAAGGAAAAATTAGTGGTGCTACAACAGCACTTACTTTCTCACATTATTTCTAAATTTGCAATTTTTAAAAATTCAGAGGGTTCGAAGAAAATGAGATCCGCGCCATTCTATTAAGCATCCTTTCTTCTATCCGTGAAAAAAAATTGAAGAAACAATTTACAGCGATTTTTGAAAAAAAATTATATATTGCATCAATTTGAAGTACAAATTAAGCTAAAACTAGACGATTTTTTTAAAAAAAATTGTACACGTCCTATTTAAAAGAATTGGTATCTTAGAACAGATTTTCTTTAAAACAAAAGACTCTATCTTGAATTTTCTAGTTTTGAAATGTTAAAATTTTGCAGTTTCCGAAATTAGAGTTCGCCAGAAATGCGACTTGTTCCAATGTTGTACCATCCTCTCTACATGTGAGGATAAAATGTTAACAATTTTCGAAACAATTTCGAAATTTTCGAAAAATAGGAGATTTTAACGCACATGAGATCTAAACCTTTCTCTTAAGCATCCTTTACGCTAGCCAAGGACTAAATTTAATGCGAAAAATTGGTGCTATTTTTGAGAAAATTTTAACAATGTTTTCGAGGCTTCATGGAAAATACCCTCAAAAATCAAAATATCCATTTGAAGCTCCCAAAGCCTCAAGTTCGTTCAGAGCGTTCGGGGAATATCAATTTTAGTGAAAATAGGCTTAGCGGTTTAGGCACTAGTCTTCCCACAGACGCACGGACGCATGGACGGACGAAACGATAGACGTTTTGCTGTCAATCGATTTTTCGGCATCAGGGAACCACAAAACATATTCTGGCTACAACGCATTTAGAGAAAGGAATTTCCTATGCATAGCAACTGGATTTAGCTACTGCGTGGATAGAATTTATCTACTCTCTACTTTTACTAGGGCCCACCAGAATGATTTTTCTGCCAAAAATTCTTAGTTTTTCCGGAGCACTAACTTTCTCTTCTTACGAAGTAAGTACGAGAAAGTAAAACGGGACTCATGAGGACAGAGGTAACGTACGATAGATTAAAATGATTGTGTAAGGTTTTGGGGCACGTCAGTCGTGGTCAATTGCCCCGTTGGGGTAGTTAATATCACAGAAGGTGGTGGAGTTCCTCCTTGCGAGGTGGTGAGATCCAGCGCCGACATACTCCTCACGGCTTGCAGGTGGTTTCATCCTCCAAGTATCTCTACCTCGGTGGATAATTCCACACCCGGAACAAGCAGTGGTCTTCTGACATATATGGAAGTTTAATGGATGTAAGTATAAAAGTGTGTAACAATGAGGACAGGACAAAGACGTTTGGGCCGATCTGACTCGACTAAGGACGAAGCAAGGTCCGCAGGGCAAGTTTGGGCCGATCTGAAACGACTAGGGATAATAGATCGGCCGGGCCAGTTTGGGCCGATCGGAACTGACGGAGGAGTGGAAGGTCTGTGCACACGGGCGACGAGCTCACGAGTAGCATTCGTCCCCCCGCTAAGCAGAGGTCAAGCTGTTATATAGGCCTTTATTGCTGAGACGTTCTTTCCGCGGCGGAGCTACGTCACTGTACTTACTAGAATCCCTAGATACAGAGAGTAGCGCAACCGCCGCCATTTGATATCCTCTCCCGCGAGAGCCCCGCCAGGCAGAAATCAGGAGCTGAAGGAAAATTATAACAATTAGTGACTTTATGGAGATGTTTAAGTTTATTAATATTGATTTGGTATAGATTTATGGTTTTCAACACACAGAATATCTCACAGTTTAAATTCTCCTGGCAACTGGACATAAAATGGCGGGATCGGCGAAACAATGCAATGCGCTACTCCCTGTATCTAGAGACTCGAGTGCTTGCGCGGGCGCCCGCCGTCTGCGGCCACGTGACCGCGCCCACTGTGACGGGGCCGTGGCGAGCGGCCGCACGCAGGGGGTTCCCCTGCCCGGGAGGGCGCCCGAGGGGCCGTGCGTCCGCAAACCGGGACCCGCTCGCGGAGTCGCCGCTGCGCCAATTGAGGCTTTCTCCGACACGAGAGCCGCGCCGCCAAACCCGACACCGGGCTTTCCTCCCGCCGACCGGTCCACGGCAACATGCTCCTCCAGCACATCCACAAGCTCGGCTGGAGTGCGATTTTCGTAACTCTGCCCCTCAAGGCCCGTCTTCATCGAATTGAACTGATACCTTATTTTACATGGCGACACTCAGGCCAAGAGGCCTACTCTTCCGTCAGACCACGCAAATTTTGTTACGCTTCTTTCACCAACTGGCGGAGAAAGAAGATACAACTCAGGCGATTTGAATTTAGCTAAGAGGCTTCATTTAGGCTTGAGGATCTTTTATGTGCAGTAAATCTACTTGCATGGGACAGCCGGCTTTACTTCCGCTTCGAAGGAAGGCGTACGAAGGTTTTTTCTTTGCCCTTAAAAATCCACCTCTTCAATCGGGTTTGCACCCGCCATCTTAGGTATAACAGTCCGATATGCTAATCGTTACACCATCGACTCCGATATCCACGATGTAATATGTCACGGAAACGGTCGTCTCAAACATTAGGATCTACCTGAGATAGTCGCTGCACAGGACAATCGTTGTGACCCTATGCTATCGTGCAATTTTTATAACTTTGTCTCGTCTTCACGATGGAATTTGTCACGGCTTCTTTCTCCCTTGTGTCGCTAGATGTCGCATGATCGCAAGCACTGCTTGTTACGGTCGCGATCATGCGATATCTAGCGGTACGGCTGAAAAAGATACGAAATATCGTGACGTATTCCATCGTAAAGATGGGCCTTGAGGGGCAAAGTTATAAAAATCGCACTGTAGCACAGGGTCACAACGGTTGTCCTGTGCAGCGACAGTCTCAGGGCGATCCTAGGGCAGTGGTGCCAAGGTCTTCTATTGGTGGCAGCGGCATGCGTCGTGGCTCCGTAGCATGCCACGAGCTACTCTGCACCACTAGCGTCGGGAAAGGAAACTATTAGTAACTCCGCCGTTTTACAACACGGATGGCGTTGTCTCTGGTGGCGGGGTAATAATGAACTACGTGAGGGGCCATTTCGTCGTAGCACTCGTGCCACGGACTCTCGTGGCATCGATCTTGACAACAATGTCCGAGGCTTTGAGTTCCGATGACGGTGGCTTTTCCAATAAAAACGAGGTCCTATTAAGGCGCTGTCTGGGGCAGTATTCTAGTTATAGTTATAGTTATAGTTAATGCCTTATTTTACGTGGCGAGACTCGGGCCATCAGGCCCGCTCTTCCGTCTGACCACGCAAATTTCGCTACGCTCCTTTCACCTAGCGGAGAAAGAAGGTATTATCTCGGGCGACGAAACAGGCGATTTGAATTTAGCTCAGAGGCGTCATTTGGGCTTGAGGATCTTTTACATGCAAGTAAATCTACTAACATGGGCCAGCCGGCTTTACTTCCCCTCCGCGGAAGGCGTACGAAGGATGCTCTGATCGATAGTTTTCTGTGATTTTTCCGATCAACCCCAGGTGAATGCGTAAGCAGTACACTATCAAACGGACCACAGATCGCGCGCAAACTTTCCTTCATCTTTCTTGTTTTCACCCCACACACACACACACAAACACACACACTAACGTCGGGAACTCAGAGCTTACCCCAGCTGGGGGCGGTGCCCTCCTTGTGGAAGTTATCTGGAGGGGAAATCGCTGAAAGCCAACATGCCGTTCACGTTCACGTCGGATTCACGTCCAGCGGGGAGAGATACACTGCCACCCTTCAGGATATTACATGACTAGCACGTACGACACTATTACAATTGATGCGCCCGAAAATACCAATCAAATTAATCGAGCTTATATGTCAGGGGAAACAGGGTGAAAATAATCTAGTTCGAGAATTAAAAGTAATTAATCAATGACAAAAAATGCGCGCTTCGAATTTTAAAATTATAAGTAATTTCATTAATATCAGAATATATTGGTCGTTTATTTAAAGACAAAAAATTTTTAGATAACTGTTTTATAACAATATTAAATGAGATACATAAATGAATGACCAATATATTCTGATAAAATTGAAAAAAATCTATAGACAGAAAATAAATATGGATTGTAATTTCATTAATATTATAAGTAAAATTAAGAGGATTAATAAAGGGTCTATTTTGCCCGAAAATATTTGTTTGTATATCAGCTTTATAAACGACATTTTCTGTTGCAAGAAATCATTCTTAATCGTACATTTTACGACGCAAATGATGACGTACAACGATGATAGTATTTTACGGCACGAATCATTGCGTCATCACATGTTCAGCCAATCGCAGCGAGAGAATTGTGAGGAAGTAAAGGTAAATGAAACAGTTCACCATTCAGTTTCTCGCACAGATGCAAATACCCGAGACGTTACAAGAAAGTCGTTTCCGTAAAATTAAGTTTGATTCGCTTATAAATTTATAATCCTGTTATAAAAATGCAACTCGTTTACAAGGCCACTTTATTGTATTTGTACGAATTTGAATTCTATTGTTAACATGCACATTTCCAGAGATTTGTATGTATTACCGCATTTGTGAGTAGAAGTGCTTCAAATTATTTCCAATAAAGGATCTCGAAATCAAAAATTTTGTGTAAATAACTTGAAATTTTGCATTTACAGTAACGCTTAAACTTTAAAAACAGCTTCAAATTTTTCCACAAAAATTTCCATATAGGACGAAGTTTCACTCTTTCTATAATATTCGTAAAGTAATATTTCGGTTCTACCATTAGGGTACGGAAAATTGAAAGAAAAAAAGAAATGTACTTTGGGCGCCGATAGAAGGCAACCGGCAAGAGGAGACAGAAGACCGAAAAGCTAGCCCAGTCCAAAGAAATGAGAAAACTTACTAGTACGAGAAAATCTGTGCCATTTTGTAGCACTATTAGTTTCTAAAATTTTGTGATGTGCGCTAACAAAATTGGTGCAGGTTGGTATCGTTGAACTGATGTTCAATCAGTACTTTTGTATTCTCTTTCAGGGAAATGAATTTTAGTAACAACAAATTGTGATGTTTTCATTGTTACTCATTAGTTCATTGTGTTAGTCTTTCTTTTGGTGGACAGGGTTCGTAACGAGATAGAGATTGGGAACTGCTGGTTTAGAAAAACAAAGTCATATGAAATGAAATACTGATTTTAATTAAGTTATTGGTAGGGATCGGATGCTTATGACATAAAAAATGAAAATATGACCATAAATATGACTTCAACATTTTTTGGTTACGTTACCGAAACTTTTAAAATCTTTCCACTGTTTAAATTACAATTATATTGAAAATGTACTTTTAAAATCTAGCACATTCACAATTCAGTCCCTCTCTTTGATGCATCTTGAAGACAATTCTACCAACTAAAATTATTTATAGAATCGGTTGACCTTGGGGAAATAACTGACAAAACTAAACTAACACTTCCTTTGCATTTGGTGCTTTCTACTCTCTCTTGTTCTCCAATATTGTAACGACAACCAACAATTAGATACAATAATTGAAAGTAAATAGATAACAGTTAAATAGAAAATGTGAAAAATCTCTTTGAGACGATTGCAGCCAAGTATGCAAAAGTGGAAAGAAAAAGATAAAAATGGGACAAAAGGTACAAAAATTCATGGACAAATATGACCATAATAAGAAAAATTTACAGAAAATTATCAATTGAGTTTAAAATAGCCAAAATATGACTGTATATGACACGTGAAAATTGCATAATTTGAGTCATTGTAGAGAAAATAATGCTGAACTTACATTTTCTAATTAATAATGTTAAATTTAGCAAATCAAAATAAGCTTTTTACACAAACCCATGTATTTTTAAAATATCCATTTCTGAAACTTTCTTGGAAGTCGTTTCTCGATTTATTTCTAAGTCTTCAACCAGATTTATAAAACCTGTCAACCGGTTATTTTTTTTCAATTCCCCGTGGTTCCCCGCAGTCCTATATACTATACCTTATGGCTTCCTTTGCGATACCGTACTTTCCTCTAACCACAAGGCGCACACCTGTGTTACACTCACACACACACACACAACACATGGACACATACGTTTCCTGAAGGCCATCTCTCTAAAGCACCCGCTGCGTTTCTTTTCCTTTTGCTTTCAAGCGTTTTATCTCTCCGATTTCCCCGTTCTTCTTGTTTTTGCTGTGTTTGCCACTAATGATAGACAACAACCTGTTACGTACGACGTCAGACCACTGCATTTATGGTAAGAAAGTACCATCTATGTTTTGCTTCCACAACAATTATTTATTTCATGGAATAATCTAATAATATCGTTAGGGAAATGTGACGGAGTTTCTTTGGAAATATGTTTGGCATCAAAGATTAAATACAGAACTTAAGAGCTTTGACGCGCGCTCTTCGGAGAAAAAAACATCACAAATTCGTATTCATGATTCCAAATTATGGCAGCATTCGTAATTATTACGAAGTGGATTTCGATTATTTAGCCAATTTTGTGCTGTTGCTTCAGAGCGTAGCTGAGCTAAATTTCTTGATTTGGTTAGTTTTGGATGCTATCTAGATTAAGATGTTGGTGCATATTTGTGCATATTTGGTCGATTTTCCTGTAGGTGCATATTCGTGTAATTATAGGTGCATATTTTGAGTGTATTCGTGTAATTATAGGCGCGTATTTGGAGTATTCTGTTAAAATACAGACTTAAGTCTACAACTGTTCATGAAACCAGAATCTATTTATTTGCAAGCATTCATCGATTAGAAAGAGCTTGTCACATTTTGTTTTCTTTTATTTCCTACAGATGATAAAATATTTGTGCAAAGTAGGATATTTCTTGACATATTTTTTAAACCTAGCAGAAGAAATGCAACACTTACAATGTACTTCTCTAAGACGAATATTTAGTACATCAATTATATCTCCAGAAAATAAGGTACATTATGTTTGTACGAAAAAATATCGTTTCGTTCTAAGAATGATTCTACAAAAATTGTATAAAAACAGGTTTATACAGGAAATAAAATACTGATAATTTGAATTGCTTATTAAAATCCATACTTCAGAATGTTTTGGTCATAAATGTTTATTTTTAAAAGCATATTTCATGATCTTTTGGGGATACAAACCCTCTCTCTAGTAATTATATTACATTTCAGTTGTTTATTTGAAAATAGACTTATTCTAAATTATATACAATGTTTTGTTATTTAATTATCGTTAGAGTAATATCACCGTATTAGCACTGTACGACGGGTGTACCAAAAGTAAGGTTCCCAATGAGCTAGATCCTCGAGGGAAGGATTCGCTAGATCGCCATCCGCGATTCGCTACGTCGTTTAGTGTTCGCTTGGCAGCCGTCAGAGATGAAAGTGTCGATCGCCGCTCCCGCCAAGTGCGAGGTTCGAGCAGTAATCCGGTTTCTCCACGCAAGGAAGTTACCGCAATCCAGAAGGAGCAATCCAGAATCGCCGGAGAGGGCGACTGACGGAGGGAGTAGTGCTTCTTCACGACAACGCTCGACCCCACGTCGCTCGTCCAACATAAGCGCTTTTGAAGAAATTTGGGTGGGCCGTTATGCCCCATCCCCCGGACAGGCCGGACTTAGCCTCCAACGATTATCACCTCGTCCCCAAGCTAAAGAAACACTTAGGTGACAAACGCTTCAAGAGTGACGGTGAAGTCCGAGCAGATGTCATACGCTTCCTCAACGGATTCGACTTATGAACACAAAAACTGGAGCACCGCCTTCAAAATTGTGTCGAAAAAAATGGAGATTATATTGCAAAATAGACAACAGTGTAAGCTTTTCAACGATGTATAAATTAATAACAATAAATAATGTTTCCTATTTGTAAAAAATATGGGAACCTTTCTTTTGGTACAACCCTCGTACTTCTCTTAATCTTAACTTAAAGTATTTTCAATAACTTTGCCTCTTCTCTAGTGCAGTTGATGCAGTTGATTAATTACTAGTGGTTCCGGGTGCATCAACTGCTAAGGTCATTAGTTTCATACGTGTAGTGTATGTTTCTTTGCTAACGAGGAGTCGGATATCTTCCCCCGTTGCATGGTGAGATCTGGCGCCGATCTACCTGTCGGCTGGTCGGATTTTCCCCACCCAGATATCTCCCACCAGCAAGGCACCGCCCCATTCACGACAAGCTCCGAGCTCCTGATCTGTCTTCCGGCTTGTATGGTAATGTAGTGAGTATTAGTGTAAGAGTGTGTAAGTAAGGGGTGAGGTATAAGTCAACGGAGAGGAAGGAGAGATCGTGCACGGTCCGTGGCCCGTTTCTTAGGATGCTCCGTCATTCGCCTGGTGTTGATCGGAGAAACCACGAAAAACTACCGATCAGAGCAGCCGGCCGCTAGAATTCTCCTCCAGACAGCTAATGAATTCGACCTACCTAAGTCCAGTGTCGAAGATTCTGCCACCGTCAGAATTCGAACCTAAGACCTCCCGATCGGAGGCACTGCAGTGATATGACTTGATGTCCTGAGGCACTTCTCCTGGTAGATAACCACCGACTTTTCAAGTAATTAATGAGTAGATTTGTCTCACTAAACGATAAACAAATATTAAAATTATCTGTTACCTGAAACACAAATTAATCGCTCTGCAAAATCAGCGGTTCTGGGTGTCATTATAGAGTGTAATTAACAATGCGTCCCGTTATAAAAAGATAGAGTAATCTTCACTTTCTATAGCAGCGACGTCTTTCACGGCCAGAGTCAATATTAGTTAATGTTCCCGGGCTGTAGGTCGTGGTCTAATTGGCGTTGAAGGACCAAACAGTGTCTCCTCTCATGGACAATAAAAGACAGGAAGAGAGGCGCGCCACGCTTGAGTATGAGTATGAGTACGTATGAGTGAGTGAATGTGTTTTAAATATACCTTAAGAATGAATGAGAGTGTGCATGATTACAAAATAAAAGAAAAAAGATTAACATTACAGAGAACTTTTAAATTGAATATAAAAGAAGAAAGTTTATTAAACTAAGCATCGCCCGAAGTGGTATTCTGAATAGTTTTAATTTAGATATAAGTTAGTTTATTTAACCTAACCCCCTCTCCCGCTGCACAAGCCAAGTCGGCTGCAGCAGAATTGTATCCGTCCTTTGAATAAATTGTCGCCTCTCCAGAGTCACCCAATCAAAACATCAAATATCTAGGTCTAAATCTTGATACGAAGCTTCATTGGAAGGAACCTATAAATGCAATAACGCATCAAGCAGAAGTAAAGATCCTCCAACTAAAACCACTCATTAATCACAAAAGCAAACTATCTTTAAACAACGCAATAGCTCTCAACAAACATATTATCCGACCTACTATGACATACGCATGCCTCATCTGGCTAAATACCGACCTACTATGACATACGCATGCCCCATCTGGCTAAATACCTCAAGAACCAACTTAAACAAAATCCAAATCATCCAGAACAAGTACCTCAGAACAATAACTCAAGCCCCATGGTTCGTTTCAAATCTTCAGTTGCACAAAGAATTAAATATTCCATACATAATCTCATTCATTACCAAGATCTCCAGCAAATTCTACTCTTTCATCAAACAAAACGACCAACTATCCCATTTCAACCTCGCTCAAATCCCGGATTACCGAACTAGAATTAAAAATAGGTTCCCTATTCAAGCTTTTTTAGACATTCAGTCCGAGTCGTAAAGTAAGTAAGGCGCTTCATGAGCTCCCTTACCCTGTGTAGTTAGTTTTAGATTTAAGTTAGTATTAAGTTAATTTAAGTCGCTAAGAATGCATATGTAAAAGTACAAGGTACTGATCTATATAACTTATATTACCAATAAAATAAAATGAAAATGAATCTCCAGAGTAACTGGAGGGGGGAAAACGAGTGCTACGCCTCTCGTCAACCAGCCGCCGTCCCGTACACTCCGCTCGAGAACTCGTCGATGACCACCGCAGCCGCGGTCGAAACCTTTGTCTCTTTAATGCCAATTGGACCACAGTCTACCAGCCCGGAAACCATAACTTCTCCACTTTTTCACTTCTTATTGTAATAAAGCTTCAAATCGCTTGAAATAACCGCTTATTAACTGTGAAGCTGCGAAATGTGCCTGGCAATTGCCTGTTGAAAGATGGAATATTTAAACAACAGTAGGACATCGGTTATCCGAACGTCAATCATCCGAAACGTCAAATATCCGAACTCACATTTTCTCTTAACAGAACAATTCTCACAGACAGAAATGTCATCTGCAATGGATCTGATACTGTTGTGTTCAAGAACAGGGAAGGGAAGTCGACATTATCGATGTCTCAATTCCAATCTCTAATCTTCAGTTGAAACACACAGAAAAGAAGACTAAGTGTGTGGATCTCTCAGGGTCTATCCTCCAATAATGGAATGTTAACAAAGTGAGAATCTTCCCAATTATAATATCAAGTACTGGAGCCATCCCGAAGACCATGCATCAAAGTCTCAAGGAATTAGATCTTCCTGAAAACCTATGGCAGCTTATGCAGAAGGTTACTATCATCTCAACGGCCAGAATCGTCAGAAAATTTGTAGAAAATCAACGTGAATAATTAGATTGAAAATTATAATCATAATTTGTATTGTGGTTATGTTAATCTGTACAAATTATATCGTCACCGTAGAGATAGATGTAATTTAATAATAATAATAATAATAATAATAATAATAATAATAATAATAGGCAAAGAAACGAAAGTCGTAAATGCAAGAGTGTGGAAATCGATATCAGCCAAATGCCGGGGACTAAAGAGCATAGGACTTACAACGTCCTAGTTATCTGAGCTCTGGGATTTGTTCCGCAAAATTTGTGTAACAACTTGGCTAAACTTCCATGACATTCAAAAGTCTAGGAAGGCCTTATTTGGAACAGCCCATATTTGCGCAAAGTACCGTGGAGGCACCGACAGATCTTACATCTGCTTCATAGGAAGCTGGTTGCAACCTGGAGTACATTTTATATTCAACCGATCTTATCTTTTGTCGTGATGTGGAGGAATAATAATAATAATAATAATAATAATAATAATAATAATAATAATAATAATAATAATAGTAAAACAATTACTAAATCGATATTTATGTTTGAAAAGTGCTTTGTAGAGAAAATGAAGCTATAAATGCTTTGGTTGAACACGGACCAGAGCAAAATACTTTCCTCGCCATAGAATGAATGAATGAAACACACGATAGCGTGTAAAATTATTTAATCTTCAGCACAATTTCCTTGGGAGTATTTATTACCGGATTGCCGTTAGACTGGTCGCCATGAAGCGACGCGGAATCTGGATCCGGGAATTCCCCAATCAGGCCAGGTGATCGATTCGGACGCCCCTGCCGTTGGCCCCGCGAAGCTTCCCAATGTGTCTGTGAAACCTCGCCTAAGGCACGTTCAGATTGAATGCGTGATCGGCAGAAAAAATTTGGGGCGTGAGCAGCCGTCTAATGTGCCAAAGTGGTCACACTGCATTCGATACCACCAGACATTCGTTTTCAAATTAATAAGCACTAGTAGCATAACCGACACTGTAAACTATTTTAAAGTGTTTTCATGTGTTGAAAATTTCGTTATATGAAATTTCGTTGAAATTTCCAAATGATACGTCAATGCTTCTTATTGTCTTTGATATGGAGCTCTACATACACTGCATAACTTCCCTGGATTGAGAGGATCGTGGTAACGAGGAAAATATGAAACAGGTTGAATGATGCTACAAGTTCTCTTAAGGAGTAAATTATGAGAAGGAATTATGGGAGGGAAATATGAAAAGATAAACCGAATCAAATTAACATCTAGTTAATTAGTAAATAAGCAAATCGGAATCAATAAAATTAGGTTATGTAATTAAATAAAATAAAATAATCTAAGTACTACGGACGTTAACTGGCTCTAATGATCTCGGTGCAAACGCCCTCGGCCATTTTGTCTCTTCTCAATCATTAGAACCCTTATAACGGCCTTGGTGCATAAATAACTATTAAACATAATTTCTATCATGCCTAGCGTTGTACAAATATGTTCTTACAGTATCAGGCATTGGAGTTATCAATGAATCGTAGTAGCTGATAACGTTATTCTCCCGTTCAAAAATTCCCAACAACCAATAGCCTTTTATGTTACATCCATACGGGATATGAACTGGTAATATTGTAATTTGAAAGTTATATTCACCGTAAAATATACTTGCAGGTACTGATGATGCGAATACAGTTTATTACAGCTACATTCTTTACCCTTTTTTAGTAATATGCATAAAAATGCACATAAAAGATCACCTGTAATCTGCTCTTCTATGTTATTCTCTAATCCTAATATACTGTAAGATCATTTTCAATTAGTTATAAATTGTGTCGCAATGTCTTTTACATCAATATTTGATCCTTCCCCTAATATGCATAACACTTCTATATTTTCGCTCTCATTTTTGAAGAGATTAAAACTCCACAAAGTCAGTTTAATTTGTATTCTCTTCTACTTCTTCAATTCCTCAAATAAACGTTTCGTATAAATTAAAAGGCGACTGCTTTGTATGTTTAAGTGAATAAGGTGTTGAGTTTACTAAGAATATGTTTTAGGTCACATTTATTTGAAAATCGGTATTTTGGACACACGAACGTAAAAGTGAGAAGTTGAACGTAAGAACGTTTATTCCCTAGCATTACTTACAGTTTTGTTTCCTCCGTATACACTTGAAATTCTGCAAATTTAATAAGTTCCAAGGCGATACTGTTCGTAGGTTTCTGCAAATTTATTTTAAAAATACGGTTAGACGGATGAAAATTAAAATGAAATCTGCCACAAGATTCGCTTAGTAATCCAATTGTTCGCTTAAAGAAGGCAGCAGCATGAGTGTTAGTAATGCCGTAAAAGAACATTTTGGCGCACGAAGGAAAATCGCCTTTGGGTACTGGATTTTAATCAATGCCGCATAGATCTATTTAGTTGTTTGAATTCCTGGCATACTCATTAAGAAAGCGTCAAAATACGCAAGAACACGGTTTTGTAAATTTCTTTGAACCTTCTGGCCGGATCCGACGAAAAATTATCAGTTTCCCACTAGGAGACGCGTCGAATGACACCTCATACGTCTCAATTGATGCACGAGAAGTGGTGTAACCGTGAGTGACTGATCAATATACACACACACACATTCACACACGCACATCAACAGTTACTCAAATACTGTGCAGGGATATGCGACGTGTGCGGGAAACTAAAATATTAAAACTGTCACTGTGAACTCTGTTTAATACAATATCGGTATGTTATGATGTAAGAGAGATGTTTCTAAATGAAACTTTCTATTCTTATTACATTAATGAGGTTAGATTCATGTGTGCCTCAAAGTATTGGCAACATGTCGCACCAATTTCTTTCAGCCATAATTTAAAAAAATTAAATCGGTCTTCCTCAGGACTTTTTGTTCACAAACCAACGAAGTAAGTTTGTCTATGTCCATACTGAATGGATCGTTTACTAATCTTCTACTAAACTTCTCTCTTGGAAGTGTGCGCCAGAACGTCTGTCAAGCTATGCTACCGTATCTGCACTCTAATGAGAGCTTGAGATACTTGTTTCTTTTGTATGTTTTTGTTGTTTTTTTTTCAGATAGAGCAAGAGACGCTTAGAAATGACGCAGGTTGCTTTTTCGTTGAACTCACAGAATTTTTGGAAAATTAAAACAGTTCAAACTTTTTCAGGTGTCGTCCTAACAATACTATTAAACACAGATTTTTGCCTGAATAAAATTTATTTTTAAAGATAAAACTTTAAATAAAGCCATGTAAAATATTTCAAAAATATGTGTAGTTTTTATACATCATACTTATGTACAACTCTCAACAACTCAACGTTTTCTCAACAACGGCTTTAACTTTTGCCTGCATTTTTCTTGCCGGAGAGAGCAAAATACGGTTGTAAAAAATGCACAAGGCCAATTTTCCGTGAATTCTGTGTTTTGGCCTTCTAAATCAATATATAGGAACATATATAAGAAAATAAAACTAATGTTTTGCAACTCCACATACTTTCTCGTATAATTGAAATCGGCCAAGTAATATTGTGTTAAGCATTCCATCTTAACAACATTAAACCGCCGTTACTCGCGGAGGTCAGAAAAAACTACCATTCTTTTAGTTTCATCTGAAAACTAAAATGTTTAACACTTCTATCTATATTATCTCTTTCTAGAAAGCCGGATAAAAGTCGTGGGTTTGAAAGGGCAAAAAATCCTTCGTACGTATTCCTTCGGAGGGGAAGTAAAGTCAGCTGTTCCATGTTCTAGATTTACTGCATGTAAAAGATCCTCAAACCTAAAAGAACCCTCTGAGCTAAATTCAAATCGACTATTTTGTTGCCCGAGTAATACATTTATTCTCCGCTAGAAGGTGAAAGGACTGTAGAGATATTTGCGAGGTCAGAATAAAGAACAGACCTGATGGCCCGAGTCTTGCCGCGTAAAATAAGGGATCATTGAATTAACTTGAATTGAATTCAATGGTACGTAGCGGTATTTGGGTGGTCAGAAGGAAGAGCAGGCCTGATAGCTGGAATCTCAGCTTGTAAAATAAAGCATCATTGAATTGAATTAAAAGTTGAGTAGCGATATTTGCATGGTCAGAGGAAAGTATAGGCCTGATGGTCTGAGTTTCAGAAAGTGAAATAAGGCATCATTGAATTGAATTGTAAGGTGTGTAGCAAAATTGGTCAGATGGATGAGCAGGCCTGAGTCTCGCCACGTAAAATCCATCGCCATCATTGAATTGAATTGAATTGAACATAGCGATATTTGCGTGGTCAGAAGGAAGAGCAAGACAGACGGCCAGAGTCTCCCCACATAAAATAAGGCATCAGTGAATTGAATTGAAAGGTGCGTAACGAAAATGGTCAAACGGATGAGCAGGACTGAGCCTCGCTACGTAAATAAACCATCGTTGAAATGAATGAAAGGTGCGTAGCGAAATTGGTGAGACTGATGAGCAAGCTTGAGTCTCGCCACGTACAATAATCCATCAATGAATTGAATTGAATTGAACTGAAAGGTGCATAGCGAAATTATTCAGACGAATGAGCCGGCCTGAGTCTCGCCGCGTAAACAAGTCATCATTGAATTGAATTGAAACATCTCATTTTGTCCCGCCGCGCCGGCCAAGCGGCCCCACTGTACCTCGCGGCCGGCGCGGGTGGGAGGCGTGGGGGGGGGCAGCGGAGAGTCTCCTCTCGCTGCTCCTCGCGCCTCGTCGGCGCGGGCCGCGGGGGTGGGGGGTGATAAAAAGCCAGGCGACCTCCTCCCGCCGCGCCAGTACGCTCGCGTCTCGCCCGCCGCGCAGCTCGCAGCCGTCGCCGGCAGCCGCTGCTTCCGACGTCGGTCGCTGGGAGCGCGCGCGTCGCACCCACCTGCGCGGGGCAGGGGAGCCTTGTCTGCCAAGTGTCCACGCGAGCCAGGAGCCATGGAGGCTGCCTTTGTGAGTACAAACCATGCTTGATTTGTAAAAAATTAGGTCCAGGAACGCCCCCGCCCCCAAATTAAATACATAGGCACACAAAATTAAAAAATTTGTCAGACCCAAAGACTTGACTGCCATCTCGATCAGGTTTTCGTCCAGTTTCCCTGATCCATTGAAGAAATGTTGAGATGGCCCCTTGTTTTGCTTCTGGACGTAAATGTAGCTCCACTGTGCGCACGT
The DNA here is from genome assembly GCA_031308135.1 of Acheta domesticus. Taxonomy (NCBI): domain Eukaryota; kingdom Metazoa; phylum Arthropoda; class Insecta; order Orthoptera; family Gryllidae; genus Acheta; species Acheta domesticus. Next base: position 64,041,128 of record JAHLJT010005437.1, on the reverse strand, counting down.
TTTGTTCAACACACCTTTTCTTTTAGTGGTGGAGTAGAGCTGAAGGTGAGTTACTATTTTATTAACAATGCAGAAAAATCGCATCTGCATTTCGTTTACCGTTGCAAGTATGTTTTCTATAACTCGGGAAAGAAATATCTAGTTTTTCAAATGTTGCTAAACTTGCGCTTTTCTAAAATTTATTATTATATCTTTTTTATATTTTATTCGTCTTTCAACCATCGTATTTATAGTTAAAATGTTAGGAAATGATTGTGGAACTTAAGAAAAGCACAAATAATCTTCTCCCCATACGTCATATACAGTTTTCATTTTTTTTTGACCAAATAAATCAAAATCAAAGACACAAGTTTCTGTTTGTGTGCTGAATTCGAATATGAAGCCAGATATGCGCCGCCATCTTTTCTATTTTTTAATCGCAAAAAAAAACCGCGAAGTTTACACTTTACAATTTCAAGGAGTTTTTCGCAATTTAAAAAAAAAACCTGGAAGGTGGTAGTTTAACCCTGGCTTCAGATTCCGATTCAGCGCGTCAACATATATAGAGGAACATATGTCAAGTCTTTGGGTCTAACAACACTTCCCGAAAACAACTAATACACTGTCACAGGGTTTTTTCCGCGATTAAAAAAAAACTGGAGGGTGGGAGTGCTATTCTGGCTTCATATTCCGACTCAGCGTATTACTTAGAGAAGCATGTGTCAATCTTTGGGTCTGACAACTCTTTTTTTATTTCGAGGGCTTGTGTTATTAATTTAATAGAAATAGTTACAGTCGTTTGGGGTGACTTTAAGCCATGGAGGGTAGCTTCCTACCATACCACGTTAATAAATGTTTGTTAAATTAAATGTTGCCGTTTGTCTTTTCAGTTTCTTTAATCATTAGTCGATTCTTTCGATTAGTCAGAGTCGACTAATGGTTATCAGAAATAAAAGTTTTGTTAATAGTTCT
>JAHLJT010005437.1:64000886-64040077 GCA_031308135.1 Acheta domesticus | reverse complement strand
GATCATGTTATTTTGTTTCTCCGGTTAAATCTCAATTAAAAATTAATAAGCGCGACCAACTTCAAATTAAATCCCTGTCGAGTAAGCATGAACAATTCTCTTTTTAGAACATCGATGGTTTGGGGCACCGTTGATTATTTTTCATTTTCAATATCGATGTTCATAAACCTGGCGCATTGAATTGAATTGAACTGTAAGTTACGTAGCGAAATTGGTCAGTCGGATGAGCAGGAGTCTCGCCACGTAAAGTAAGGCTGTTTTGAGTTAAAGGGACGTAGTGAATTTTGCGTGGTCAGACGGATGAGCAGGCCTGAGTCTCTCCACGTAAAATAAGCCATCGTTGAATTGAATTGTAAAGTACGAATTGAGTCGTAAGATCTGTGTCTATGTTGACCATAAATAGAAGTCCACATGGCAGAACTCGCTCCACTATTTCTGGCATGTCTTTTCAATTTTCTTCTTTCCGAATTCCGAGATAGGATTATTATTATTATTATTATTATTATTATTATTATTATTAACATACATATTTAATATTGACATTTGCCTATTTAAAAAAATACTTGGAAATCAGATCGATTGAATCACATATTGTTTGTTCCCAAATTTTCCATCAATGAGCGCCGGAGAAAAATAACACAGAACGGAGAGTTCAGTGCGATTCAAAATTTAGCCCAACAATGTGTATTTCATTCACAAATGTAAGTTTAGTGCAATCCTCAATGCATCTTTGTGGCACTGTAGCCAACCACTGTGAAGCGAGCAAAGCCGGACAGATGAATAAATGAATACTCGATTCTCGGGATCACGGTTTATATTTATAATAATATATCAAAAATTGGTGCAACAACATGACATATTTCCTCGCGTTACTTGTAATATCTTCGTAATATTAAAATACTACATGGATCTGCAGAAATGCTTCCGACCGGCAATTTGTTTTTCCACGCTGGAATTTGAACGCAGATTCTGTGATTTAGCACGTCATTTATGTTACCCCTGTACCACCAGCCTCACATCTAAACTCAGCATTCCAGGCACTTTGAAATCAAAGTTAAATATTTCCATTTGAAATTTTCAAAATTTCATAGATTTTCATTGATATTATTTAGATGTCCAGTTTTATAGAGGATTTTATCCCTAGGGCTTTTTCCAGACGGCAGTCAGTTACTCTTAACGTCCCGATGAGCCGCATACTCGATCACACTCTAGATAACCAACACACTAGCTGACTCCTCTGATCTGGGGTCAACAGAACACGAGGCCCTCCGCGACAATCCATTCATGAAAGACAAGGGACACACAATCATACCCAAGAAGGGACTCGAACCCGCGATCCTCCGGACCGAAACGCGGAGTCGGTACATTCTCTTATCACCTTGGCCATCCAGCCAAGCCATCCAGCTTGGCTTAAAGAGAGATTCATTAATAAATAAATCCCTGTTATCAATCATCTATGATTGCGATGTTACTTTTTTGCAATATATAAAACTACAGAGAATTCAGAAAATGAGACTTTTTCAATTTTTATTAGCATATATTGTTTTAATCCAGAAAAAAATAAAAATTAAAACTCTCCAAACCCTCCAAAATGACGCGAAAACTAGTATTTTCAAAATATTGTTCCTGACCGTATTTAAAGAACAGATTTTACTTAACATAATCGTTGTGTCCTCAATACTGTAGTTGTAGAAAGAAGTTTAAAAAAATAAACTTTTGCAATTTTTGAATATTCAGATAATTTGTCGAAAATGAAACCTGTACCAATTTTTGATGAGTGTCTTGCGCTAGCAGCGGAAAAATGTACATTCAAAAATGTGTGGCTATTTCTGAGAAAATTTTGAAAATGTAGTTAAGGCTTCACATAAAGTACTCCCCCAAAAAATACGTTTCTAATTCGTAGGACTTTGGATTTTGTCACATCAATCGGGTGTTTTGGAGAAAATAGTTTGAAAAGTGTAGACGCTAGCGTTGATAACAAACAGACATTCAGAGACAGAGAGACGTGCAGAGAACACAAATAGAGACATAAATACAAACATACAGGCAGGCAGAGATAAACAGATATACAGAGACCGACAGACATACAGGCAACGGCACAAGCACACACAAAATGAGTTACGAACAGAAAGAGACACAGAGACAGACACAGACAGGTAGAGAGTGGGAGAGTCAGGCAGTCAGACCATGGCGATTAACATGTAACGTCTGGGTGTCCAGCAAACTTACATTTCCGTCCCGTTTTACACCAAATACTGATTTGCCTTATCTTGTCTCACTTCCCTCGTTCAGCTGCTATCAAATTCGTATTAAATAAATATGCGTGTTCCACTGTGGCCCATTTATTAATTTGCTTTACTAGTGTCACAAAAAATCCTCGCAAGCGGGTTGGGGCCAATCGGGCGCGGGCAAAAAGAAAAAGAAAAAAGATATCGGAGCAACGCCAAGTAATCAATGAGTAATATAAATAAAAAATATAGTAGATACACGTGGAAATAAGAATATAGACAAAACTGAAAAATGTAGACTTTCGCTATCACATGCATCTTCTGAAACCAATGAAGAAAAACAAGGGCACTAAAATTCAATGGGATCGATCCTCATCCATAATCAACCATATAACTGTTCCTGTCTAAAGTCTCTACAAAGCACGAAAAATGAAAATAATATCGATTTTAATAAAACTCGCTGTAGATTAATTTTTCATCATAGCATTGTGCACGTAAATAATATTTCGTAAAAAGAAAGATTTAAAATATACATTTCTTTCATTCTAGCTATTTAAATATATTGATATCATCCGGGCACCCCCCAGCTAGCGAAATCGCAAACTATAGGATGACAGTACAGCGTCTCCAAAATGTTAGTCAACGTTTCTGAAATGAACGCAAATCATTTCTAAGTGTTATCGATCAATATTGGATTTGCCATCACCGAGTGCAAAACAATCGCACACGTGACTGAACAGGCAAGAAGAACGAGTTGTGAAATCTAGCAGGAAAAAAGTGTCGATTTTGCTACAGAAAAACGTGTTAAGATGCGTCTGCTTGTGAACAAATCGGGCTTCTGTGGAAAAATCGTCCCCACATGTAGGAACTTGATATTGAAAAGTAGTTTTACTTACTCGTGTCCGTAGTCAATTGCCAATACGTAAGTTACAAATAGGTAAATAAACAATACGTAAATTACCAACGTAGTTTAGTCTAAATCTACGTTTTGCATGCCCTGAATACCAGAAAAGGTTTGTTTTTTTCTCATAACGTTTGTCCGTCTCTTCGTCAGTATTGAAATGCTTCTTCTGAGATGAGTGCAGATAACAAAAAGGTATTTCTTAGGAGCCCCTGGAAGCTGTGGTTTCGTCTCACCTGTGACTAACACCACAATTGCATGCAGCGGTATGAGCAACTTATTGGCTACTTCTGCATTGTGCAACCCTCTAGCTAAAAAATATTGAAATTTGACTAACACCATTTTAGCTCTTGATGGAACAATGTTCAAACTACATACCGGTGCATCAAACTAAAATCTTCCAAAATTTTACTTACATCACTTTTACTCTCAACGGCTCAACTAAGAGAATCTAAAGGGTAAATCTAGAATATGCTGATGATTTAGCCTATACACATGTTCACTATTGTTCAACATGTTCACTGATTGTTGATTTGGGTGGTAGCTCGGTCTCGTCTGATGCTTTGTACTTCGCTCGGTGATAGTCTCAGCCATAGTTGAGATGTGCAAACCTTTGTACAAATTATTGTTGGTCACGAACCTCGGCGCGTTGCACTAACATCTCAATGTTTTCGTTTCGAATCTTCTAAGGTTCTCCAGGTTTGGCTTGCTGGCTGTACCCCATAGTTCTATGCCGTAAGTCCATGTTGGCTTACGATGCCAACGTAGTTTGTACAAGCATTTGCCCATCTGACCGTCCAACTGTGCGTCAGCCCATGAGGTTCTCACTACTGGTACTTTTACTCTACTTCATACGCGACTTAGTGTCGCGATTCTAACTTACATTATCGTAATTTTGTTTCGTGGATTAATTATTTCGCCTCTCCGGGAGCGTCAATTGTCACGGTCATAAAATCCGTAAGTATAATGAAGGCTTTTATCTCGGGCGGTAGCGGTTATCTTCCCCCGCTGGATGGCGAGATCCGGCGCGGACCACGTCAACTAACAGGTTCACGTGTAAACCTGATTCACGTTCACCTAATTCACGAGTAAATCACCGCCCCAGTCGGGACAAACTCTAAGCTCCCGACTGGCCTCCCGACAGTGTGTGTTAGTGAAGTGTGTGTGTAAGGGGTGAGGATAGGACAAGGAAGAGGAAGCAAAGATCGCGCGCGGTCCATGGCCCGATTGTTTGTATACTGTTCCGGCATTCGCCTGGTGTTGATCGGAGAAACCACGGAAAACTACCGACCAGAGCAGCCGACCGCTAGAATTCTCCTCCAGACAGCGACTGAATTCCACCTAGCTGCCTTAGCTAGCATCAAAATTTTGTTTCGTGCGGTAGTACATTAAATAATAATTATATTCCTCAAGGACATGGTGAAATATAAAAATCAGCCACAAGTATTCCTCGATTACTAAACGGCATGAAAAAACGTCTACTCTCGCATTCTAGCATTCAGCACACTGTCCTACAGCCCTTAAAAACCGACTCTCAGAGAACCCTTCGCGAGCAACAAAAAAGTTGAGGTCAAAAGGGCGCTTTGTGTGGTCGATCCTGCGGTGGAGCGAGTTCCCGGATTTAAGCACAATGACGCACAAGGGATGGAAGAGGGGAAGAAAGGGGAAAAGGAAGGGGAAGATAATGTCTACTCGTTCAAACAGGTTTCAGACATGGAAAGAGGGAAAAAAGGAAGCAGAAAAATCCCAAAGTAGGAGCAAAAAACTTCCATTAACTGATGTAATGAGAGGAAACGACTGTTAAGTGGTGTTGGAAAGCTTTTCAATTGAATGAATCCAGAACGACAGGTCCGTACAAAGTTTTTATTTCGTGGTTTTTTTCCTTAATCAAGTAGGAACGCAATTCGTTTAACAATCACATACGTTTAATTAAGACTTTAAAAGGATTTTTGATCGGATACCAAATGGCTGTCTATTGTTGGAAATTAATTAGTGAAAATATTTCAAAAATAAAAATTGCTTAAAGTTGAATTGAAAATTAATTTTTATAATGTAACTTTTGAGTTCTGGCTACCTTTCCCAACTATACACTATACATTCCACAATGTACAATATTATTGTTTAATATTTAATATCAAAAGTTACGATTGTATTTCTGACAATAAAATGTAAAATTCTGAGAATTCCAATGCTAGATTAATAATGGTGAAAGAAGTAATGGTGAATGGCCTAAAGCAGGGTTGTCCAATACTGTCGTAGGAGTCAGTGCCCTGAGATATGAGGCAGTGTTTGATAACCACTTGCGACTCTGCGTCATGTGATATGCGTAATCCTGACCCAACAGGGATGTCTTGAGGAGTAGGAAAAGATGAATAATACCGGAGATGGGATAAGGACGAGGGGGGGGTAAGTAGAGGAGGGGATTTTAATGAAATGTCATTTTTTTCCTTTCACCATAGAAAAAGGCCGTTTAGTATAGAAATTCACTATATGTTACGACAAAAGGAAAGGCCCATTTTTATATGTCATTTTTTGTATGTTTCGTCGATTTCGACTAATAAGTAATTATTTACGAGTATCTTTTCTCGTCACTTTTAATGCATTTTTCACTGCTTTCATCGATTTTAATACCACTTTAATGATACTTCGAATAAAAACTTACGCGATACATCAAATGTTCTCCACATAATTTCTGAGTACTTATTCCTGGTAGCCTATTCGGTTTCTTCGCTCAGAAGTTGTAATGCCAGTCATGGTATGTAATCTACTATTTCTGTGATGCCTCTCAGCGCCATTGGCGGTTCAGCTGATTTCGGGATAACTAAAGAAAAGAGATTTTCTGGTACAGAACAGTCCAAACAAAAAGTTTGAAAGCTGACTTTACTTTAACGAGTAGAATTGAGTTGTTTATCCGAACTGGTTTTGATGATATTTTTTACGTAATTTTTCTTTGGTTTTTGAGCATGTTAAAAACATTTTAAGAGGCATTTTAATGATAATTTTAGCTATGTTTTAGACCATCACAATCCACCCCCTACTCAAAAGGCTTGGCTCACTACAAATATTCTGCTGAAGTTCCGCTAGATGTTTGACCGTATAATTGTGTATTTATTAGATGTCAAGAACAGACGGTATCTGACCTGGTTATGTTTATCTATTTATGTCTATATATGAAGGTTACTATTCGAGTACATGACGTACAAATGGTGTTTCGTCTTTTATAAATACAATACAAAAAATATTGCAATAATTAATCGCTTTGCTTTTTAATTTTTGGCATTCTATATACGTAGTATAGAGAAGGTTATGTAATGCTAGAGCAAAAGAAACGACAGAAAAAATACAAAATGGCTCCAAAATTTTGGATTAGTTTCTTCGTAGGATAGAGAAAACTTAGAAAGAGAAAGAAAAAAGATATAGACAGAGAAAACTTAGAGAGAGAGAAAAAGAGAGAGAGAGAGAGAGAGATAGCAAATGGCGAAAATTGTATTTAATTCATTAAATTTTCAAAATGAAAATATTAGAAAAAATTCGCCATTACCTTACAACTAAATATTAAAGCTAGCGATTTTATCCTCTGAATGAAATGAGTTCAAGCTTAGATCTATAAGTGAGATCCTAAACATTTTTTTCAAATTATGAGTGATTTCGCTTAAAATAAAGGAAATATTAAAAACAATATCTTTTTTTCTACAAAGGGTTCCAATTTTTTCATTAAACTTCTTGTACGGATAGCGCTAAATTCAATAAATAACATGTAATACGTGCCATTTTTATTTTCGAAAAATTAGACAAATGTATTTTGATAAAATATCCCTCATGTTAATATTTATACGAAAGTTTTTAGACATTATTGCATTTGTGAGTACAAATGCTTGAAATGATTGCTTATAAAGTGTATCAAAAACTCTTTTGTAAAAATTAGCGCAAAATTGCGTATTTAAAAAAAACATATTCTCAGATCGTTTTCAGTGAAAATTTGCATTAGGGGCCAGATTTAACTCGTCTATAATATTTCAACTCTACTATTAAGGAACTAAAACGTTGAGGAAATGTGAAAAAATGTCTTTTGAGCAGCGATAGGTTGTAGGTGTGAAGAAGATGGGTATAAAACCGAAAAGCTAACTCATACTAAAGAGATTAGGAAACTAATTAGTACGATAAATTTTTGCATCATTATTGTGTTGTACCACTAGTTTTTCTATACTTTAGCTTTTAAATGTGCACTCGGAACTTCCAGTCTCACCGCTCATCTATTTTTAGGACCTTTGCCAGTGAATTATTGCTGATGATCTACAGTTCACTGACTTCATTTGTCAAAATATTTTGATTAGTGTATCAGTAAATACAAGTAGATGTAAGCATGTCAAACATACGATTTGCAGAACCCGTTTACAGGCTCTGAAGAAACGCCATACACACTTGTGTCAATCAAAGGACATGATCGACAATTAATTATTGACCTTTGACATACAATGTGTGTGGGAATATCAGGTAATTCTTATTTGCAATATTGCCTCATATATTGTATTTGGAACTATATCCATTCTCCATTGTCTATTTGTTTAGCGTAGATTCATGTCAAACAAGCTAAATGTTTTCACCAAAAGTTAGATAATTGAAAAAATTTGGTTATGATACTTGTCTTTATAACAATGACATTTTTATAATTTTTATTTTATTTAATAGGTCATAGTGAACTAGATCGTTAAACGAAGTTTCCTGAATTATATTTTGCATATCACACTACGCTCGGGGTAAATTATGCTTAGTTCGTACAGTTCAAATTGTTTAAACATACTAAAAGTTGAAAAATTAATAGTTTATTTCTCTAATGAAAACATCTCAAAAACTAAGTAATAAAATAATGAAAAAGATAACGTTCAACGATAAGATTCATTAACTATATATCCGGCAGTACCAAGAACGTAAATATTTCAGGTTTCAGGAGTTAAAGAAAACCATGATGAAGCAATTTTGCAATCGATAACTACCCAACACCGCTGACAACTGAGTGTAGTCACTCTCGCCCTACCCCCCTCTCTCTCTCTCTCCATCACACACACACACACATACACACACACTCACATTCTCCGTCTCTCTTTTCCCGTTCGACATATTTAAAGCTGATATCGCAAGCGAGATTTCACCATTAGTAGTGGACGGGGATACTGCTCGGAATAATACGGTCTACTCCCTATTCACACGGAAACAAAGCTTGGCTCAGAGGCGCAAGCTCTTGGATCAGCTCCAAGTATCCCGGTGCTCACGGCTACCAGTTCAGGGACGTATCTGGCCAATCATTTTGGAGGAGGCCATCATGAATTTTTGTTAAATTATAAACAATTGTTATTATATTGCTTATTAATTTTGTAGGGTGTATATATACTATACAATTAGATGCGTAGATGGTACGAATTAATTTGTATTTTGACCGTAAAGGATCAATCAATATTGATTTCAGGAATTAAAAACGTCAGTATAAATACATTTATTTTGGCTCAACGTTTCGCACGTTTAGTACGTTCCTTGTCAAGAGCAATACAATGGCAACGGTTGACAATGGTATACAAATTAACATAAAACAATGGAATATAAAATTATTGAGTAAATGTAATTTGATTGAGTAAATTATTGAGTAATTAAAATTGAGTAAATATAAAATTATTGAGTAAATTTGACAAGCCTTCAACGTTTTTGTGATATGTTATGCTTTGATGTAAAAGCTATGTAAATATTTATCTCAATTTTATATTCCATTGTTTTATGTTAATTTGTAGACCATGGTCAACCGTTGCCATTGTATTGCTCTTGACAAGTCACTTACTAAACGTGCGAAACGTTGAGTCAAAATAAATATATTTAAACTGACGTTTTAATTCCTGAAATCAATATTGATTGATCCTTTATGGTCAAAATACATATTTATTCGTACCATCTACGCATCTAATCATATACCAGGATGAACAGGAAGAATCTACATCAATTTCAATATACTATACGATATTATTTTATTAAATAAACACGCAATTCTAACATAAATATTTAAATCAATTTTGCCAAATAAAAGAAGATAATAAACGAAAATTCTTCACCTTTTTGGGGAGACCATGGCCCCGATGCCTCACCTCCGGATCCGTCATGGTACCTGTTCGTGTACCACAGGAGATGTGGGTGCTTTCCCCACGTGGTTATGATGTAATCTGTCCATACTACCAATTTTCAAATCTGAACTGACGTATCACGTATTCCATAATTGTGTGCTGACCCAAAAGGTTTGCCATTGCTGAGGCAGTAGTGTAGAGATTCCTGATCCCTTCGGTTGACGGCGGAATTTGCTTGAGCTTCTGTCCTTAGAAACGATTATTGCTATTGTAGCAAAGGCACCAGCATAGGTGGCTCAGGGAATCACTTGATGTACTGCAGTGGGTTTGGAGGCCCTAGGGTTCGAGTCCCGATGGCGGCAGGATTTTCCACACTAGCATCGTAACTAGGTCGAATTCAGCTTCAGTCTGGAGAAGAATTCTAGCGGCCGGCTGCTCTGATCGGTAGTTTCTCTGACCAACACTAGGTGAATGCCGGAGCAGTACCCTAACAATCGGGCCACGACCAGTGCGCGATCTTTCTTTCCTCTTCCTTATCCTATCCTCATCCTTTACACACACTTAGACTTACATGTCGAGATCATCATCTTAGCTGACTGCGTCTGGGCGGAAAAGGAATTTCATTTTCTGACCAGACGCTCCAACTACTGATGATGACCGCTACGCGATCGAAAAGATGAAATTATTACAAATATTGATACCCAGACAATATTTTAAACAGTGACGTAAAATGTATTTAAAAACTTACTAGTACTTAATAATTACAAATAAATAGAAATGTGTGAACATATAATATTATTTTTATAAGGAAGAATAATTTCAAAGAAGCTTCCCTTTTTTACACAAAATAATCTTCGTACAGTTTTCCGATTTGCCACATCAAACCCCGCGTTGTGAGCGGGAGAGAAACTTCTTAAAAAATTTATTTATTTCAGGTCGCATCAATTACAAGGTCATTAGCGATCACATCTATTACAATATCCAGTACACAAGTTTAAATTTAGATCTCCAATACAACACTATATAGTTACAATACCTCAATTCTACAATAATACAACATTGGAAACTTTTTGAGAAGGCATTTTTCTGGAATCAGCCTTCTGCCTCTTGGCGTCAGCAATGCATCTCTATGACTGCTTCACGTACAGCAAATACTATAAAGACAATACAGGACACTTCCCCGTTCTTCCACGCAGCCGATGGAAACAAGTTCCCACTAGCGATCCTAGTGTCAGAACCTGGTAATGTAGCGCCAAATAGAAATGTCAATATGATTCTTACTGAAGAAACAAATATTTTTTAATCTACCTAACGAAATAAGACTTATTTTTACCTACTCTCGCTGTGATTTAATTATATTGAAGGACTCAAATTACGGAAAATTATAATGTACAATGTGTTATAATGGACATGAGAACATTGAACATTTAGTGAACATATAATGAAAATTATTTTCACGAATAAAGTTGTTACAAATTCGAGATTTTTCTTGCCTAAACACTTCCACTTATACATTTGGCTTTTTTTCCATTTGCTTCCTTTAAAAAGCACTGTATCAATACATTGATACCTCTGCTTTCATACAGATTATTACACCCCTTACATAAAATATTCTGCAAGTGAATATTAATGATTTGCATTAATTGTTTTTGTACGTCAAGTTTACTTTGACGTAAACAATTTAAAAAGTGTTTATTGAAAACATATTCAGTCTTAGAAAACTAATGGCGAATTCATTTGGGTAGAAAAGCGTGGCATTCACATACTGTTTAATCATAATATGCGAGTTTCTTAATTTATACTTTTCATCCAAATTCTGTTAGGCATTTCTACAACTATCATATGGCACGGTACTACACAACCAGCCACATACATAGGACTCAGCATTTTCCTGTACGAGACTTGTAGGAATATCTTCAGTGTTATCCATTTCTGCAATGTTCGTTACGCATGGCATTGGGAATGGCAATGTGCAAGTAGTCTCCCAATTAAGTAATGTTATAGTTTTTAATGCATTTTATTACAAAGAGAAGTCAAATTGTATTAAACTAGCTTCATTCATGTTCAAGATTCTTTCAATTTTTACCTGTTTTTATCACGAGGAAATGTGAAGAACGAACGCGAGTTCTGCTGTATTTTATAATAAAGCCAAAAACTACAGAATTGTTTCCTGCCATACGTAGAATGATGTAAAGAACAGTATCGTAAAATATGTTTTCCAGAAATCGACCAGAAAGACAATAAAATGAAAAGAAATCAAGCAGACAACAAACACCAACAGAGCATTGAGGTTAGGGTGTATGAGTTATTAACAGGTTCTGCCACCAGATGGATGTTTCTCGATATATCGCGAAGGGTCCTGTATTGTCTCTATAGTATTTGCGTACAGGGAAGGTATAGTAATCGTTTACAGCCTGGAAGTTAACTTCCTTTCGACGCTTGTTTTGAAATACGGCGAATCACTGTCGTCTGTCAATTGTTTTATTAGACGCTTGACGTTTACGCTTTCAAACGCTTGACGTTTACACATTACATGCTTTTGTTATGGAATTGCCATACCACATTGCAATCAGTATATATTGGGTTACTGGAAAGGAGAAGGACAAAGAGAAGGAACTAGCTGTGCTACACCAGCATATAATATATTTTATTATTTGTAACAGGTACGAAATATATTACTAATTTTACACTCGTTTATCCTTTTTTTGTGTGAGGACAATCATAGTACATTTTTTGTAAAAAAATGATTTTTTACATTTTCTGGAATACAACGTTTCGCGTGATAGTTTTTACGCATCATCAGGTGTGAACAAAATTTCTCATATATTCTTTTTTCTGAAAATGAAAATAAATTTTGATGTTATAGTATAGTATGAAAGTCTTAAAAATAAAATTACACAGTAACGGGATGAAATTACGAAATAAACAAAAATAAGCAAAAAAATATGTGTAGTATGAACACAATATAGAAATAAATGGAAGACAACTTACGAAAACGTAGCAAATTTGATCAAACAATTACAAAAATTATGATGATGAAACCAAAATACACAAAAATAAGGGAAACATATTTTTATGAATTTGTTTCTACCATTATACTTTAAGGCGAAAAAATAAAAGGAAAGATGAGAAGCAGAAGAAGAGAAGGAAGGAAAAATAATAACAGAAGTTTTGAAAGCCCGATACTATGATTTTAACGTATCAAATTCATTTATCAAATCATGTATTCTACATTCTTCTTTATTACTGATTAAGTCCTGATCCAGCGAAACACCGATAACTATTAATAATAATCGTAATTATTTATTATTATTATTATTATTATTATTATTATTATTATTATTATTATTAAAGAAACGCAAAAGAAGTTGACTATTGCAAGATGAAAAAAAGTATGCTGACATAATTATCTCGCAACTGTGAATACTAGACACAAATGTGTGTGAGAATACAAACACAAAACATGCATGTTGGATTTAATGCAATTTTTGACCACCCAAAACATCACCCCCGAGTTCCGCCCACAGCTAGAACGGAGCGCGGCGAAGGCGTGTGTGTGTGTGTGTGTGTGTGTGTGTGTGTGTGTGTGTGTGTGTGTGCAGAGGGATGCGTGGCGGGGTGTCAGGTGTCCCTGCCCGACCGCGTGGCGAAGAGCTCGTATCGCTGCATCTCGCTACGAGACGCATCGGACATGCGTCGTGTTGACGGAACGCAAGGGGCCTTGGATAACGCAGCGCGGGAGTCGGAGAAAGGTCAGACCTCTGGAGGAATGCAGTAAGCGAGGCAGGTGTTATGCTAACAGGAACCGGTTCCCGAGAGAACATCGGAATGGAGTCGAAATAGCTTTGTGTGCAGTGTTTGAGATTTATTCGATTTGTACACGTCCGATACATTCATTTTCAGTATCTTTGTACAGTGACGCACTGAGAGTGACCCACCTTCACCTCCACCAGATGTCGATGACACATATTCACAAATAGAGTTTGTATCAATTTTCTACACTAATGTACGTTATATCCTCTTGATTAGCATTTGTTCGACTAGAGTTAGCCAGCAACCATTGACCACGTATATAAATATATTAGTATATAATTATATCATTTAATATAATTATTTGTATATTTAACTTGTATATAATTTCATTTATATTATTTATATAGAATTTATATTTGTATATAATTATTATCGTACCTGGATTGCCGAGGTGACAAAGACCGTATTCCGACTCAGCGCTTCGATCAGAAGGGTCGCGGGTTCGAGTCCCACCTTGGGCATGGTTGTTTGTCCCTCGTCTCTCATGATTGTGTTGTCACGGAGGGCCGCGCGTTCTGCTGACCCCAGATCTGAGAAGCCCGCAAGTGTGTTGTCTAACGTGTGGTCGAATAAGCGATCCATCAGGACGCAAAGGGTAACCGGCAGTTGGCTGGATAAAAGCCCTCGATGAAAAAATATAACTATTATATTATTAAATAAATACAATAAAAGCCACATATACAAATAATTATATAGAGAGATCCAAATTCTTCTTGCATCGTGGAAATGTATATTTCGCAGTACACACTGCCGTCAGAATTGGGGGCAAAAGTCGATACTGCTTGATAGCAGGATCGATTAACAAGCGGCGTAAATCATCCGCTTATACTGCGATTTTTCTAGTAAGAGCTCTCAAGATAACTCAAATCCCATCTTCGCGATGGAATATGTCACGGCATTTCGCGTCTTTTCTCGGTCTTGCCGGTAGAAGTCGCATGATCGCAAGCACTGCTTCATACGGTCGCGATTTTGCGAAATCTAGCGGAATGACTGTAAATGATACAAAATTGCCGTGACATATTCCATCGCGAAGATGGGATTTGAGTTATCTTGAGAGCTCTTCCTACAAAAATCGCAGTATAGTCCGGCGGAAGAGCGGGCTCCGCTATCACTTCCGGATTCGATTACGACTCTGCGCATGTGCTGAGGCTCCAGTGAGGGAAAAAATATATTTTAAGCCCAAATTTTCAACCAGTTGTTACCCGGCCTAGCGAAGTTCATACCCAGTAATCCTGCGTTCAAAATAGCAAGAGTTGGAATTTTCATAGAATTTGCATTAGAAACAAAACGTGTGCAAATGACAAAAAACATATTTATTAAGTAATTATCAACAAGATTTGAAAAACTTGGAACACTTCAATGGTAGCAATATTGTTTAAATCCATAACAAATGTCCCAAGATTTTTGTTTGATATCTGAGGGCCTAAAAATCTATCTTCAACATTATTTTGTTACTCATTCGTTTTTTTAATTTCATTGTTTCATTTCAATTTTTAAAATATCATTGAACATTTTATCAGCATTTCCATTTCTCACTTTGAAAATCCATGTCTTTAAATATAAAAATAGCTTCATACTTGATCCCATCTAGAAATGGAACCCCATGAACGGCCTTTTAGAGCATTAATAGCCCGGAAACGTGCGTGAGTAAACTATTAATAACGCTAAACCTAGAGATTAAAATTCTGATGATTACGTCTGATGAAACCACGTGTTCTTTTAGGAACACAAAACCCAACTTTTAAGGGCTTTGGCAGCATTGTTTTCGAGTTATGCTCGATGACAAAGTGTGAAGTGTGTTCGGGCGTAACGGTGCTCAGGGTCAAATGTACTTCAGTCCCGAAGAAGTCCACGGTCGTATGGAAACGACGACGTATTCATCGTATCCTTGGACGCGGTGTTACCCGGGCAGCCGAGAGCATTCACATGACTCTGGTCGCGAAAGACTTCAACATCACGTGATTTCTATTGGTTGATCATTTTCTGTTACCCTATGCTTTTTTTTACCTATTTCATTTTTTTTTCTATGAATATACATTCCATAATTCCACTATCTTGGCCTGACGCGCCTTAACTTAGTTACATTTCTCAAGCTCACGTCTCCAGTTAAGTCGTTGCCAGAGTCCAATTTGTGAATAATTTTAATGTAACTTAATGACATGGACATACGATCCAACGAAACGTTAATAGGCCTAAATGAAACTAAACTGTCTTAAATAGTACTGTTCCTGTTCTCATTTAACTGTCTTGGCCCTCCAAACTTTTTCCTTGCATTCTCATTAAACAAGAGGCTTTTATAATAGTCGTTAATAATAACAATAATAATAATAATAACAACAACAACTTACATTACTTTATTGGGAACAGCCCACATTTTGCGCAAAGTATTGTAGTCACCAACAGTTTCTACTTTCCAGATCTGCTCCTTAGGAAGTTGGTTGCAAACCCGAGTAGATTTTATATTGAACCGTCTCATAACATTTTAGTCGTTAATTAGAGAAATAATAATAACAACAACAACAAATTTTCATTGTTAACGAATGTTATTTGTCATTATGTCCATTCTCGAGTGCTACATTCTTAATTCTGGCACACCAAACTGGCAGACGTTCCCACCTGCTAGCTCACTTCGTGAAGACATTGGCAACGCCAACGTCATATTATATTTCTAGTTCAACGCATGTTTTATAACACGTATTCAAAATCCGGCTTTTGAAGCCGTCGTTTGTTTGTTCATTTCCCATCGTCATAGCAACGTCCGGCGGAAAACAGACTGGCAATGCCGTCTGAATGGACATGCAGTTGCTTTGTCACCTCCAGCCACCGCAATGAAGGATTGTGCCGGCCATTTCCAACCTGCGTGGCCATATGGCGTAATCTTATCTGGAAGAGATTTCCACATCCGACGAGCTTTGCGGTTTGTTTCATTCTGTATTACTACTATGTCGACGCGAGGTTGTTAAACATCCGGTACACTTGTCATCCTTTACGTCGTCGTCTGTGTTTATAAATAAATGGTGAAATTCCCACTAATGGGAAATAATTCAGTCCTATTTAGGTTAACTCCGTAGAATAATTTTTATAGCCAACAGTGCAATGTATTGAAAGAATTATATCCGTTTTATTGCGTGCTGTTTCCTTTTGTAAGTACTTTACGCCAGTCATACACACGTGTAGATACTGAATTGTAAATAATGCTGGTATGTTCTTAGTTGTTTTTAAGCACTTTCAAAAGAGTTTATTTCCATTAATCAAAAATTGTTTTCGAATCATTTTATTAGCACGTACGCACAAAATACTTGCGCAAATTTTCAATACGTAATCTGCTACTTATAATTTTCCTTGATCTCAATTTTTTACGAAAAAATAACCTGAAATGACCATCTAACATTTCATTATTTGCAATGTTATTGATACAGAATTTTATGGATGCCGTCTAATAATATACTAATCACATTCGCAACCAAAATATTAAAATCCAGCACTGCTTGAAATTTAAAAAGAGGTAACTTATATATTTAAATCATTTCATATTTCATTCATGCGAATTTTCGCTAAAAAAAGAGACGACAAGAAAACAAAATTCGTTAAAAAAAACTTTTTGTATAAAGAAATGGTTACATGTTTCTTTATTATTTTTATTTTAAGCTTCAATATAGTATTTCAATTTTAGAATTTTGAATAAATATTGCCAAAATCGAAGATAATTCAATATAAAACAAGTTCATGTTTTTATCTGAATATAAAAATACCGATATTGTCGTTTGACATCCGTAGGCATATAGCAGAGCCTGAGACTTTAGAAACATAAAATCTTTCAGCAATGCACAACTCTATCCTTATTACGTAATGGATTTCAGCATACTTTAGGTTTCAAAACAGAATACTCGTAGAAAAATCATCCAACAGGTTTTCCTTTGCTCAGGCAATGTGTCAACGTAGATAAACAGGCTTCCAACTGCAAAGATAGGAAGAGCATAAAATACATTTCATTTATCAAGGCATATGTTAGCGTTTTGCACTCTAATAATGATGCCTGAAGTATTCCTTTACATAAAAGCGTTTGTCCGTCCGTATGAGAACAACGCTAGTCGCTAAACCGCAGGCACGATTTTTACCATAACAGTCAGTCACCAATCGATCTGCCTAATATCAGTCCCTTCAATTTGAAACGGATATTATGATATTTGAGAGTAATTTACATGAAGCTCCAAAGACACATTCAATATCTGCTCCTAGTTGCTCCATTTTTCTCAGACAGAGAAAAGTTTGTGCATAAAATGGCGCAGGTTTGGCATTACGTTTCTCATTATTTTTTGAAAATTAAGAACTTTAAAAATATATATGTCTTCCTACACCTACAAAATAGAAGATTTATTAATGAAATTTGTTTTTCAAAAATACATCTTTAAGTGAGGTCATGTACTATTCTTTTCAAAATATGAGAAGTTTTGCGTAACTTGGTGTGAAATAAAGATAAAACTATTCAAAATATGATTTTCTCAAAAACTGCTCCAGTTTTTTCTTTAACTTATGTCTGGAATAGTGCAATGATAAAAATGATGCCGGTCTCATTTTCCTTGGGTTCTCTGAATTTTCAAAAATTGCAAAGGTTATAAATAATGCAAGAAACTATTGTTTTAGCATCACTAGTTATAATTGTAACACACTGCGGAGGAATCCAATTCATCAGACACGGTGACAATAGCCCACAACCTAAAAGACGCGCAGAATACGTGTAATTAATTTTACAGCATATTGTCAAAAGACATTGAGAATTCATCGATCTTGAAGTCAATTCAGAAGTTTAAATGTCAAATAAAAAATTTTCTGCTGAATAAATGTTTCTCAACAAATACATAATACACTGTGCATGAAAAAACAACATGAAATTTATTTTAATAATGACTCAAATGCATTAGTTATTTTTGCTCTGTATAATGCTAAAAGTTTAAATATACTGGTGACGCATAACCACCTTCTCTGTCAAAAATTCCTATTTCATTTGAGTTTATCATTCAGCGTCGTTTGATACATTGCGTTAATGATGGACTGATCTCTTTACTTTGCTTCTAAACACTAAAAGTGTCTATTCTCTCTCCAAACGTCATCCTGCAGTTTTTACTGCATTTGACCTCAACCAAACAAACAAACAAATAAATACATAAATAAGTAAATAAATAAATCTCGAAATGCACAGTTGTGGTTGAATATCACCCACACAAACGCAAAGACGAAGTGACACACACGACCGCATTTTTTTATTGATTTTTTTCAGAGAATACTGTAGCGGTACGCTATTTTTAATACTTTTTAAATTTCACAAATAACTGTCGATGTGAACCGTCCACCTCCCGCCGCCGCCAGCCGGGTCGGCGCGCCCCCTCCGCTAATGGAAGGGATGACAGCACGCGCTCCTCTAAAGTTTATGGCCATCGTCCGCGAGTCGACCCTCATCCCGTCACGCACCCGGGCGCCGAAGAAGAGATTAGAGACGTGTGCTGATCCCGCCGTTCCGGGTATCATGCGCACTAAGTACCCAGACCGTCCTTCGCAGTTTTCTCCAGGGGTCCCAACGGACATTCCGCGTACCCTTTACTGACCTACTTCCGAAGTCAGACGGAGAGCGTTTTCCAGACAGAGATAGGGCTACGGAAAATTCCTAGAATCATCGGACCTGATTGGCCGAGGACAAAATTACGGCGTAGTAGCACTTAGCCAATCAGGGGCAAAATTCCGTGGGGTGGGAGCGATTTTGGGGCACTTTTGAATTTTCGGGGTGGCGGAACGAGGAGACCTCCACGCTAGCGGCGTAGGGGAGAGCATCACTTCTTCTTGTTCGATTGAGCTGGGGGGGGCGAGCGCCGCGGAGCGAGTAACAGCTCCGGCGCCGCGTTCGAGGGCTACGTGTACTCGACTTGTCTTGGGTGGCGAGCGCCGCGGAGTAAGCGATAGCTCCGGCGCCGCGTTCGAGGGAGAATTATTATTTTGGGACTTAGTTCGTGGACACTGAGCTCTGCCGTGGGCAGTGACCGGTGACTAGTTTTCTCCGAGATTCGTGATCGTGATAACTCCAGAGAACTTTCCGTGAGAACTGCTAATTTGTGTGAACGGAATTCGCGATCATTCACGATCCGGGCCAGCTGACCGTCGCCGCCGCCGCCGTCACCGCCGCAGCCGCTGTCGCCGCCGCCGCTCCTTTGGTAGCTACTGTGGAAGGACGTTTCTCGGCCTGGCAGGGCCATCTCAGCCGCCGACCCAGACGGAGAGAAGCCGCGACCCCCGCCGCCGACGCCGAGGGCCGCCTACACGCCGCCCCATTCAGGCATAAACTTCGGTCAACGACCGCCAAAGAACTATTGTGCATTGCTGTGCCGCGCTTAGGCACTTGTTTCCTCATTATTGTCAGCCAGAAGGCGAATGGCCTAGAGTTTGTTGGGGCCTGTAAAGGAATTTAATTGTAATTCTCGTTCTTTCTCTTTTTTTTTTAGATTTAAGTTTTATCTCATTTTTTTTTCGTTTCTAACTGAGCTCATCAGGTAGGGCCTTTCTTAACTCTTTGAATCACTGTAACTTCCCCGGCCTATTATTAGGCGGGAATAAACCTTTTTATTTGCTTTACCAACCACTGAATTGTTTCTGTAGTTAGCAAACGCCTTACGACTCCTTCCATCCGAGTTAGATTCTAAGCAGGTGACAAAGTTGGCCGACTGAGCTAGGCCCGGGCCGCCCTCGTTGACTTCGGCGCACACCCACGCCGCCGGAGCTCGACGCTGTGGTTGACAATCGACGCCACCGTGTGGCTCGATAACGAACCTTGGGTGTGACAATACATAGATCAGTACATTAAAATACTATACATATGTGGTGAATGCTTGCATTATAATTTACTTAAAATGACTCTATAAACTAATTTTGGGTGAGTAAGTCTTTTCCAGACACCTCCAAAAACAATCTATTTCTGCAAATTTGACTAGGAATGCCTGGTATGGATATCTATTTTTGATTCTGGTTCTGTGAGGAGGAGTTTTTCCGGATTCCGAAGTTGATTAGGTGTGGGATTTGAGGTATGGAGTGATAGAACTGGGTGGAGAGGTACATCATGTGGTGTTGTATGGAGTCAATTTGGAATTCTTTGTGGAGCTGTGAGTTTGTGACAAACCAAGGAGCATTTGTAATGGTTCTAAGAAAATGGTTCTGAACTATTTGAAGCTTTTTAAGGTTTGTTTCTGCGGCGGAGATCCGAACTGGGCAGGACACGACCGCATGCAGGCTCGTTCTCGTCACTTGGCCGGCGCGGCCTTGACACTCGCGGCAAAAAACCTAATCTCCTCTGGAAGATGGACTCGGTCGGCGCGGCGCGGCGCGGCGCGCGGCCGACGCAAAAAGGTGTCTCGGTCGAGTGCGAGGAAAGAGGAGGCGGCAGATGCACTTCCCCCGACCGCCTCCGCGAGAGAAAAAAAAGGCCACTACAAAAATTGCGACACCCGAGGAGCGCGTGGGGGTTACACAACTACGCTCTCGGCGTCGCTCGTGTCCCAGTGGGATTCGAAAACAGTAGTGGGTGTCAAGAAAGTAATGAAGTTCCGTAACGGTCGTGGGGTTCCATAGCAGTCATGGCATTCCATAACAGTCCATATTCCATAACAGTCATTGAATTGAATTGAATTGAATTGAATTGAATTGCCTTATTTTACGTGATGAGACTCAGGCCATGAGGTCTGCTCTTTCGTCTGACCACGCAAATTTCGCTACGCTCCTTTCACCTAGCGGAGAAAAAAGGTATTATCTCGGGCGTCGAAAGAGACGATTTTGAATTTTGCTCAGAGGCGTCATTTAGGCTTGAGGATCTTTAACATGCAAGTAAATCTACATAGACATGGAAGTAAATCTACATGGGACAGCCGGCTTCACTTCCCCTCGGAAGGAAGGCGTACGAAGGGTTTTTCGCCTAAAAATCCATGACTTCGATCGGGTTTGAACCCGTGAACTAGGGTATAATAGTCCGAAACGCTAACCGTTACACCATCGCCGCCACAAGTCATGGCGGTTCATCAGTCATGGAGTTCCATAACAGTAATGAGATTCTGTTACAGCCATGAGGTTTCGTAATGGTCATGGGGTTCCATAACGGTCATGACGTTCCATAATGGTCATGGGTTTCATAACAGTAACGGGTTCCATAACGGTCATGGGTTCGATAACGGTCATGGGTTTGATAACGGTCATGGGTTCGATAACGGTCATGGATTCCATAACGGTCATGGAGTTCCATAACGGTCATGGAGTTTCAAAACGGTCATGGAGTTCCAAAACGGCCATGGGATTCCAAAAGGATAGTGGGGTTTCTTATCGGTACTGGGATTCGAAAGGTAATGATTTTTAAAATATAATTAGAGACCATGCAATACATACGTGAGCTTAATGGGTGTATCACCTCTGATACAACGAAATTGACGGAAAATTTACGTTAAAATTAATATTATTATTTTATGAAATATTTTGTATTTTTTGTTATTTTCAGTCAGTTGGTGTTTTACATATTTGGATTTGTAATCATTTATATTAATTTGCATTATATTTAAGTAGATTTATGTTAAGAGGATGTGTTCAAAGTAAACCTTAATTAAAGAACACAACAATAGGAACAACACGAAGTAATACGTAACTAATGAGATTAAAAGAGATCTTTAATTCACTTTTTTAAAATTTGAAAACGTCCCAGAAGCTTCATGAAAAATACCCACCAAAATTAAAATATCGGTTTGAAATTGAAGGGGCCGTAACATGAACTAGATCGACTGGGGAAAATCAATTTTGGAGAAAATCGGCTGAACGGTTTAGTCACTAGAGTGGTTCACAGACGGACGGACGGGACAGACGTTTTTCTGTCATTCGATTTTTCGGTATCAAGGTCCCACAAAACATGGATTCTGGCTACACCACATGTTAGAGGAAATTTTTTCTAAATTTAACTACTGAATTTATGCATGGTATCATTTTCGTTGAACTCTTTGAATTTTTGAAAATTTCAAATTTAGAAATAATGCGAGAAAATATGCCAGTTTTTCCCACTGATTCTGAATTCATGATTCTGAATAATTCATTCCTGAACATTTGCTCTTGATTTTGTTGAATCTGTATCTTTCCTGATACTTTTTCACTGAGTTAATCGTTTCCTCACAGGCATGGGATTTACCCACTTGACAGTTCCTGCCTTACCTCTCTGACTCGTATTTTGTCTTCAGTATTCGCACGTTCGGTACATGCCTAAACATTTTGGTGCATTCACTAGGAGCTGCGTAGGACAATTACAAGAAGCGATTGTTAGCACTTGCCAGCGTGCGGATTACTGTTAATAGGTTACACAGACATGCACTTTCATTCTCACATCTCTCGGAACGAGACAGGAAAGTAACATACATGAGTGTCATTATTGCACAGACAAATATACATTAATGACCATAAAATTTTATTAGCTCGGAAGAAAGCCTTGACTATTATTAATGATGATACTTCCACAATATATTGCCAGGTTTTGCCTGATTCATATTTTTTCCGAAGCGAATTTTTACGAAAACGTTAAAGGAATTCACACGAATAGTTAATAAAGCCTAATACTCTAAAAATGTAAAAAAAACAGTTATTCTTATTTTAGGTAGCATTAAACATCAAGGTCATTTAGCGACCACTATTCGGGACTCAACGTTATAGTAAGTGATATGGTGATGACCGGGGGTGAAAGGACGGAACAAGTACAACCATGCCCGAGGCGGGACTCGAACCCGAGATCTTCCGGGTCCGAGATCACTATGACACTACTGCCTTACCGATATCGGCCACCGCGGACCGGCGAGATTGAGATCGGCATTACGAGAAACGTTCTTTGAATTTTGAACTAGAATCAAAATGTAATTTCATCTTATAAAATACATGTGGTAAACGTCTCTGTTCCATTTTCGTTTCTTGTATTCATTCTACTATATGATTCAGAAAGAAAAAACCTACTACAAAATGCGAAATCGGTGAATGTCTCACATTTAAAACAAATGTCAGAATGTAACAATATGGAGAGTTGACGTACACAAAAAACACCTGTACTGTCGCACGCCAGAATTTGCAGTCAATCGCGATAGAACCCTCTTTTTATTAGCGACACTTGCGCTTCATAAAAGTTATATTATTGGAAAGAACATAGCAGATTTATACTTTAAAATTGATTTTTAATGCCCAAGGCCATTTGTAATATTTCTCACAAAATCAGAACTTCTATTTTTTTTTTACTGTGAGTGCAAATGATTTGAATAGATCTGTATGTCTTTAAGCACAGTATCAGAATAGGCGGAGAATCATAATCAAATATCTGTATTTACAGTCAAAATCAAAAAACATTTCATTTTTATTTTTTATTTTTTTATTTCTTTAAAGTCGCTTTTAAGCCATTAAGTTAAGTTACGTAACGACCACTTAGATTCTTTTACATTGGGGTGAGTGGTCTAGAGGGAAAACGACACGTAAGGGACAATACAAGCACACACAAACATCCATGCCTGAAGCGAGATGCAAATCCGCGACCCTTAGAGCGAGGTAACTACGGCCCTACAGCCTTATTCCATTGTTTTTTGGAACTTCTTTGGAAACTAACAAAATTATAGAAGCCTCTCACGTAAGTGGAGGCTGCATAGTTTTTTCTCTCAATTTCTACACGCACTGGATTGTTATGATACGTATATTTTTATTATCACTTGTCTTTTACGTTTTGTAGATACATTTTAAACAAAATGTATTAATCATTATTTGCATACCCATCACTTTTACAATGATACGATACGAACTGAAAACAACTCACACATAATCGACATTTGAATACTTTGAAATTATTTGTTATATCATATCATTTTGTATATAAATAGAGCATTTTTAATGTCAGCTTTTTTGTTATTTGTTCTTCTCGAACATTAGATCAAAAATATAATTGAACATAATTTCTGACCTGCAAGGAATCCATCCAGTAGAAGTTCTTTTTTAATATTTGTATCTAGTTGTCTAAAGAGAAAATAAAAATATTACAGATATTATTGCAATAAAACAAACATACATATAATAGTACAGACACTGTGAGAATATTAAATAATCTAAAATAACTATTACTACAAAATTTTATTATTTCTTATTTGTGGTTTAGATTAAAACTATGTGATCTTTCAGTCGTCTTGTCATTACGCTATTATCCAAGATGTTGACGGCCAGACGATTAATACAATTTTAGTGTCTGCAATGATATTGCATATAATGAGAGTCATTTTTCTTCTTTAATGGTGGAAATATGTAGATTCTATATTATCTAATATGTAGAATATTAGTAATATAGACAGAGGTATCTCTGAAAATTCGAATATAATACTGAATTTTCAACACAACGGTGAATTCGTTTCAGATGGTGTGAAACTCTAAGAACGCACACAGCAAAATCCATGTCTGAGATTCATTATAAATAGCAATCGTCAAAGTCGAGTCGGAGATAGTGCGATGTGTGTTTGATCGTATTAGGAACACATCAAAGGCACGCAAATTTCAAGCAGATAAACTACGTCTGCATCAGTCAGTCGGAAAAAGGCTCACGTCTCTACTGAAAACTGACGGAAGCATAATCAACGGTGAAACCGTAAACATTTGCGAACAACAAACGTTAAATTGGTCTTGATCAAAAAAAGACAACAACAAAATAGTCCTTAGGAAAAGGTTGCAGAAGTCTATGAATTAGTTCTTGTAATTACAGATATTCTCAAATCGCTGGGTTGTGACCTTACCAATTATGCAATAATGGGATTTCCTCGAATTTGAATAATCATCAATAAAATTCTCTCTTCACCAACTGCATTTCTGTGACTTAATGTTAGTATCGAATTATAGTGGGGTTTTTATTTCCTGTCTTCACAACGGAATATCTCACGAGATTTCACGTCTTTCTCGGTCGTGCCGCTAGAATCTCGCATGACCGCCAGCACTGCTTCGATACGGTCAAGGATGAATATTCATCCATGACATTGGTCGTGATCATGCGAGATCTAGCGGCACGGCCGAGAAAGACGCGAAATGCCGTGAGATATTCCATCGTGAAGATAGGCCTCCCACGCGCCAAGAAATAAAAACCCAAGTATAAGCAAACATTGCGGCTTTCGAATCCTAAATTTACGGAATGGTCAATAAATAGAGGGGGTCAGATGAGAAATATTCAAAGACTTAAAGAATGGTATATTTTGGATGCCCTTATTTCAATACTCACAATTTCGTAATGAATTTATTTCAAGTGAATTATACATAATATTTTAGTGACTGTCATTTGTTGTTCGTGTTGTGTTCCTGGCTGCAAATCAAACTATGGCACTGCATCTCATATCTGAGTATTATTTTTTCTTAAACAAGGAAACTTCTAAGAGACAAGTGGTGGAGTAAAAAAATCAGAAAAGAAACGAAAGAGGAAAGGGAGAGGGAAAGAGAATGAGACATTCAGCGACAACGAAACGAAGCAAAGGACACAAGATAGAGAGGGTCTAGTATCTCCGACTCGACTTTGGACGATTGCCTATTTATAACGAATCTCAGACATGGATTTTGCTTGTCTGCGTTTCTTAAAGTTCACCACCATCTGAAACGAATTCACCTTTGTGTTAAAAATTCATTATTATATTCGAATTTTCAGAGATACCTCTGTCTATATTACTAATATTCACTCCACATAAAGATCTACGTATTTCCACCATTAAAGAAGAAAAATTACTCTCAATTATATACAATACCATTACAGATTACTAAAGTTGTATTAATCATCTGGCCGTCAACATCTGGGAAAACTGTGTCAGAGCGCGGCATTGGCACAATACAAACCGAAGCAAGAGCATCCCTAACGACCTTCAGATGGCGTCGTGTTTTCATGTCGACTTCCCCGTATCAAAGTGGGTCAGCGTCAGACGCGACGTGCATACGGCGTTTCTCCGAGCTGACTCGTGCTTTCTTCGTTTTACTCTTTGATGTGACGATTGCGGCAAGACTAGTACCGCGTAGCCATCTGTAAAATTAAAAAATCTCGGTTTTGTAGTATTTTTGTTTGATTAGTAATTCTGGGCGCGTCAACGGCTTAGGTCATTAGTCCCGTAAGTGTAGTACATGTTTTTCCTAAGGCGGTGATCTTTCCCCGCTGGATAGTGAAATTGGTGCTGACCTACCGTCGACTAGCGGGATTTTCCCAACCAGCTATCTCCCATCAGCGGGGCACCGCCCCGCCGGGGCAAGCTCTAAGTTCCCGACCGGTCTCCCGGCATGTGTGGTAGTGTAGTGCATGCGAGTGTAACAGTGTGTAAGAAAAGGGTGAGGATAGGGACAAGGAAAAGAAAGGAAAGATCGCGCGCGTCCGTGACCCGTGTGCTAGGATACTGCTCCGGCATTCGCCTGGTGTTGACCACAGAAACCACAGAAAACTACTGATCAGAATAGCCGGCCGCTAGAAGACTCCTCCACACTATGGTTGAATACTATCTAGCTATCTGGCTAGTATCGAAAATCCTGTGACCGTCGGTACTCGAATCTATGACCTCCCGAATCAGAGGCACCGCAGAGACACCAGTTGTCGTGAGACAATCTCAAGGGTCGGTTTTGCAGTAAATTCTTTGTAATGGAAAGAAACGATAGATCTGCATGATTTTTGTTTAAAAACCTTTGTTACCAGAATAAGAAAATGGAGATGCGTTTGGCCGGCCGGCCGTCCATCCGAAAGTCAGTTGGACCATCGCTTCGGTGGTCAAAATAATTGGTATTGCTTTCGCTGGATCTTTGTAGCACGTTCTGAAAGAATTCTGGAAAAATGTGTTATTGGAGGTTTCAAGGCACCCACAATGGTGAATTACAATTATTCTTTTCCGGCATAACGTAAATCCTTATAAGATGGTTTATAAGATTGTCATTAGTTAAACGTGATAGAATATAAACATGTTACATATATATATATATATATATATATATATATATATATATATATATATATACATACATATATATAACATATATTACAAGTTAACAGCACAGAATTTCACGCGCTATCTGGTTTCCTTATTTATTTAGTCTAATGAGAATCCACACTGTTCTCAGCTACCATCTATCGGCACCTGAAAGATATTTTTCTCAGTTTTTCTTAATTTTTCTTTCCCCAACAGTAGATTTGAAATATAAACTTTCATCTATATAGAAGCCCTGTAAGCAAATTTTCATTGCAAAATTTGGAAACGTTTTTGACAAAATGTCATTTCAATGTTTATACAAATGCGCAATTTTAAGCTAATTTTCACGGAACAAACGTGAGTTCTCGAAAGACTTCAAAAATCATTTGAAGCCGTTAAACTCGCAAATAGAATAATGTATAAATACCAGTAATGTAAATATTAACGTTGTGGAATATATTAAACACGCATTTATGTAATTTTTAACGATGACACTACATGATATTAATTAAAGAACCAGTTATGGAGAATAAATTTATGACGACTGACATGAATAAAAATTTTCCGTATCAGAGAACCCCCATAACGTGTATTTCCATTTATATATCGAAATCGATTTCTCCGCAGCATTACATAACTTTCTCTATACTACATCTATTACTCCGTATGCAAGAAAGTAAAATGGATTCTTTTCCTCGTAACCCCCAGAAAATTGGCGGAGACAAGTAAACTACGTTGATTACGTTTGATTTTTTATTATGAATTTGCGTGACAGAAAAACATTTTCAACAAGAATGTACTTGCTAAAGGCACCACGCAAGGCCGTCGTATCCCGTAATTGTTTTCTATTTCTTTTGATTTTTTACATATGAAACTTTCAAGATGTGTATAACTGAGATGGCAAAATATAATTATGTTTTGGTTATGTGAAAATCTACCTTGTTTGTTACAAATGATAAATAACGCAAATTTGTGAATTGATTGAAGAAAACGTGAGTAACTACACTATATACAGCACATAATGCACGGATAACACATGCATTCGGAACAGATAAAGAATTACTCAGATAAAATATTACTCATCAAGCATTTGGACCATGGCCCCATTTAGAATGAACTCTCTAGCTTGTGTCCTTCATGCATATCTACACATACGAGATGCACATGTCTGTGGGTCAGTTTATCTGTACTACACACTTCACGCACTAGCTCTTAAAACTATACGTATGATTTTTGTCAGAAGTAGATATTCTATAATCAATAAGGCTTATCTTGAGACTCTGGAATTTGAAGAAAAAAATACAAACTATGCTTAATTTTTCAGGTCTTGCTTTTCCCTCTCTGACTATACAAGGAGAAAAATATTCTAAGCGGCTAAAAAGTAACGAAACCTATTTCCTTGTAAGGTCAAGGTTATTGTATGCCATACAGGTCTCTTAGAATTTCTACTCTTTGCATTCCTCTTCGGCACTCTCGCCTTTCTTCTTTTTAACGTTCTTCTTTTCTTTCGCTTCTCTCTCAATTTTTATGACTTATTTATTCTCCACTTCTCCTTCCATTTTTGTTTCTCTTCTTCGTTAACTTTTACTTCAACTGCGTAACTACCTTGTTTATTACGTTTGAACACTACCAGATTATCGTCTTTTTCTCTAGTTTTAAATTTACTTTTCAGTTCATTTCTCCTTTGAATAGCAGACTTTTTACCAACGAAGCACTTAATCATCATCATCATCATCATCATCATCGGGTTAACTTTTGGTTATCGGCTGGCCCTTCACGCCTCACAGCCATTTTTCACTCTAGCCTGTACTCCAGTGCGAGTGTTTCGTATTTCTCAGAGGATTTTATTATTCCTTTGCTCACTTGTAGATTATTAATTGAACTGCTCATCATTACTGCATACGAGAGAAAGAAGGCACAATAAAAATACTTGTACCAACCGCTAAGGACCAAAATGCCTTAGACTGCTGAGTGGCTAATCTAACTCACAGGTGAGCGAAGTAAAAAGATTTAATTCACTATTGGCTACAAAGCCTCGAGAACTAAGGGTTTTCGTTCATGATTGTTTTTTACTCTCTTGTAGCACAAATTACTATTCTTTCGTTGGAAAGCATTCTTGAACTGCCTTCAACTCAAAAGGTCAAAAGCAACATCGGCAATGATGACGTTGCACTCATAGCAAATCTCGAAAATAACAATCAAAGGATTTTAATTTGCTTTCCATATTGTGAACGCAGTGACTTTTCAAAGGAGAGAACGTACACAGGTAACGAAGTGTGGAGGACTCTTATGTAAGAGCTGATGTTCTTTTCTTTTATGTTTCACAATTACGTTGCTTACATCCTCTGTCTGAGAGCGTAGGCTTCCGCGGCCGGAGTCAATATTAAGTTGGCTGTCCGGGTGACGCCGCGTCCATGGCAAAGGTGCCGACGTTTCGGTCGCCATTCTGCGACCTTCCTCAGGGCGTAATGCCGTCGGACAGGAAACGCGCTTCCGCGACGGAAAGGTCATGCGGGTCGAGACCGTCGGACGCTTCGTTTCCGCGCTGCGGGGTCGCTCGGGGAATTTGTTTATAAACAAATAACGCGGCGACGGATCGAGATAGGAACGCGGCGCCGGCGCCGCCGCGTCCGGAAGGCCGTCCGCGAGCCGAATCGCGAACGAAAAGCGGACCTTCGCTCGTCCGGTTTATAAACAATTAGCCGTTTCTCGGACGCTTCGTTTCAGGCATTACGCCCTGAGGAAGGTCGCAGAATGGCGACCGAAACGTCGGCACCTTTGCCATGGACGCGGCGTCACCCGGACAGCCAACTTAATAATATCCTC
Organism: Acheta domesticus; assembly: GCA_031308135.1. Taxonomy (NCBI): domain Eukaryota; kingdom Metazoa; phylum Arthropoda; class Insecta; order Orthoptera; family Gryllidae; genus Acheta; species Acheta domesticus. Next base: position 64,010,211 of record JAHLJT010005437.1, on the reverse strand, counting down.
TGTCTGCATATTCTCATCATCATCGTCTCCACTTAGAATTTTTTTGTTGTTGTTTTACGATTAAGTTCTTGTTATTGAAGAATGCAGAGTGACTAGAAGGAAACTAGAGAGATCTGCGAGAAAAACGAATGATGGTGGCAGTAATTATCGGGAGATACATTTCAAAAGTAGCATTATCTATGTTATAAAAATATAAAATTCTTCAATCAATGCTAATTATTTATTAAAAATTAATTAATGCTTTATCTCTAAGATTTATTTTGAACCTTTCGAATTCACACATTCATTTTTCTTAATTTTCTGCTTGTAGTAATGGTAATATTCTTTAACCTGTAACGTTTCTTTTGAGAACGTTGAATTTTTTCAACGTAACACCGTCGGTTCACTTGAGTCATTCCTCTGTGTCTTAAACTTTTAGAGCCTTGGAGTATTTAATATAAATGTGCTATACATTTTAACATAAAATTTTTGATATCCATTCGACAATTTCAAGAAATTTTTGCTTTTCCTTTTAAGTCTTTCTTCCAGCTAAAAAAACGTAACAAATTTTAAAAAGATTTTCTCCAGATATTCAATTTTAGTTCTACATTCGTATTTATAAAAGAGCGTCCATTTATAAAACACGGAAGAGATGCTATTGGACCACGTATGAAAAAAGTTGAATTTACTTTTGGAAACACAATCCGAAACATTTTTTTATTCGAGAAACAGATTAAATGAGTCGGTGACTATTGGTGAACACTTTACAAGATGAATACAAGACGAGGTGAATACATGAGAATACATACAGGTGGATGAGACAATATCTATATATGTTTTTGACGACTATTTATGTTCAATAGAGCCATAATCTTTTGATTTACTCTATTAATTGCACGCATTATTTTTTCGATATGAGTCGACATATTGTCGACAAACCAAACACATTTACAATTTTTTTTTCATTTTTCTAATAATTCCAAAATACTTCAAAATATTAGAGGATGTGCCTGAACAGAAAAACGTAAACATAAGATATTCTAAGGGAATCAGCCCTATTAATAAGAAATAAACAAACACTCCATAACTCAAAGTTCTTTTAAATTTATTTTTAAATCCATCACAAATGCTCCACGAGTTAGTTTTCACTTATTATATTTCAAAGAATCATAATTTATAATTATGTCAACAACCAAGCATGAATGAGACATCCCCAAAATCCAAGTAGCAAAGCACGTAAATAAATAAAACCGAGAGTTATAAGAACTTCGCCAATCCGCTAAGTTAAGTAATAACAGAGTCCTTTTCGAACAAGCGAGCCAAATTCCAAAACGACTATTTTCATTTTAAGGGATATCTTAAGCTTTTTGAAAAAAAAAAGAAAGTTTCTTCTCTCTTCCAAATGACAAGTACAGTGTTTACTATTGATGACTGTAAATAAATTAACAAATAAATCAAACGAATTAGAACCCTCAGCTTCCGATAGAGATTGATTGAATATTTCGTGTTCCCGGGGATCAACTGCTACGGTAATTACTCTTGTAAATGGAGTGCATGTTTTTATGACAGGAGCTTTTATCATGGGAGATGTGAGTGTTCTTCGCCCCGAATGATAGTGGCCTACACCTCAGCATGCTGGGCTTTTCCTACCAGGTGTCTCCCACCAGCGGCCTCCGCCACCGCGGTCAAGCTTTAAGTTGCCGACTGGTCTCCCGGCATGTATGGTAGTATAGTGCATGTAAGTGAGTGTGTAAATGTGTGTGTAAGTAAGGGGAGAGGATAGGGCAACGAATGGAAAGGAAAGATCGCGCACTGTTCGTGGCTCGTTTGTTAGGGTACTGCTCCGGCATTCGCCTGGTGTTGATAGAATAAACCATGGAAAACTACTGATCAGAGCAGCCGGTCACTAGGAATGTCCCTCCAGACAGCGTCTAAATTCCACCCAGCTTTCTAGCTAGTGTCGAAAATCTTGCCACCTTTGGGAGTGGAACCCTAAGACCTGCCGGTCAGAGGCACTGCGGTGACATCAGTCGATGCCCTGAGCCACCTCTCCCGGTTCCGGTAACGAGATTCACTTGTCTCTCTCCAGATACAGTGTTTCAATTCTACCAACAATGCTTTCCTATACCTTAACTACAGTTATCTGAAACGTTTCAATTATTTTCTAAAAAACAATGGATATATCTGAACAGTTTAATTTTATCAATTTATTCTTTAAAATAAAGTACATACTAACTTTTTATGAAATAACTGATGATTAAATCTTCTTTGTCTGCGCTTTCTTTGCCTGAATGTATCTAGAATTTGATTTAAAACTTAATCCACATTCTTCAAGAACATCGATGGCTATATTGAGGGAAAACTTCCCGTGGCGCCTCATCTCAGTTAGGGGCGATTTGGAGTGGCCGACCCGCTCCCCCTATGACCCTTTCCGATTTTTTCTATGACTTTCTTTGAAATCCCGAGTTTATGTAAACCGTCCAAGGACACTACAAGATTTGGAGACCAACATCCAGAAATAACATTGCCAACAAAACGCCTGATGTGCTGGCAAGAGTCATGACAAAAGCCAGAAATCGGTTTTACTCAGTGTATGGAGAATGAGGAAAGTTACCTACATGATTTCATCTTTTAAAACTATGTAAAACAAAACTTTAGATTTGTGGTCACTAACAACCCTAGTAGTTTGATGCGACCTTAAATAACAAAAAAAAACTTTTGGTATGCGCCGACATTAAAAAAAATTAGTTTTTTGATTCTAACAATGGGTGAATCTTCGTTTTGAAAAAATGAAGTTATGCTGCCACACCTGTATTTCCTTTTGCTTGGTAGCACTCAATACTAAGCGTTCTCTGCAGTTACGTATGTAAACCTTACACAGTACGTATGGAAACCTTTTAGAACGAAGCGTGGAGCAAATTCAACTCTCTGGATGCAACTATTTTTCGGCCTTTATGCATAATTATGCGTGTTGAGGGAGTATTTAGTGTTCCCGAGCCAGGCAAATTACTGAGATCATTAGTCCGCTAAGTCTGATTGATTGTTAGTGTTTCTGGGCGCGTCAACTCTTAGATCATTATACTCGTAAGTGTAGTGCTTACTTTTCATCGGGAGATGGCGGTGATCTTACCCCGCTGGATGGCGAGAGCCGGCGCCGACCTACCGTCGACTAGAGGGGTTTTCCTCAACTAGGTATCTCCCATCAGCGGGGTACCATCCCAGCCGGGATAAGCTGTAAGCTCCCGACCGGTCTCTCGGCAATGTGTGATTGTATAGTGCATTGTAGAGTAAGTGTGTATGTATGTGCAAGGGGTGAGGATAGGATAAGTAAGAGAAAGGAAATATCGCGCGCGGTTCGTGGCCCGTTTGCGAGGAAACTGCTCCGGCATTCGCCTGGTGATGATCGGAGAAACCATGAAAAACTACAGGTCAGAGCAATCGGTCACTAGAATTCTCCTCCAGACAGCGCAGTGGCTGAATTCGACCTAGCAATGTAGCTACTGTCTAAAATCCTGCCGCAGAGAAGCTCGTGGCATGGCACGGTGCCGCGAGGTGTGTCACTGCCACCAGTAGGAGACCTTGACACCACTGTCGTAAGGGGAGAGAAATGAATAAGGATTAGAAAAGGGAAATTGCATGCAGTCCGCAGCCGTGTACAAAAACTACCGCTCTGCATCAGATCACTACAATTCTTCTCCAGACAGTGGCTGAATTTGATGCGACTTTCTGAGTAGTGACGAAAATCCACCACTCTCTGAACTTCAACCGTAGGACCTCTCGATAAGCAAGAGTGCAGAGGCAACAACAATACCGCCATTAAGCTATCACAGACAATCTATCTTCGGTTCTGAAGAAAATTTCCACAGCCATAAATGTATTCATTCCTGTGTATCCGACGTCCTGCTTATGTCTCGACGCAGAAGACGGGAGGAAACGTCAGCCGCAGAGCCTCGGAGTGCACTCCAAGTCCTCCATCGACAATCGATTGCGACGGCCGCTCTCGATTCCGCCCCGACGCGCAATGCGAGGGGGCCCGGGAGTGAGGGCGGGAGGGGAGGGAAGGAGGGGGGAGACGTGTCGCCGTTCGCCTGCACTCAACGTCTTGACCACGCCCCATCCACGACGCAAGGACGCGCCGGGCGCCAGGAGACAGCGTACGCGAATAGAGCGAGCGGGCTGATTACGCGAAATGAGGTTGTGCTGGTACGCAGAACGATGACCTTGCGATATTTTTAATTAAACTAGGGGTGCTAAACCAGCATGTACCTGTACTTTCATGCAAGTTAAGCGAAAATACTCCATTTTTTTTTAAACCTTCTTTCAAAATCTATCTTTAAGGAACACATTTTCATTAAGGATAAAATCTCTATCTTCCTTAATGTTGTTGTAGAAATCACACCGAATAACTGTTGAAGTTTGTAATTTTTCGACAAATCAGAGTTTTCAACGAAAATGAGACTTCGCCACCATTCGTTTAAACGGTCCTTCACACTATCACACAAAAAATGAATATACAGAAGGCAAATGGAGTGTCTTTTTTGAAATTTGTTAAAATACCTGAGGTGTTTTCGTGGAGTTTTCAACGAAAGTGAGACCTGCACATTATTTTAAATGTCCTTCACATTATCCAACAAAAAAACTGAATCAGAAACGATGCAATATTTTTGAAAATTATTAAAAAATATCCAGGAGTTCATGTAAAGTACTCCCCAAAATGAAAATATATAATTCAAGGGGCACGTGACATCAGTGAGAATCGATTGGGGAATATCAATTTTGAAGAAAATCGGCGAAAAACGTTTTAGCCGTTAGTTGTCAGACGGACACTCGGACGGGCAGATTAATCGTTGTTTGCTGTAATCGGATTTTTCGTATCACGTAGCCCCAAAACATGGATTCTGACTGCATCACGCGTTATGGGGGTTTGTTTTTGTAAATTTTAACAACTGGATTATCCACTTGTTACTGTACCAGGTCCCCTGTAGTAAGAATTTTTTCTGCGGAAATTCGCCGTTATTCGCACAGCATTACATAACTTCCTCCCTACTGTGTAAGCCGGTAGCATGAAAGTAAAAGGTAAAACGATGCAAACACATTTCTGAAAATGCCAGTCTGTGACGAAAGTTTACCTGTGTAGTAAACCGCTTTGTCCACTTATATCCTCTTAGCAGAACCACCCCTCTCCCCGACCACTGACCAACCCCTTGGCCATTTTAGTAAAAATGATTCCCATATTAAGCGATCAATTCCTTTAAAGACCACTTTTCACGTAACCATCAACGGTCGCTGTTGGTTCTAACTGAAATTGTTTGCAATAAAGTAGGAATTAATGAAAATATACTGTGAGATCATATGGTCTAAGGGAAAATTTATTTTGTAGACGACCGCGAGACCATACGTCTCACAGTAAAATTTTAATAAAATCCTTCTATTTCATTGTAAACAAATTCAGTTAAAATTATATGCTCTAGTTGATGAAAATATGTTCAAGGCTTTTATGGTTTTAATATGGTCTTGTTCTTTCAATGTTTGTAGAGAATGTACTGAAGTGATATAATCGTTGTAAATATACCTGTACTGTAATATTTCAATCGTGTAGTATGATAACATTTATTATTTTAGAGTTTATTTACCTTTATCTAGTTTCCCGCATTCTCGAAGCGCGTTCTTGTCTGGCGATCATCATTTGAGTCTGCCAATCCAAAACATTTCTTGTCCACTTTGTAAACATACGGCAAATCACGTTTTTCTTGTTAAAGTTATTTAGTAGTTATTATTAGTAACGTACGTTACAATTATAAAGTGTACGAGAGACGTTTGATTGGCAGACTCATTTTGTCGCGTAAATTTCGTGCGTATGTCTCAGTTTTGCTTCTCTCTAGGTTTGTGCTCCTTTCAAGTGAGTAATCATAGCAATAAAATTGTCCAATTTAATAAATATATGTAATTAGTGAAATGCTGGCAGGCTCAAGGAAGAGATTATTTAATTTAATAATATTTTTGTACTTGGTTTCGTTATTGTAAAAATGTTTTCATTTAGATTTCCATTTGTACCTTTATAAAGAAATACTGAAAAAATTTAAATCAAATTTTCACTTATGTCTTTCTTGCTGCCAAATAAAAATACTTCAACTTGAAAGAATATTGTTCCTCTTGGAATTTATTTTGTATAAAAAGCCCCGTGAGAATATATGGTCTCACAGACAACTTTTCACTTATAAAATCTAAACCGTGACACCATATGGTCTCACACAAGTTAAATGAGTGAAAAGATGAAGAAAGTCCCTATTAGTGCTTACATATCTAAAAATTATTTATTTCTTCCAAACATTAGCTCTTTGTGTTGGCACCAAGTGGAATAGTTAATGAGAAGCGGCTTCGCAGTCAACGTGTTCATACAGGTTGCATTGAATACATTTCTCCGTGGAAGTGCAAAATAGGTCAGTCTGGGAACTTCAGACCTTCCCTCGTAAATCCGCCGTCCTCAGCAACGGCATCATGTGAACCGTCTCATATTCCAAGCCACAACCGGACATCGAAAGTGCCTCAGCCGTCCAATACCGCAGCGCATTTCATCATCCGCGAAAAGCCTCTAAGTCTCCGACGACTTCTTCCGACTTCTTCCTTCCCTGCGAGGGAGTCCTCTCTCATTTCCGCTACCCGCTTCTCCCGACCCACCCGCCGCCAAACGCATTGATTTCAACGCCCCAACTGTCCGTCCGCGCTCAACAAGTGCTGCAGACACTTTCAATGCTCCTTACACACCATTTGCACCATGAACTGATTTGGGTGGGGCGTCTATGATTGTAATCATAATTACAATCAAATGGCTAAGAAAATTGGAAAATTAGGACAAAAGCGTTTTTTGGTGGGGTGGCTGCTCTTCCTCAAAATTTGCAATTGATAGTTTCATTTCTATGATAAAAAGAAGCAGTAGTTACTCATTTTAACTTCTACTGAAACGAAGTAGTTTTATATATTAGACGTAAAGACTCAGCCTCGGTTCCCACACTCGGAATAGTGCGCACAAATCCAATTATATATGCTTGCCAGAACATGTTGGACTTATAACTAGTTGTTGTGCAATTGTGGCAATATGTTAATCCAAACATGCATAATATTTTTATGACGCGTGTATACATATTACAAATTAATGTGCGTTAAACGTACACTGAAATGTAATTAAACAAAATAAAAAAAATCTTTCTGTTTTTCAATTATGTTCTTTTAAAAATATTATTTTTGTGTGAAATGTATCAATTGTTTAAAACTTACAGAATAGAAGAATACTTTATTTATTAAAGATTTGTAATAATTGTAATGCATGTTTGTAATTGTGCATAAAATTATATAAAAAAATGAACAATAAATGATTATTAATCAAATATTTTTATTTTTGTACTATTATATTAATAGTTTAAAGTAGCAACAAACTTGGAACAGATTCTAAAAATTTGTTCTCAGAATTCATTCTTTTAAAAAGTGAACAGCAACGAGCGTCTTCTCTACAGTCTCCACCGAAATATATTCTCATTGCATCTCACAGCAACTGTTCTTCAGCCGTTTACCTACTTCTCAAAACGAGCATAGCTCGGTTACATTGTTTTCAATTTTTCCCATAAGAACAAAGGAAGAGCTTCCAAAGAGAGCCTTAACTTTCATATTAGAACACGAAATAGTAAAAATAACTAATGGGTCTTTTAATGTTGTCTAGTATCGTAAATGGTCAGCTAAAATAAGTAAATGGTCAGGTAAAGTTTATTATTGTGGAATACGGTAAACTGTATTTAATATGCTTACGTTCTGTTCTCATGCAAAAAGGGGGACATGGGTTTCCTATAAAATATGCAGAAATAAAAATATTATATTTTAGTGACAACAATCTGTTCCGAAGACTCTGACACGTTCACCTTGGTGCCGAGTTTTTCTCGAGAATAGTGCGAGAACATTTTCTATTTACGGTACTCATAATGGAAACTGAACTAAATTGTTTTCTCCTTCCCCATGACCAAAACACCAGCCGGGAGATATCCGACTCGTCAAGCACCAACTAATGCTAAATCAGGACGTACTTTCTCGCCCGTACTTTCAAAAATTACGCGAGAAGTATTCAAATTTTTGAAAAATTGTACAGGATCTTATTTCAAAATCTATCTTTAAGGGGCGGATTTCATTGACAGAAAAGATCTCTCTCTCATAATATTGTATTTGCAGAAAGACGCAGAAAAATTTGATTTTTTTTTGGTTGCAATTTTCGAAAAATCAGGGTTTAAACGAAAATGACACTTGTACCATTCTATTAAACATCCTTTACACTATCTATCGACAACATAATAAAAAAAGATGAAGCCATTTTTTTGAAAATTTGAAAATGTCCCAGGAGCTTATGAAAACAATTCAGGGGCTGTGGCAGAGCCAAATCGATTAGAGAATAATCCATTTTAGAGAAAAATCGACTGAAGAGTTTAGCCATTAGCTTTGTTTGCAGGACGGACGGACACACGAAGACAGAACGTTTGCTGTCATTGGAATTTCAGTACTAAGGACCCACAAATCATGAACTCTGACATATTACATGTTAGGGAGTTTTTTTTTAATTTAGCAACTGGATTTATGCATTTTTGTTACCAGGGCCCTGTAATAAGAGTTTTCTGTTGAAAATTCGCCGTTTTTTCGTGCAGCATTACCCGACTTTCTCTCCACTGCGTATGCCAGTGTTGCAAGGTCGATGATACGACTTGGAGTCCGTGACTTGTGTGCCACGACGAAATCGCCCCTCCATGCAATGTTCATTACCCCGCCACCAGAGACAATGCCATTCCCTATTGTAAAACACGGGATTACTAATAGCCGGTGTAAGATATATAGGTGTGCCAACTATGGTCCGATTAAAATAAGTTGGTGTTTGGCGGATGGAAGGGAGAGACGGTGCAGTTTGCGTGCCATGAGCACGTGCTCCCGAGACACGAAAGTAAACACTGGAAATTAATGCTTATTAAAGTAGCAAAACATAACCTCTGATTGTATGAAGCTACAGATTCAGAAGCACAACTGTCAATCACCAATTATTTTAATCGGACCATAACGCCTTTGGGCCAAATTTTCTGGAGCCAGTTGAGGCTAGTTCCCGCTTGTCCGTATACGATGCGCACAATCGGTTGGGGGTCGCGGTGTAAGATATAAATCTTAAGATGACATCTTCAAACTAGAACGCCCAGAGGCTTCATTTTCGACTCCTAGCGCTCTTTAGTTCTTTTAGCCTTCTTTGTTTTGAAGATAGAAGTTTAGTGACTCGTGACTTTTCATCAATTCCAATTATACAGTATGTTAAAATCGAATCGTGTAA